>CM065658.1:7879845-8088068 GCA_033220385.1 Triplophysa yarkandensis | reverse complement strand
TAAAGAGATTTGATAGATTATGATAGATTTACACAGTTTTGTCATGAATTCTTGGGTGGCCATAAATCTTGCCGAGAGAGAGAGAGAGAGAGAGAGAGAGAGAGAGAGAGAGAGAGAGAGAGAGAGAGAGAGAGAGAGAGAGAGAGAGAGAGAGAGAGAGAGAGAGAGAGAGAGAGAGAGAGAGAGAGAGAGAGAGAGAGAGAGAGAGAGAGAGAGAGAGAGAGAGAGAGAGAGAGAGAGAGAGAGAGAGAGAGAGAGAGAGAGAGAGAGAGGTTTGCTCATCTGAGGGTGTTTAGAGTTTAAATATAGAAGTTGGCAGTTGTGCGTGTTGTCATGTTGGCTCTAATTGTCTGGCACCCGTGTGCCACAAGGGCTGAGATAATTTTTTCAGCTGTTGGTGAGACAGGGACGGTTTGTGCGCACACACACTCACACACACACACACACATGTAAAGAAGTTCCCCAGAACTGACACAGATGTATCATTACAGATATATATTGTTATCCTGGACAAGACTGAAATCATTTCACAGCTGTGTGATGCAGGACTCCCATCTTTTCTGTCTTGTTAAAAGTGGAAATGTGTTAATGCATTTGCTAATATTACCATAAATTATTATGGGTAGTATTTTCATATTTAATGTAATGATATTGTAATGGATAGTCGTGGTTTGCTTCCATATGGGTTTCATTTAGGAATTATAATATACCATCGAATTAATTACAATCATTTACAATTAATATAAATCCATTGGCAGCTCTTTTGTTTTGAAGTTTTCATTTCTGTTTTATATATGACCCTGCCTGTGAAAACCTGGCTGAAGTCAGAAAAAAAAATAAGCATTAAAGTTTTGATTCAATATTAAAGACATCAATGCTATGTTCTCAACGAATGCTGTTTATATCCTATAAAATCCTTTTATTTTATAAGAAGTAAATATCAAAAATGACTTTTGCTTTTCGCACAACTTGTGTGACTTACTTTCCCCCACAAAAGAAGATATTTTCAGGAATGTTTCACCAAAATGATTTAGCTTGATGCATGAACACAAACATTTTTCAAAATATCTTCTCTTGTTCCCATAAATTTTGACAATTTGAAGAATGTTGGTAACCAAAAATTGTTGTTTCTCTATTATATGAAAACAAACCCAATGCAAATAGGGACTGACATTAATCTAAATATCTTCTTTGTATTCTGGAGAAGAAAGTCATACAGGTATGGCGCTTTAAATCGCTATGGTTCTTAATCACAGTTATCACGATTTAGGCGTTGATCAATCTCTCTTTCTCTCTCTTTCTTTCTCTTTCTTTCTCTCTCTTTTTCTCTCTGTATCTCTCTCTCTCTTTCTCTCTCTTTCTCTCTCTTTTTCTCTCTGTCTCTCTCTCTCTTTCTCTCTCTTTCTTTCTCTCTCTTTCTCTCTCTTTTTCTCTCTGTCTCTGTCTCTCTCTCTCTCTCTCTCTCTCTCTCTCTCTCTCACTCTCTCTCTCTTTCTCTCTCTCTCTCTCTCTCTCTCTCTCTCCCTTGTCTCTTGATTGCCCCAACACACACACTCACAGACATTGTGCCTTTTGGCCAGAGCAGGTAATAGCTCAGATCATCCTCCAGTTTGTTTTAGAAATAATTTGGTCTTCACCCATAGGGCAGCTGCTGTAATACAAATGAATCACTTCACTAACCTCTTACCCTCAGTTCCACCTGTTCTTGTCTTCTACCTCGTACACTGACAACCTTCCCATTTAAAGATTTCTCTCATACCTCAATTGTTGCAAACAGAATAAGCAACAGAAATCTCAGAGTTTCAGAAGAGATCTCAACAATGTCTCAAACTGAGCTCAGATTTGTCAAGTCTGCAATTAAATCTAAATCTCAAAAATCATTTTACCTCTACCACCTAAATAGAATCTCTCATTTGATTCTGTTGTCTTGTCTCTTAAGCAATTTTAGGAGAAACTTGAATGAGGCTCAACAGAAAACTCTAAATCTCTTGGGAAATGAACAGAAGCTATCATGCTAAAAAGTGTAGTCAATTTTTAATAAATGTATCACATTATATTATATTATATTATATTAAAATTAAATTAAATTATTCAAAAATAGGCCGTTCAGGATTTAACTTGCCATTATTTGTATTTCATCTTTTAGAAAGTGTCACCATAACCTTTTTAAGTCATTAAGTAAAAATAAAAGATCGTCGTACATTAACAGAACCATGTTTGGTATTTTAGGGCTCTGCAAACCCTGTTTGTCATTCATAAAAGTGGACTGCACACATCGAAAGTGAAAATCTGCATGCCACAGCATGAATGACTCATGGCAAACACCCCCCCCATCTCTCTTCCTCTCTCTCCCTCCTTTACAAACACTCCATCCCTGCTGAGCCGGCTGTAAGGCTCTGCCGTCCCCTCTGTTTGATGTGTCTTTTGAGACTTTAAGGGGGTTGTTTTGTGTTTGCATGTGCCCTTCAGAAGTTCCCCTTCCTCTGAGCCCCTCTTACCTCCATGAACCCATTCACTTTCCGGCCCTGGCCTCTGATTGGTCCCTTTTTTGCAGCAGGCATTCGGTCTTTTCCACGCCTCTGTCATTTGTGCGTCTGATGGTCCACTTTCACTTGCATGTCCAATTGCTTTTACTGTGTTCCCGGGGAGTCGCCTCCCCTCGAGTGAGCGCTGCGTAGGATTCAGGACGTCCCTTCCTATCCAAACCTCTTGTTGGCTCATAAACGGCTGTGGGTTGTTTAGTCTGACTTGAGTAATTACCCTGTTGTTTCTTCCTCTGTATTGGAGTGCATTCATGTGGTACTAAAACTCAGGGTCAGACTGAAAGAATCATTGAGCTGTTTGTCATGATCATCAGGGTCAGGTGAGATCAGAACTGGGTCAGAACGTTTGGATGAAAACCGGGCCTTTCTTTTTTTGTCTTATGTAATATGTTAAAGTAGATACGATATTTTGAAACAGTAAACATTAAAAACCTTCTAGTTTACTTTGTGAAAAATAAACTTAATTCAAAGAGAAAATTATTTCAAGCATTATGTTAAAACATTCTTTTTTTAAAATTAACTTATTCAAATTACGAAAATAATGTGATATTAAGACAAAAGTAAAAAAAAAATCAAATTGTAGTGTTTATAAGTAACGTTTCACTTTGTATTTTGTATGATAGAAAAAATTGGAAATATGTATAAAAGCATGTGATCTATTTAAATTTTCGACGCGGAATGTGATCTCTTAATTTAATTGGCTTGTTCTATTTGTGCCCGCCCATTAAGCCTTGATTTCTTTTGCAAAAAAAACTCACGCGCTCCTTTATTATGAAAGCAAATAAATTCAAATCGATTTTGATTTATTATGGAATGACTGTATTAATAAATGCTTTTCTCTTTGAACAGAACTTAATAGGCAGAATAACAAGTGACTGTCCCACATTTATCTCCCTTTCAAGTGTTCTCACACTCTACTGTCCCCTGAGCAACCCTGTTATTCACTTCAAATATGTGTGTACCAGTGTGTGCATGTGTGTGTGTTTGTGTGTGTCGAGAGGGCCAGCCATGAGCCTTATTTCCTGAATGTGGTTTCTTCCCCCTGCAGAGAGAATCTTCTGTCCATCTCATCACTCTTTCCTGGCCTCTGTGTCCCTCCCTCGCTTTTGACACGCTAAAGCCGCACATTTTATTTTCCTTCCTCCTGCCGAGAGGAAGTGTCTTTTCATGGCTTCTCGGCTTTCTCTCATAAACCCTCCACACAGAGCCCCGTGTTTGGATTGGGTCTCCATTTCAAACAAAAGTCCGAGGCGGGATTACCAGCCCCTCTCTTCCCCTCTTTCACGCTTCTCCTTTCATGCGGAGGCGACAGGGCCTGTTTGAGAAACTCGTCGCTGATTCTGAAATCTTCCTTGGTTTGTTTCAAGACAGGTAACTGTTGACTGAGCCAAAGAGGATTCGATATTGATAGTTTTTTTTCTCTAAAACTCTAAATTAATATTATATTAATAAAAACTTTATTGAACAAACTTATAGTTTAAATGATTACGAACACAAGTAAAAAAAGTGGATAGTTCCCTGCCATCAATTATTCAATCTCTGTGTTAAAGAAATCTTTGTACGAATCCTTTTTTGTGTAGAAAACAAAAGAAGATATTTTAAGGAGGTTTTCAAAGTGACTTGTTCTGCATTCCATCAGTGGAAGTTAAAGTGTTTTGTTAGCAACATTCTTCAAAATATCTTCTTTTGTTGTCTGAAGAAAAAGTCGTACGGGTTTGAAATGACATGCGAATGAAGAAAGGAAGAAAAAAAAGAAGAAAAAAATCACCTTCATATCATTTTAAACCTATGATTCAATTTTCTATAGAATACAAAAGAAGATATTTTGAGAAATGTCTCACTGGTTCTGCATTCTTACAGTAAGCAGTCAATGATTCGAAGTGTTTCGTTTGCTACATTCTTTAAATTATCCTCTGTTGTGTTCACAGTGAAAAGGCCACACAAGTTTGAAATGACATGAGTGAATAATGGAAGATTTATTTATTCTTTACCCTAATGTAATTTAAAAACCCATGTATGATTCGGTTTTTTTGTTGAAAACAAAAAACGATATATTAAGAAATGTCTCGCTGGTATTGTGCTGCTTATACAGTGGAAGTCAACGATTCCAAGATTTTTTTTCGCATAGTCACATTCTTCAAAATATCCTCTCTTGTGTTTTGCAGAAAAAAAGGTCATACAGGTTTTAAAGAGACTTGGAAACGAATTAATAATAAAAATCACTTTATAAACATGAACATAATTTGCAATTTTTTTGAAATGTTCAATTGAAAACAATCTTTCCGGTGCCAGTAAGGTAAAATGTAAAAGGTTTGGGACAACATGAAAGTTGAAGATAATGTCATTTTCAACGCATTGTTCAAGGTGTTTGTATGATCTTGACAGAAGTCATTCAACCTCTTGAAACTTGTGTAAACTAACCCCTTCCTTTCCAAAATCCTTTCAAACCTCTCTTTACTACCCCATCCAGAAGCTTTGAGAGTCGCCCACCCTCTCAGACCTCTGTGGGTTTCCTGTAGAGAATTCAGATGAAGAGGGAACAACAGGGTGGATCTCTTCAGAAGAAAAACAAGCTTTGAAAGATTGACGGCTGAAGGAGGAGGGACGGGGACTGATCTTACACACACACACACACACACACACACACACACACACACACACACACACACACACACACACTGAAGGGGGATCCACCGTCAATTCAATCTCTCTCTATGCCCCGTTCACAAAGAGCTGTCAGGATCTTCAGAGAAACACCATTACAGATGTGGCTTTCTTCATTGGCTCTTGCCATTGTTGCCAAAGTGACTTAAGCATCTCGTACACGTGGAATTGTCTTTGGGGGTGTGATGTAAGACGCACGAGATAACAGATAATCAGTGTGCTGATGCCACAACATTTGTTCCGCTTCATAAAGCCCATTTCGTTCCAGAGCGCCGTCCTAAAACCAGAACGGCACCAGCCGACTTGAGTCATTTAATTAGACGTTAAGTGTTTCGGCGTTTAGGACGGGGTTTGTTCGGGTGCTTATTTTATTCTTTTCATTTTTAAAAACACTCCGGCATTATGGGCTGCAGGACCTTGATTACATGTTTGAGTGATTTGAAGGGCATTCATGATGTTAACAGGTCTGTTGATGTGGCTATACCCTGTACAGAACAGGTGTTTTTAGAGGTTGCTAGGGTGTTACGCAGTTGCTAAGGTGGTTGCTATGTATTATCTTTAGATGTAGCTCAGGTCCATCACTTCTTACTTGAAAGTGGATATAATTGGCTTTTTTAATCAAAAATAAATAGTAAAAAGATTAATCTTTGTAATCAGATCACTGGACCAGAGGGTAATGAAGGGGCGTGGCTTCACTCAGACTGCCAATCACTGCTGCTGTTATTAATATGAATATGAAACGAATGAACCTTGTGGCTTGGAAATGAAAAATTGGAAATGATGGAGCCCCTTAAGGAAAAATGTTGTATGAGGATGACATTGATGTAGTTATAATTTTTATTCTTAGCTAAAAAAATAAAAAAGAATAAAAATTTGATAGATAGCATTATTTGTATTAATAGATATTGATATAATGAATTCTTTTGACGCTTATAACTGTTTACCTATTAATAAATACACAATCATATATTTAACCTTTAAAAAGGATTTAAGAATCATTTTATTCGTCACCATTGCTGAATTTAGCTTGAAAAATTGTGTAATATACAAGATAAGGTAATAAGACATTAAAGTGATAATTCACCAAATTATTCATCATTCATTTACCCTTGTTCCATTCAATCCTGTATGACGCACTTTCTTGTGCGAAATACAATAGAAGATATTTTGAAGAATGTTGGTAACCAAACAAAACTGTCCCCATTGACATATTGTAGTAACAAAAAACCACTAAGAACATATCTTCTTTTGTGTTCCACAAAAACACATCGTCAAACAGGTTATGAATAACTTCGGGGTGAATAAATAAATAAAGTTGAGAGTGACCAAATATTCCAAACCGTCCCACTTTACCGTCAGAGACTCACGGTTCTTTCATTAAACTGCATTTGATCTGTAAAGAAATCACTTCAGATCTATAGCTGTCATTATCTCTGTCAATTCTGTCTGTCATCTTGTTGGTTGTGTGTTGTAAACGTTGGCGATAGCTTTGGTTCAGCTGTACTGTGATGGTGGCAGCGGCTTTGTGGAGTCCCGTCCCACGGGTACGGTCGTCTCTCTGGGCTCTCTTTACCTCTATCAGCCCTCTCTCTCTCTCTTTCTACTGTCTGTCACTCACCCCAGCAAGGCAAACAACAGTTCTTTTCTGCTCTCCTTATCGCCCGCCGCGGGAGGTCAGCGGGTCAGAACCGTACTGAGCATGCTCAGATACGTTTCTATCGATTTCAATTTTGTGCTCGCCCTGAATGCCAGCGGAAGGGAAGCGAGGGGGCGGGCGGGCGGGTGATAGCGAGAAACAGATAGAACTTGGGTGCGCGAAGAGTTCGACTCTATTCTCTAATCCTAGTGTACCTCTTTCAGTCCTTTCTTTGGGCTCTTCGATCTGGCGGGCTGCCGGTGGCCCCCATGAGGTTTGAGGGGCCGGTGTTGAGAGGCCTCCTTTGTGGGGATCCACCGGGCAGGACTGACAACACTGACAGCCGTGATAAAAAGCAAGGCCTTCCCCCCCACGCACACACTCGCGTATTGTCCACCATAGGCGTGCCGTTCACAATGTGTAACCTTTCGATAGCCAGCCAGACTTTAACCCTGTAAATGCTGAATGTGTGCGTGTGTTGTGTCATTTACCTTGGTCTCCCATGACCTGGATCATAACTGACGTCATGTGACCGTGTCTGTTTCTCAGGGAGGAGAAGGAACGCTGGATCCGTGCTAAATATGAGCAGAAGTTGTTCCTGGTGGGTCTCCCTCAGTCGGATGTGCCGTTGGGACAGCAGCTGCTCAGGGCGGTTGTGGAGGATGATCTGAGGATGGTGGTTCTACTGCTCGCTCACGGCACCAAGGAAGAGGTCAACGAGACGTACGGCGACGGAGACGGACGCACGGCCTTGCATCTGTCCTGTGCAATGGCAAACGTAGTCATTACACAGCTTCTCATCTGGGTAGGTGCTTGTCCCAAAAATTGTCTCTTTTTCATATAACACTTTAACATGAATGTTTTTCTGTCTCAGTACGGTGTGAACGTCAACAGCTGTGACGCACGCGGTCAGACGCCTCTGTCCTACGCCATGCGGGCGGAAAGCCAAGAATGCACCGACATCCTCATCCAGCACGGCTGCCCTGGCGATGCTGCGGCTCTATCCACAAGCACCCGACACAACCCCAACATCAACAACAACGCTCAGTGCGTGCTCAACCGGAGTGTTAGCATCATGTGATCCCTCAGAACATCGTGTGAAACCTCTCATGCCCGTCCGTAGCGCCGTGTATCCGAGCCCTTACCCGTCTCAGTGAATGTGATGTTAGTTGGCATCAGCATTCCCATCCGATAGCTTTATTAGAAATGTGTCACGTAAACCTGTTACCCCTCAAGCTACATGTTAAAGGGACAGCTCACCCCCAAATAATTCATGTTTAGTATTTCTTCAGTTGAACACGAAAGAAGATATTTGGAGAAATTTGTGGATTTGTGCTCATGACAACATTCTTCTTAATATCCTCCGCAGAATAAAGAACCTCAAACGGTTTGGAATAACATGAGGATAACTAAATGAAGTAAACTTTCCATTTAAAGCGCAAGACGTGTGAGCAGTACTGACGTCACTCATTGAGTTAAGAGTTGTTTTTAAAGTAAAATTACTTTTTAAAGATCTTGGGTCTATATAACAATAAAGAAATGTTTGGAAAGAACAAAACATTGAATCAAATTTAAAAGTGTATCCGTTTATGGTTTTATTGTACTTTTAAACCTTAGTGATGTTTAAGTACATCTCGTGAAATCTGTCAGGATCATCTGGAGTTCTTGAATACTTTAAATCTTTATAATCATAGAATATAAGGATTTTTTTATTCATTTCAGTTTCAGAGATTTATCAAGAAGGAAGCTCAAGGTTTCCTATTGAGAATCACACATGACACTGAGACTGCTGTGGAAAACATAACCAGTTATAGTACAAACACAGCTCATTACTGACCTTACCGATACTGTGCTACTGTAGATGCCTTGTGCGAGTCATTTCTAGACCCGTCCGGTTTCTTTACCGAACAACACCGATTACATCATACAGAACCCATATGCTTAACGCTCTTGCTGTGGACTTTTGTGAGCGTGAGTGTTTTTGTCTTTCATGCGATAACCTCTTCAAGATTGCGAGCGTGTCTGTTTTGTATCCATCTGAATATAACTCTAGTGTGATCTAATGGGATGGATGATACAGATCATGTACAGATGTGCGTGTATAAAATAGCTTTCATCAACTTTTGCGGCTGGCTGTGTGTAGTGCTGGCAATTCATGGATAAAATGACCATTATATACCCATCTGAAACCCTGACAGCCTTAACCCTTATTTGCTCGTGTGTGTGCTTAGGAACAGTAAGAATAAACAGAGTGTTTTCCAATCCTTACTTGAAACACATTTTTGACCCTTGAGAATATTGGGAGAGATGCTAAACCTCAGTGTGTTTGAGAGTTTTTACCAGATAGTATTTTATGTTTACATTTGTTTTGATTTAAAGCAGGTACGAATTGTACACGCCGCCCCTTTATAACAAACTTTAGGAAAATGATGTGGATTTAAAAAGTCAGGTTAATCAAATGCAAATGTATTGTAACTTTACATGTATTTTAATATTTTGGAGGGTACGTGCTCTTGATTTTTCACTACATGCACAACAACACGCGTGTTTAACTTTCGACTAAATTCCATAAACAGAACATTCATTTTTTGTATGACATGAGGTTGCTTGTTGGACATCAAAATAACTTAAGGTAAAAATGATGAGACATTAGGATAAAAACCTCCTTAAGTAGCCATATATCAGAAAACGAAGCATCAATTGAACCTTTTTGTAGTTTTTTTGGTACCTGATTTTGGGTCTCAATGTGTCTGGCCATTATGGTACTTTGTGTATTATATGTACATTTGACATATTTATAAAAGCAAGATGTAAATAATTTTTTGTTGTTGCTTTTATTGAGCAGTTTGATAACGACATTCTTTTGTTCCTTTAATTTGTCATTGTTTTTAATGCTCCTCTGAATATGATGGAGGGGTTTAATGGGAGTTAGCTGTTGTGTGATTGGATGCTTGGCTGCCTATTGACATTATAAACACTCCAATAAAATGATTTATACCATGAGTGCAGAGAAAGTTTGTCGTTCATTTATCATTGGATTATGTGTTCTTTTTTTCAAGGAGAGGCATTGTGACGTATGTTTTTATTTAAAACATCCTTTTGTGGCATGTTTTCGTACCCAAGATCTCCAATTAAGAAGTGATGTGACATACTCCCAAGTATGGTGACCCAAACTCAGAGTTCATGCTCTGTATTTAACCCATCCAGTGCACACACAGTAGTGAACACACACACACCAACCGGCAACCTTTTTTGTTGCAGCACCCGGGGAACACTTGGGCACCAAGCTCAAGAGCACCTAAGTCATGCTATTGCCGACCCGAGACTAGAACCCACAACCCTAGGGTTGGGAGTCAAACTCTCTAACCACCAGGCCACGAATTCTAACAAAATAAAAACAGGGGCAAAATTCAATGCTATTTTTTTATATAAACAAAAATCATTTTCATGGGAAGACATACAATTTCGTCTCCTTGCAGAATGAAAAAAAACTAGAAACATCTCCATGAGAGATCTTCACAGTCACTCCCGAGGTATCACAGGTGCATCTGGAAACCATCTGCTAAACATTATAGAAAAATACATCCACTTAAAATCATAACAGCTTACAAACATCTTCTAGAGGTCACCAGATGTCTCAGAAGCGTCTTGCAGATGAATATGCAAGCGTCTGCCAGATGTGGTACGTGTGCTGTCAGATTTAAGTCTGTCTTTACAAATCAATACTTTGATAATATGTTTGTTGTAGGGAAAGGTTGAGTTACCCCAGACAAATTCATTTGTTAGGCGTCTGCAAACGATCTAAAGATGTGGAAACCATCCGCTGTGAAAAACCTGCCTGTTTCCTTAGAAGGATCTGTTCTATATCCATTCTTCAAGATATCTTCAAGTCGTCCTCTTGACATCCGACAGCAGAGATGGGCATGCAGATATCAATGTGAAGGTTTTATATTCCTCGGTCTACACAAACTGCTAATTTTGTTAACACGAAGAGCACAAATGTGGCCTCGAAACTCAAACAAAGGCAACGGTTTGGCATCTAATGGGGTCTTTATAATGTCATCCGGTGTTTTCTTTTCCAGCATCGCCTCTATCCATATCGCTTGTTCCTCCTTCAGTTTCCATGTTTGGATTCTCTCTCGCACACTCTCGGCTCAGTGTGTTAATTTGCCTGAGAATGCATTAGCTGTAATGAGAAGTGAAGGCCGAGGGAATCCTCCAGGGTCCCATTAATCACAGCCCCTCAGACAGCCAACCTTGATTACAAGTGGCAAGAAATTCATTAGAGCTTCGCCTCTGACAACTTTTATCTCCGCCACTAGCTCTGACTCATTAGGCAGCCAAATTAAGGCTATGATGGCACTGATGAAATTCATCGCTTGTTTATCCTGTGTGATTTGATGCATCTGCCCATACATCAGCGGCGTGGGCGTCCACCAAACACTCCCCAAGACTCAGCACCACTGTTTGAGGAAGGTCTCCGGCTCTTGCTGAGGAACATCCTGCACCTTTAAGAAATACCCGGATATCAATTAAGCAATTAATCTGATTGTCATAACAAGTCCTGTGCTCCTGACAAGCCATCAGTGCATTGAACAGCACCTTGTGGAATATCTCTGTAGGCTATTTGGTTTGCGGATCATTTTTGGCGCTATAATAATTAAAGCAAGTGTAATTGGCATAATGAGAATGCTAATTAGCGGAGCCTCTAAATGAGCGGATATGTAAATGAGAGAGCTGGTAGGCATTTAGCACAAGGCTGAAACGATTAAGACGCAAGAGCAACACGCTGACAACAAGAGTCAGGAAAGTTCAGAGATTCCCTCAGATTGTTTTCCCATTCCAAACATGGTGGAGAAATCCGGTTGGGCAGGTGGTGAGGGGGTGAAGGTAAGTTATCTGTTCAGGGTGGGACTTCACATGCCAGTTTTATCTTCTCTATTGGCATTTATGAGAGGAAACAAGAGCTGGTGTGTCAGAAATCATTATGGGATAGATTTGGAGTCCTGTTGCAGCTTTATGAGATATTAAGTTAATATTACTGAACAGGAAAAGGGGAGGGGGAGTGAAGAGAAGCATCTGTCCCCAACTCTAAATTGCTGTTGGTAGGTCGAGGGCAACTTCATTATGGCACTATTGGCCAAAGCCTGACGTCAACTGTCATTTTAATACTTAACGGCTGAATCTATATAATATAATAGAGGTATGAGGTACATTGTGTTATTATTATTATGTATTTGTGCATTAGCTGACATCAGAGGCCAAGCAAATTAATTTGCAAACCTAATAGAAATCTTGTGATTTCATCACTTTCTTGTTTTCTTGATTGGTGAATATAACTTAACTATATTAAATGCATTTCTTTTTTCAATGATGGTCTCAACAGGAAGAATATAATGTGAGTGTTTTTGAGTATTTTAAATATCAAGTATTTTTTAAATGCTCAAATCTTAGCATTAAAATATTCAAATGAAATGCACATTTCGTAGGTTTCAAGTCAAGTCTACCCATGGATTCTGTACTTTGTGTTTATTGTATTTCAGAAAGCAAACTGTAGGCATGTCTATTTAACTAAAGTGACTGAATGAGACTCTGGTTGAATGGGACTCGATCATTGAATAGAGACAGAGAGACAGAGAGAGAGACAGAGAGAGAGACAGAGACAGACAGAGAGAGAGACCCACCCATCATGGTCTTTAGCTCTCCTATAATGATTGATGTAGAAGTTCATTACAGTGTGTTGGATATGACCAGTGTAATAGGGCTCCATCAGTCTAATCTGAGACATCATGGCCTCCCAATGAGAGACAAATGACTCCCATGCTCATTAACAAAACCTCTCTCTCTCTCTCTCTCTCTCTCTCTCTCTCTCTCTCTCTCTCTCTCTCTCTCTCTCTCTCTCTCTGTCTGATTCCCACCGGTCATCACAGAGTCAAAAACTGCTATCTGATTGCTTGGGTTCAATGTCAAAAATATGTTTTTCAAACACATGAGTGGTTGCAAACTCTTATACTTAAACAAGGATAAATGTCATATAATCAAGTGTGGTGCATTGGTATGATCCCGAAGATTTTAAGCATATTCTTTGAAACATTGTGGTGCACCGATGATATTTTACAATAAGCAGCATGTTGTGTTTTTTGCTCATGTGAACAGAAGAGCTGTGTCCCCTAAATGAAATGCATTTTGTTTCAGGCCTAAATCGTGTGCAGGGTAATGGTTCATGTCATAGTCATCAAATTGAAATATCAGCATATTTTCACATTGCATGAAAACTTCTGTTTCGCTTGGACAGATTTTGCTTTGCATATATATTTTACATATAGACAGTTTAGTTCTTTACATGCAGATTAAGTGTAAAGCCCAAAAGTAATAGGACCTCTTTAACTGTATATATCAATGTTGACTTTACTCTAATTCGTTCTGTTGTTAAAACATATAAAAATGGCACAAACTTGTGAAGCTGGTTTAAAGAAAAAAGATGAAGGTTGGTAAGTGAATAAAAATAAATGGATGTTCATTTTTTAATGCAAGGACAATCATTTTTACCCCATGGTGATTGGACCCAAAAATGACAGATGTGCTCTATTACCTGCTCAAACTGCATCAAATAAAGTCAATCTGCAGGACATCTAAAAGTGAAGACACAATTAATTGTGTAAATGTGTTGAAATCAGGTATATCAATCAGGTGTGTAAAGCAGAACATATTAATAAAGATGGAAGATGAGGACACATGCATCATAATAAAATACCAGGAAAAGAAATTGTTTCCTGGAATGATGCAGAATAGATGGATAAAATGGATGTAAACAGACTTTTAATTTTATTTTGACGCAGTTGTGAAACTAATTTAAAATATGTATTTTTGGAATTATTTCAAAATTATTGTTTATTGTTATTTCGTTTAAAATGGCATTCCTAATGTGTTTACTTGAAACAAATGTTACAAACAAACAATTCAAAATGATAAACAGCTAAACAAACTGTTGAGTCGGAATTCATCCTTAATGAACGATATTAATTTAACATTTCACATTAAAGAAAGCAAAATCCTTCTCTAAAACCTCTCTAAAAGAATGCATAAATCACTTCATAATTATATAAAATCGAAAGAGCTTAAATGGTCCATTTCCAATGTTCCTCTGTCTGGATTTTCGTTTTTGAAAGAACACTGCTAAAATAACATTTCTGTGCTATTAATTCTCACGCAAAATGTAATGTAAGACTCTTCCAGTTTCTTCTGTATCTTATTTATTATTTCCATCATCTTGTTCACAGAGATCAGGGGAAATGAAGCCTCTAAGGGCCAAAACTGCTTTTAAGAGCACATGCAAACAAAGAGGAAACCAGACAACACATGCAGAAATCTACACAGCAACTTATAAATACAGCATTATTTAAAAATGTCTTTTTACAGTCTCGTTTCATAGTGCACATGTGTGTCCCAGGGACACATTTCATATTTACAAATGTACAAAGCAATAAATTAAAGATAGAAAATTAAGTGGAGAAAACCATGTGGGCAAATAAGAAGCACTTTTATAAAACTCAGAACTTTTTAGAACTCTCAGTGTCATTCGGTTATTATAACAGACCACGTGTCAATGCTTTAAAAATATGGAAAAGATTTCTATATTCACAATTCGCATCTGTTATAATCCTGATGTCCCCAAGATGAAGGATAAGGGAAGTCCAAAAGGGTTGCCCACATGTCCTGCAAGAGGTCATGCACGTGTCCCGGGTCACCTGTAGGAATGTGGGTCAATGTCTCGAATTGGGAAAAGTTCATGGCCTTGTGTTCTGCTCGATCTGTTGGTGCTGACTCCGAACCGCAAACCTGTTGACGTGCACGGGAATGGGCACCACGATTTTGGGGTTCCTCACGGGTTCCCCGGACCTGTTGTTGACGTTGCCGGCTTTGATCCGTTTCCATTTGGCCCTGCGGTTCTGGAACCAGATTTTGACCTGGACCTCGCTCAGTTTGAGTGCGTGTGCGATCTGGGAACGCTCGGTGAGAGAGAGATATTTCTTACAGTGGAACTCCTTCTCCAGTTCCAGGAGCTGCTCGCTGGTGAACGCGGTCCTTCTCCTCCGGCTCTTGCCCGCAGAAGCGCCCGGTGGCAGCGGGTCCGAGCCGGCTTTCAGTTTGCCCTTCTGGGCCGCCGAACCGCAGGTGTTCCCGTCCGAGAAACTTTCGTTCTCGCTGTCGGCCGAGCTGTCGTCTCTGTCGCTGCACGCAGCGTCCGCGGACTTCAGGTCCAGCTTCTCGTCATCCGAACTGTACAGTTTGGTTTCTCCTGGACACAACACACATGTACGGTTCAACATGAGGATCGATTATTAATCCGTGGATTCTTTTGACGTTCTCTTCAGAGTTCTGGAGTTCTGGTTTATTAAATAGCATTTCTAGAATTGCAACTTTAAAATGAATGCAATTTTAGTTATTAAACGTTTACATTCTTTATTGGTTTAAAAATCACATTTAAAGAAGAATTCTTTATTGTTTTAAAAAACATATTTAAATCAAAAGGCTTTATTAGTTTAAAAAGTCACATTTAAAGAAGAAGTCTTTATTATTTTTAAAAAGTCACATTTAAATTAAATTCTTTATTATTTTAAAAAGTCATATTTAAAGAAGAAGTCTTTATTATTTTTAAAAAGTCACATTTAAAGAAGAAGTCTTTATTATTTTTAAAAAGTCACATTTAAAGAAGAAGTCTTTATTATTTTTAAAAAGTCACATTTAAATTAAATTCTTTATTATTTTAAAAAGTCACATTTAAAGAAGAAGTCTTTATTATTTTTAAAAAGTCACATTTAAATCAAAAGGCTTTATTAGTTTAATAATCACTTTTAAATCAAAAGGCTTTATTAGTTTAATAATCACATTTAAAGAAGAATTTTTTATTATTTTAAAAAGTCACATTTAAATTAAAGTCTTTATTATTTTTAAAAAGTCACATTTAAATCAAAAGGCTTTATTAGTTTAATAATCACGTTTTAATCAGAATTCTTTGTTATTTTAAAAATCACATTTACATTAGAATTCTTTATTATGTTAAAAATCACATTTTGATTCAAAGGCTTTATTAGTTTAATACTCACGTTTTAATCAGAATTCTTTGTTATTTTAAAAATCGCATTAACATTAAAATTCCTTATTTTATTGAAAATCCCATTTAAATTAAAACTCTTTGTTATATTAAAAATCCCATTTCAATTAGAATTCTTCATTATATAAAACATCACATCCAAATTAAAATGCCTTATTAAAAATCATTGCATGTTTCACTTGACATTAAATCAGTTTTGTAGTTTTAAAACTCAGTTGTTAAAACTTCAAAAGTCCCAAATGAGCATTTCTACACATCGTGTGTTTAAAACGAAAACTTGCACAGCAAAATTGTTGTTTGAAATAATAAATATCATATTTCTCTCTCCATCCAAAGTTAAGAGTTAGAACTAAAAACCCTCCCCAAAAATACACCTTACACACAACAGTAAGTTCTAATATAATGTGTGAAAGTCATTGTTAAGAAGCCACCTGTCAGCCAGATCTTCAGTGCTCACCTGCAACTCCCTGAAAACTTTCCGAGAAGTTGAGAAGTTCTGCGCCCTTGAGGTCCTCATGTGGGCTCTCCTGTCTGCTGATGCCCGTCCCGTCCGCGCTTAACCGGGGTCCGGGCATCTCCTGCGGGGGGTAGAAACTATCAGGAGGGTCCGAGAAGCTGGGCAGGGTGGTGGTGAGTGCCACCATGGAGGGCATCCCTTGCCCCAACCCTGCGCAAAACGTGTTGGTCAAACGCCCTGCGAAGGATGCCAGGGGTGCCAACGGAGGGATGCCCGAGGGTAACGACGAATGAGACAGGGCTTGCGGGATCATGAGGGGCCGGTAGGGCATGAACATCGGGTAGCCCGTGTAGAGGAGGTGCCCTGGCCGGGGTTGTGGTGTGCCAATCAAAGAATCGATGGAAAACGCCGTCCCTGGACCGCTCGGTCTCTGCATGGTTCTGCTGTATAAATTCCGTGCTGTGGCCTTTGGAGACAAATGGTCCACGGTTATCCAGATGGAGACGTCCGGGGTCCTTTGCGTCTCCGCGCCTGGCAGTCACCGACTGAGACCTGACGCCTTTTTTGTGTGGAGCTCTGAGTGTCTCAGCCTCTATTTGTCACATACTGAGACATAAACACACAGTCACCCCTCTCTTTCCCACCCCTCTCTCTCTCTCTCTCTCTCTCTCTCTCTCTCTCTCTCTCTCTCACTCACTCCCATCCCAGTGCGCAAACGGTTATCATCAATACAAGAGGATGGAAGGGGGGGTACCCCGGAGTCTCATCCATCTTCCTCAAATTACGCTTCATTTCCTTATTCAGACTTTCCAGGCCGCTTTCAGTGTGTGTGTGGGGGGGGGGTAGTTTCCCAGTGGACACCCCAATAGACACCCCAAATAGACGGGTCAAGGGCCCCCCTTTTAACGCGCCCCGTCCGCATTTGCAGGGGACTGCGCTGACCACACCAACCCAATCAGCTATTATTAATTTTGATTGATGATAAGTAATTACTTTGTATTCAAGGGAAGATATATAACAACGGCTCTTTTGTCGACCCTTTAAGGGGGCGATGGCATTGGAGTCAGGAGGGCGGGGAGGCAGATGTTTTGCCCCTCTTGTGAGAGAGTCTCTTTTATTCTCCCGGGATAAAGAGGGAATCTGGCCCGCTTGCGCAGTTATCCCTGGGAGAGAGTCAACTCGGGTTCTCCATAGGAGCCCTTGCAGATAAATAAATGCATATATATATATATATATATATATATATATACATATATATATGATGCTGGGTTTTAATGCAAGCTTGGATCCCTGAGCTTCAGAGGAAGTACTTGGAGAAAAGTGCTTTGTTTCGTTAATAGGGGAGATTGTGATTTGGGTTTTTTCATGGGGAGAAAGAAAAGGTGTCAGATTCTGCCCTCAGCTAAGCATTCATTTAATCGGAGATCATTTTGCCGTTTAAATGCCAATTCACTTGTGATGATGATTGCGTGCTATTGAGATCTCCAACTGGCCGTCTGATTGCGCTGGGACACGAACACATCACCTCCGACTCTGATTAGAGATTGAGGAGCCACAGATGCTAATTATTCTTATAATTGCAAATGACTCCATTCAGGAGCAGTGCTCTTTGATCTATTGAAACTAGACAGCTCTCTCTCTCTCTCTCTCTCTCTCTCTCTCTCTCTCTCTCTCTCTCTCACACACACACACACACACACACACACACACACACACACACACACACACTGAATGGGCTACAATCAGAGCACCCCCGCCCTCTTGGTCATCTCATAAGAGACTTTTATCACTGCCAAAGGCTTTGCACCTTAAGATGCACATCAAGAAAAATACACAACACTAAGATTATCTTTGGATATTCAGAATTGATGTATAAATAGAATACAATGATTGAATTAAAAACTGAATTATTGATATATTGTCATTTTTAACATAACTCAATAATATTATTATTGCTAATAATAATAATAATATTAATTATAATAATGATGATAATAATAATAATAATAATAATAATAATAATAATGATGATGATTACAACAACAACAACAATAATAATAATGATAATGATAATGATTACAACAAAAATAATAATAATCAGTAATAAGTAATAATAATAACAATAATAATAACAATAACAATAACAATAACAATACTTACAATAATAACAGTAATAATAATAATAATAATAACAATAATAACAATAACAATAATAATAATAATAAACATATGTAATAATTGTTAAATCTTTTTGGTGGTGAGGTGATATAAAAAGTTACTGATTGTTTTTCAAGATTGTGTTGAAAGGATCTACACACTTTTGTTTTGTGCCTCTTACATTTGCATGTGTGTGGACCATGGGCAAGATACTGTCACAATCCAATAACAACCAGAAACTTAAGCAGGTGTTTTTTAAAGATGCTGAATTAAGGAACTGAAGGTAAAATTTGGAGTTATACTTAGTCATGTAGGTAGCTGTGTATGTATTAATAATCACTTACAGATCAAGTGATGCTTACAAAATAATTACTAAAAACACAAACTGTATTTTTGTGGTGAATTTTTATTTACATAAAGTATTTACACCTGATTTAAAACAGTATTAAAACACAACAACTGCAGCAGTTCTTAAAGCAAATCTTCTGCAGATTCAGTTCAGTATTTCTTGATCAGGTTGGCATCATATATCATGCTCTTTAAACACAAATCACTTCATTTAGAGGTGTCTAAATTATATCATTTACAATTTTAATTATATCATGTACATTTTTTTTTCAGATGAAGAAGTTATTATTTTTCTAAATACCATCAAGTTTAAGTTTTTTAGATTCCATGTAAACCCCACAGAGTCCTCTTGTGGTCACTAGTTGTAATTATAGTATTTTAAACTCAATGAATCTTTTGATCCATGGCATCCTTTCCCATGGTTTTCCCTTTCTCTTCTTTTTCCCAATTCTTTACAAAGGAATTAATCATTCATGTTTTTTTAAACACATTCTTTATTATGTAATCATCAAGTGAATAAGCGTTTCCTGCAAAAATCTCCTTTAAGATTTAATGCTTATCTTAAAATTCACACATTGAAAGTGGATTCCTCATAAATCCATATCTATCATACAATCCTGGGTGTAGAGGTCATGGTAAAAAACAGAATAACTTAGTCTCTCTCAGTGAACATAGTCTCTGAATGCCAGCATCATGTAGTTTTTAAGAAAGGTTGGTAGACTCAGTTTAGGAACCACCTGGTGCAATCGGCCTTCCAGAAAAATTCGGAGTCTGTGACGGGCAAGATGCTGTAGAGATCGAGGAGTCTGTCTCAATGCAAACACAGACTCATAGAATTCTCTGTGTTTCTGGGAAGACAAAAAACAAAACTCAATTGAATCATGATGCTAGAATGATTTCAAAGTCTTACAAATATTAACCACTTTATGTAAATGTTATTGCTTGGACCTCATACGTTTCTCCTTGGAAAATAACAACAAACGATTGTACAAATCTATAAAGAGTGTAGAGGTGTATTTGGATGTATAGATTGTAGATGTAAAATCTGGATTTGAGTCATTTGATAGGAAATGTTTGGGTTCATTCTGAGATTTTCAATGCTATTGATTTTTGATGGCAAATCTGAGCTCAGTTTAAGACATCACTGAGATGTCTTCTTGGATTCAAATGCAGATATCTGTGACTTTTTCTTAAGAGAAATATCTTGAGCCAAAGTGAGATACAACATTTATCTGCTACAATGTAAGCATGCTTGATTGCAAGCACTGACACAAAAATGTGATCTATTTTTCTCAGTGACTGCATCTGACCTGATAGATTTCGGGAGGAACAGCTTCAACCCATGCGTCAGTGATTTTAAGACGGTCGTAGGCGTTAATAAGCACTTCTATTGTCCGTGGTGACATGCAGCAATATTTCAGCACCTGTGTGAGAAACATCAGACACACTAAGAATATATCATGATAAGGGAAGTCGGTTATAGATTTTGTCAGTTTCCACCTGCTGTAAAAGCCCCACCTGTGTTGTGGAGGTCAAAGGTTGAATGTTGTGTTTTTGGGGGCCGTTGTACAGAATAATAAAGTACTCGGCTTGATGAACAGATTGGGCTTCCCTCTGGGGGATTGTGGGGAATTTCTGCAATTACTGCTAATTAATCTCCTATTAACATTTGCCTCGTTAAGACTCAGGCAATTTATTTGGCACAAGTGGGACTCATTGGATGCGTGATATCGAGTGTTTGTGAGCTTTTCAAAGACAGAAATGAATCCATCAAAAATGAAATATTTCTGTTTGTGAAATCAAGAATATGAACTTGTATACTGATGATGTGTCCAAAGATCCGGGAATACTTGAAATGCTTTTGCTTCCTACTGAATGTAAAATGGATTTAAATCATTACCTGTACTAAAGATCAGACGTTCTTGCCTGTTTGCTGTTTGGAACGTTCTTGGTTAATGCTGAGATAACACAGACCATCGTGTTTTGCACAATGTTGTGAAATCAAAGCCAGTTCAGGAGCATGATGGCAAGAAATTGTGGAATTCATTTCAAATTGTAGCTCAAATGTTCTTTAAAAACAACCGTCTTTGCATATTCTTTGCAATTTAAGTATATATTTATACATATTGTAAATAGGCTTCACACTATATAAATCATATTTAGATTTATAGTGTCTTACATTGTTAAATCATTTAGAATATGGAGTAAACATATTATACAAAAATAATAATAATAATAATAATAATAATAATAATAATAATAATAAAGAGTACATTTGATCAAATACAGCAAGGTATAATTAATGTTAACGTTAAATTATTTTTTATGTTAATATTAACAAAAAACTCTAAGTATTATATTATAATACGATGTTCTGTTATTTTGCATCACATTACATTATTTTACACTATACCACTAAGAAAACCCTAAATATTACATTAATGTATTAAATTAAACATGATTTAATATTTATCTTCTTTATATTTTCCACTAATTATTACAATTATTTCCTATGAATGTGATGTGACACACTTTGTTTTAAATGATGTTTTTTTTTAATAAACAAAACAGTAAATGTAATCATTTTAAGATGATTCCTTCAAAAAAGGGATAATTTCCAACCAACATCTTAATCCCCATCTAAATTATTTCTATTTGCTCTTTGTGTTCTGACCTTTGGCAGCGCTCCAGGCCAGACCCTGATGGATCCGTGGTTCAGCAGTGCCTGTACGATCCTTTCAGGCTCATTGTCCGTCTTATATGAGATTACCTTTAGGATGTTATGCAAAGGTGCATCACCACCATAGTCCATTTCATTCACCCAAGCTCCGTGGGTGAGCAGCAAATCGACAGCATCAGGATTGGCATTCTTACATGCCATGTGGAGCGGAGTCTGCTTGTCTGCATCACTGATGTGTATGTCTGCTCCGGCATCCACCAGTAGTTGGCACACCCGGGTGTAGCGCTCGAGTGACCCGCTGTCCTGTGGCTGGGAGCATGCAGCATTGAGTGGCGTGTGTCCTTCATCATTTTGATGGTTTAGCTTTGCACCGTGCCGTAGGTAGAGCTCCACGTGTTCCGGAAGGCCGTGTCGGGAGGCCACATGGAGAGGCGTATCGTTCTCATCTAAGCTTTGACCGCTCACCAAAGCCCCAAAAGAAACGAGATGTTTGGCACATCTGGGAAAACAAGGAGACACGATTGAACAACCATGCTCATCCATTTGAGATTTACACCAAGCCCAAAAATGAACTGCAAAAGGATGATTCCCAGTTTGTTCATGTCTTGTGAAAAGTTCTTTAAACAAAAATGTTTTTGAAGAATGTTAACAATATGGATAAGCAAACAACATCAGAGCTCAGCTGTTTCATCACAAACCACATAGACATTTCTCAAAATATCCTCTTCAAAATTCATGTGTTCCATAGTCATACAGAATTGTGGAAGAATAAATGATGACAGTAATTGTAGGTGAACTCCCCCTCTAAGAGCTCTTATTCTCAAGTGTCAACCTGTCTGTCATTTCAAAGTGTGAGATTCACGGCAGGACTTCCTGTAATCACTCTACGGATAGAGCACTTACTCAAGCGACTCACGCTCGGTGCACACGTGCAGGGGCATCTGCCCGTCTTCATTGGTTGCGTTGGCATTGGCACCGTACTGCAGAAGCAGCTTGGCGCACTCTTGCTGGCACTCTTCACAGGCCTCATGTAGGGCAGTGGTGCCCCCGGGCGCCAGGTCCATCCGAGCACCCCGGAGAAGGAGGTGTCTGAGGCATTCTGTGAAACCTCGACCAGCGGTAATATGCAGCGGTGTGGTCAGCTCCTGTTCGTAGGTCAATGACCACAATCCTATTTAAAGAATGAGAAGATTGCAAAGTGAGGATTAAAACTTGAGACACTCTTAAAATATAAACCATGCGGCTTAGTAAATCTCACAGAAATAAACAGTTAAATTAACTCATTATCTAAGAACATTTAATTGATTGTTTGAATGGGACATTGATTAAAAATCTAACGCATCGTTTCTCTAAAACTAACATATATTATTTAAGTTTAAGTAATGAAAAAGGTATTTATTTAAGTGTTTATTTATGTATTTTTACATACACCTAAATTTTTTGTCAATTCTAATAGAAATATTTTATTTTTTTACTTACATATACACAAAAATTTTGACAGTATATTTAACTTATTTCTAAGTTCAATTTTTTTGGTAAATTATTTCACAAACATCGTCTATCCATATCAAACCCAACTATACATTAAAAACAACTGCATTATTTCATTGTATGTTCCAAATATCAATATTCCAACGCTTAAATCGTAATAAATATCAATATTCAATTCCATTGTATGACAATAACAAACAACCATCAGGCAAATTTCAATACTAGAGGTCAAATGCATGCCAATAAAATTATCCAAACATTCTTGGAAACATCCCACATGCTTTTGTGTGGTTATAACATACTCAGCCCTCTGTAGTTGAACCTAAAGTTCTTCCACTCTTCTATATTGCTGGTGTCGTATATAGCATCTTTGAGATAACTATACTCCGGGTCATCAATTATACTAATAACTGTAAGCTCATCTCCAACCAGAAGGGCGTTCCAGAACTGAAGAATACATCCTGAGGCTTGTGCCGTAGCGATAACGTCGCTTCTGTATTTCTTTTGTTTACGATACTTGATCTTCGGCCCCATGTAGAGATAAAGCCAACAGGAGCGTGTCCAGCTTCTGTTTCCTGATTTTCCTTAAACTTCTTGTTCGGGTTGGTATGAAGACCCAACGCAATGTTTGTCCTCAATGTTTGGTAAGTCTGATGTCTGCTTATAGACAGCGGCTATATTAAGATATTGACGTGACCTTTGCAACACAAACTCAAATGCTGTCCGGTCAGATGTCTAAAAAATTTTAATATTGTTCAAAAAATTCATACCTCTCACTTTTCCATTGGCAATCCATCGCATGGCTCCTCCCTGAGGTTGAATGATCACATCGTTGGGAAATCCTTTAGAGAAGATCTCCTTCATCGCCTCCAAATTGCCAGTATACAGGGCATTCTGGACAACCAGATCTTTGCACACGACCGGATGTCTTGAAGCCGCAACGTTCTCTCTGGCTTCTTTCCTCAACAGGTAACCACTGAGAACAGGAACGGCCAATCTCATCTGCTGTCGTTCTTGCTCCAAGGAAAACATCGGATCTCTTCTAGACATGCCAGATGATGAACTCTTCTGCTCAGTAAATGAAAAGGCCTGAGACTTTTGAAGTGCTCGGTGAAGTTGTTTTGATATTCGATCTGACAAGGAACCCGGCCGCATGGGCCATGAGTCTATTTTTGAAGTGTCACATGGGTTGGACATAACTCGGAGCGTATATCTGCTAGAAATAAAGCAGTGAATCATCGCTTCTGTCAATGCCGTTCCAACAAATTTGGAAACAAAGTTCTTCAGTATGGCTTTGACTTGCAGACTTGTTTCTTAGGAGCACCTCTGTTTCGTCCTTTAGGTGTGCCTGTGATAAAAACACTTAAAGAATTATAAACCAATTACGAACCAATTTTTTCAATGAATTCAAATTCCTCGTTTATTGACCGAACATACATTTTGCGTTACAGTCTCCCCGGAAACAAGTGACTTTGCAATGTCTTATCCATACAGTATGCTAATGACACTGCCAATAGGAATACAAATGACATTTATTCCATTTCGGCGTGCAGTAATAGCTGTCACATTGACTGAAGGCGTCAAAAAGTTGCGACTTTGCGAACACACATTACAGGCGAGGCAGAGAATGGGAAGATTGTTTTGCTGCTGGAGTACATCCTTTTAAATGATACACATAATGAGTTTATAATATGCATTTGGGATACCTCCTCACACTACTTTGATGTCTTCCAAATGGCCCGGGTATCATCAGCAAAACATGTAGGCACTTTCCCGCCCCATTGCCTCCCAAATGTATTTTAAATATCATTCCTTGTAACGCAATTATTTAAAACGTTGAACTAAACACGTACTAATGGATGAAAAAGACAGTGACTTCCACAAATTCATTTCTCAAATGGTGGACATTCAATTTTTGTGGAGGCAGGAACTTTCTCATGCAAGAAAACACAGAGAAGTGCATTGAATCAGCATTCGCCCGACTCGTTCGTCTTACTCCCCGTGGACAACACACTGCGCTCTCACGTCCGCACAAACGTACGAACGTTTGTCTTGCTCCCCGTGGGTGGAGGACGTCCATCATTTTGGCCTGCGGTGATATTAACAGCGAGGCCTTCTGTAGGGTTAGAAGACGTCAGGTCAGACGTCTACCAGACGTTGCTGACGTTAACCTTCATCAGTGCAATTAGACAATTAGTTCCTGCTGATTATCTTCCACTTAACACTGCTGCGACTCGTATTAAAATCATAAAAATACACGACTGAAACGTGCCAGGGCTCATGCACCCGCTGTACAATACCATACTAATGAATTTCCTAATTAAAACAACCAAGAGAAGACTCGGGAATTAGAAATGCAAGCTAATTGGTTGAGACTAATTGATTAAAGTAACAATGCTGAATAACAAACATGCTAATAAGCATCTTGAATGGTAGCCAGATGACATTGTTGGAACATAGAGATGAAACCCCTGTCCAATACATGTGCGTTCCCTAAAATTGTAACTTGCAACTTGCAATCGAGCCACAGAAGCACAATGACATGCAGCATCCTAAAGAGATGTTCACCCCAAAATAAACATGTCTAAGTATGATTTCCCCCCTTTTCCCCTTTTCTGTGAGAGGGGAGATATTTTGAGAAATGGCTCAGTGGCTTCATGTCCATACAATGGTTGTTAGTGGGGTGTAAAGTTATTTGGTCACCCACATTCTTCAAAATATCTTATTTTGGGTTCTGGGGAATAAATTGATGGAATGAAATAAAAATAAGTAAAAGTACGTTTGCACGCTCTGTGTTTTGTATCTTATAGTGTGGCTGATGTGTAGAAATCTGTAAATATGTAAATCATACAAAAAAATTTATGATAATTAGACTTACCAATAATTAGACCCCTGACCTTAACACGACCGACACTATATTAGATACTGAAACATACAAATGATTTCAAATAAATTCATTAAAAGTCACAAAATGGAATTAAATTGTGTTGACATAAAAGTGATATGGTTCAACCGAAAATTATTTGATTAACTTCTCAGTTTTTAAACCTGTATGACCTGCTTTCTTGTTAAACACAAGATATATATTTAAGAAGGCTAGGAACAGAAACCCAATGGTTCCCATTGGTTTTGTGTACATACAATGAAGTAAACTGTACCGTTTTTTAACGATCAACATTCTTTAAAATATCTTTTGCGTTCCACCTTAGAGAGAATTCGTACAGGTTTGAAAGTGCAATAGATTCAGAATTATAATTTTGGGTGAACTATCCTTTTAATACATCCCATACAAGCTGGTAAAGTTGGTACTGTAGGTTGGTCGACAATTTGGGATGCTTTTTGTTGTGCCAAACAAAGCGCTTTAAGAGCAAACCACAGGATTTGACTCTGTGCAGTTCCAAAACATTAGCTTTGGGAAATAATTGACTTAATTTCCAAGGCTCATCAATAATGCCTTCGTACTGAATATAATACAAATCCATTTATGCCCTCGTGTTGCCAAAATGTTGAGCCAAAGCTGGCTGTGACATCAAAAGTTACTCTGCATTATATGACACGATTCTTCACGAATGTGCACGGGCCTCATTGCTGTGTTGCTGGAGAAGCGCAGTTGGTCCAAACATTTGGGCCGATTATTAAAATTAGTACCGAGCTAAAATTTGCAATGAGGTTTGTGCGCTTTCCTTTCCCTCTGCGAAATTGCTTTCTCCTTCGTCTTTCAAAAGCTCTTGTACCTGCGACGTATGGCGCGTGTTGCTCTGTTGATTGCGTACGATCAGGCGCCCTCTTCATTATTGCAATTGAGAGGTTCATATTTCAACCTAATAGCTCTCGATAACTTTAACAATTGATCACAACCTCATTTTATTGCGAGCGGAGTTAATACACGCTTCCCTGCCAAGTAGAACATTTTCTAATGATGTACTTGTGCACCAAACAATGCGGGGCCCAGCGCCTGCATTAGTTACTAATGTCCCCATCCGTAATGTGCTTATGCCACCCAAAAGAGACGGGTGGGGAGGGGGGGGAGATTGCGTGTGCAAAAATGAAACGAGCGCGTGGGGATCTAAGAGGGACCGCAAGATCAAGGGGAACATGGTGATGATGACGATAACGCTTAAGACGCTGTCATTAATGACACTATCATCTCCTCTGTAATATGTCCATGGACGTGCCATCATTAGCATATATAAGATCATCAGAAAGGCTTATCGGAGGCCTGTGCCACTGGAGAGGGAGGGATGGGAATGCAGAATATCACGATGGGGCCCAGCGTTCCTCACACTCTTTTGATTAATGAAGGAAGAAGCGTGATTTGATTTCACCAAAGATTCTCTACAGTGAAATACTTCATTGGTCAGCTACTAGACTGGAAAATGGACAAATTATTGTTTCAATATGAGCAAAAATCGTACTCAAAGGCGTTATGTCATTCCTGGTTTATTCTTATAAAAGCGTACGACGGCAAGGCCTTGTGTCTTTCGCCATAAATATTATTCGATGTCTATTAATATGCTTTATAGAATCGGGTTGTCAAATCGGAAAATCCAATTACTCCACTGAAGCGGATGCTGACAAATCTTCAATTTTAAGCATCCAATCATTATTAATTATGATTTGCTTGACACTATTGGATGTGTGCAAACGGTGTCTGGTTAATATTTTTGGTACATTTAAAGGTATAGCAGTAAATGCACTTACTATTATAATGATGCATGTTGATCCCAAAATATAATGGTCATATAATTATTCACACTCAGGTCTGTCAAAATCTGTACATTTATATATTTATATATACATATAAAAAACAATACTTTGCGAAATGTCTTGTTTTTGTTCCCACAAGGAATGTTGACGTTTGCATGCCAACATTCTTCAAAATATCTCATTTGTGTTCCTCACATGTTTAGTGCATGATTAATGTTTTAGGCTTAATGTTGTGAAACAAGTACGGAATGTTGTCTGATGTCTCTCTCATGTGTTGTAGAGATCCTCAAACCTTAAATGAAGTACTAAATAGTATATCGAGCCAAAACCAATTTTTCCAAGTTTTTACAGCCCTTATGAATGTGGTTTGGTTGAATTTTGTACATTGGCTCCAAAATCTTTATAAGCAAATGTTTAGTTTAACATTACTTGAGAATAGAAGTTGAAAAATATGTTAAAAGTGTGATTCAATATCTAAGTTAAGTTGAGTTTCTTCATGGCAGCATGATTCTTTATCCACAGCTTTTGGTTGTCTCAATAGTGTGGAAATGCTGCCATCTGGTGATGAAGACCCAACCCTGCACAGACTGACTTACATCTGATCTTTACAGTGTGTTGGCACCAGATCAAATCCCATTTAATTTCAGGGTATACACCAAGTCATCCAAATTTTGCAAACATCAAACTGGATTTTCAGACTATACTTGAAATACGGTGTTGAAGCTCAGAAATGCATTGATTATTTTATCTGCTGTTTCAAACATGCAGAAAAATGACCACACTTTGGATATGTCAGTGGTATTGTATAAGGAGTAGAAGTCATGATAAAAAAAAATAAAAAGTCCAACACTTCATATGAAATCTTATCATCATGTTGTATTTGATTGACAAAAAAAGAAACATTTACATGTACTTGACAAATAAAATGGAAAACTATTTCTCCTAATCTTAAGAATGAATGCACATCTCTGAGTTCTCTATATGTACATTTATTAGCATGAATCCCTTTTATTGTACGTTGAAAGGCCTTCATCCATTCCAGGTGTTCACTTTGAGCTGGTGTATTTGGTCACAGCTTTGGTCCCCTCAGACACAGCGTGTTTGGCCAGTTCTCCGGGCAGCAGGAGTCTGACCGCTGTCTGTACCTCTCGGCTGGTGATGGTGGAGCGCTTGTTGTACTGTGCCAGCCTCGAAGCCTCAGTGGCGATGCGCTCAAACACGTCATTAACAAATGAATTCATGATGCTCATTGCCCTGCTGGAGATGCCAGTGTCTGGATGAACCTGCAGAGAAACAGCATATTTTTAAAGTTACTAAATAGTTGAAATGGGGTTAAAAATACTTGTATCCTTCCACAAGTAAAACCAGTTTACCACACATTTTGGACAAATACCTAAGGGCTGTTTTACAGATTAATCAATTGCATACATCAAATATTGACATTTATATTTACAAACAGTTTTACTGTATAAAATTATATACATTTGTTTAAACGTTATACAGTTTTTTTTAAATGTACAGATGTGAATGCATTTATAAATATGTTAACAGAACACAGACATGATAAACACTAATCTTTACTCTGCAATTAATTTATGAATCATTGATTAATAATCGATTAAAACAGCCAGACTAAATAGGTCTTCCTTAATTTGGTGTAGATTGTTGTATTTAAATTAAAAATAAAGTTAATTTACATTTTCAAAGTGTCAAGACATGCGAGTATTAATATTAAGAAAAAAATACAATACAAACACCATACACACAATATAGTTCCTGTGCCCAACTACAGCAGGCCGGTCCCAGTTATCATGCCAACTAGCCTGGCGTATTAATACACAGCCTGTAGTGCGGTTGCAGGTGAGAATACAATAATCTTCTGCAGTGTAAAACACAGTGTATACACATTCATGTTCATATACAGCGTTTTAATTCCTTATATTCCTCTAGCACTCACCTGCTTCAAAACTTTGTAGATGTACACAGCATACGTTTCTCTCCTCTTGGCTTTTCTTTTAGCTGGCTTTTTTTCCCCGGGTACTTTTCCCTTCTTTTTAGGCCCATCATTGGACATAATGGAGTTTAACACATATAATAGTGACAGATATTTTATTTGAAGTACTTTGTTGCCTCTTGGCAGATCTTCAGCTGTCTGTCATCAGTCATTTATCATGCAGCTGGATGTGAGGATTGATTAACATCCGGCTGCAGTCAATCCTGTCTGACTGACAGAAATCAGCAAATTCTCTTCCTTCAGGATCTATAGGATGTTACGGGTTTTCATGACTGCTTTTATTAAACTTTAAAGGTTTGATGATCTACATTACTTGTCAAAAATGTGGCATGAAATTATTTCTTTTTGTACGATGGAAGATGCAGCGTTATTTTTTGTTTTTGCGTAAACGTCAAGGCAAGATGCATATCAGTTGTTGCCATTAGTCAACCTTACCATGGTAATCTAGAGGTTTACCAAAGGTTTTTAATGTACTTCTGGCAAAGATGTTAACATTTGTTGTGTCCGATACCCACGCACCGTCTCTCTTTAAGTTTCTAAGACAATATTTAGATTTTTAGTGCATGATTTTTCATAGTTAAGTTAGGGCTGTATTCAGGATTGTCACATATTTCATAAATGAACTCATGAATGTTAAAATGGCAATTTTTTTATGTTTTATAGTGTTCTTTCCTCTGTGCAATGGATGGAAGTCATTGGTTCTGGTATGTATATTTTAATTCGCACAAATCCTGTTGTCTCCTAAAAACGGTGTCACGTCCATAACGTATGTTCATTTTCCTTTTTTGATATAGAAACCCTGTGCACATACTGATATTTTCTGATGTTTAAACAATGCTGGAATAGCCCTTTATTTTGTATTATATAACCAGTTGGTTAAGTTTACTCGTAACAATTCTTCTCTGAATGTGTTTTTATGTCACGTCCATAACGCTGGATTTGCCCATTAATTTTAGCATTCACATTTTTACGATTTCAACATAAGATGGCATTCACAATAATCACAATTAGGCCGTAATATCAAGTTATATCGTATTGTAGTTTGATGAAGTGAACACAAGGTGCATCTCTCCTTTTTGTGTTACTTTGTATCTGCCACACATGTGTTTTTAACAGAAAGTCTATTTGGAAATTGGACTTTCAAAACAATTAATCATGACTAATCGCATATAAAATAGGATTCTCTGTTAACATAATATAAGCCTAATAATGCATATTAATTTCTACGAGGTTCTTGCAGTCATGGTAAAGTCATGGGACTTTAAGATGCCACTTTCCCGAAAGTTTGGAAAAGTTGTGAAACTTTGATTTATAAACTACATAGATCTCTTAATCTTTTTTTTTTAAACGTGCTGTGGTAAATTTGAACACGGATCTTATTTCTTATTTAACGTAAATATTGGCATTTTATAAAGCATTAGGCTTATGGATATATGCATCAAAGTCATGAAACGGTCATAGAATTGTACTGTTCAAAATGTCTACGAGACCTGCTGTTTATTTATTAACGCATATATATGTTTATTATTTTAGAAAGTATTTTAAATTATGCATAAACATATTTTTTTTTCAAAATATTAACATGCATCTGTACGTATTCATAAATACAAAATGAATACGAACAACCCACAGCCATACTTTATGCAACACAAACTTTAGTTCTAAATGTTGTTAATCACAATTATTTGTAATTGTATTTATACTTCAATCGAATTGAGTCTCTTTTTATGGTAGATTTAATTCTATTCTTAGTCATAGAGTAAAACTAAGATTTTTTTATGGATGTTTTATTTCTTCTAAATCATTATACCAGACATGACCTAAAAGAGTGCATAAAGAATTACATGATGCCAACTTATATGCCATAGAAAATACTAGACCCAGTCTGAGAACATTTTGGTTATTTAATGTTTTCTACCTTAAATCATGCTGTATAATTTAAAGAATATTTTGTGGAAATATTACTTTGATTTGTTTAACAATAACAAAGTAAGGCTGAGTCAAAGATTGAAATCATGATTGAATTTATGCTTTGATTCTAGTAATCTTCAGCTGGTTTTCATAGGCTAGATATTTTATATCTACGCTCCTGAAGACCAGCCTCATTTAATAGCTATCCCGTTGAATAAAGCAATTTAAAGAATATGTTTCCCTTTACCCTTTCAGCATACTACTACTGTACTTGTACTGGTTTGTTTACCTTGAAGTAAGAGAAAAAGATGAAAATTGTCATTTTTCTTACTGTGATGGTCAATGGGGTCCAAGAACTTTAATGTGCATTTTTCCAAATATCTTTTTCTCAGAACAAATTATGTTTAAAGATGTTCATCTAAAAAATAAATGTTCCCTATAGTTAGATAAAAATGGTGAATATATTGAAAGCATAATTTGGCTGAACTTAATTTTACACGAATAACAACAAAATTTTTTCCATTGTTTGTATTTTGCAACACATTTAGCTGAGAACTTGGGCATCCCTTTCTTTTCAAATCTATACATTTAAAACAACTATCAAGCATCAACCAAAAAGACACAAATGGTGGATGACACAAAATAAAGTTTTTGTTCAATAAAATTTTTTTTAAGCAAACAATGAATTGTGAGTTTAAATTTTATGTAAAAATTTATACAAATTCCAAACACACAAAAAACCTAAGTTATCTGACCCAAATACGGTAACTTAAATTTCATCAATTCTTTGGAAAAAATATGACCATATTTGCCTTTTCTGGCACACATCCAGCACGGGATTCTCTAACTCTCTAATATACTGTAGGTGTACCATCTGAATCACATTTTGCATCAGTTGTTCAGAAAATCATTTATCTACAGTTCAGCATTTAAATAAAACTGAAATGATGCACGGAAATTTGTGTTCAGATTCATGCCGATACACACAAGGATTTAGTCGCCCAACCCTTCATTCATGTACAGTGTTTTTGCATTAAATTGAATTAAGAAAAACATGCAAAGAACACCGTTTTTGTGATTTAGATTCATCCATACGCCCAAGCTAAATGCGCTTTAGGGATCTTGGGAACACCTGTCTGGAAAACACACTGGGTTCAGGTGGGGATAGAATTCAAACCGTTTGAAAGGCATACAGTTAATTGGCATCCTGGCATAATCTGCCACTTGTGTTAAGAACCTGCACCTGCAGATACATTTCATGAGAGGGTAATATCTCCACTAAATGTACTCTTAAATGCTATTCACGATTGAATGCTTAAAACCCATTTATTTAAAATGTTAATTGTTAAAAGTAGTTTCAATTATTTTTATAATGAGCGATATTGAAGAATAAGGAGTGACTCAGGGTGACTGAGTGCCGATGTGTACGTATACTCGCATACAGTTTAAGTTGCATTTAAAAATATTTAACATCATAGATTGTTTGTTTATAATATCTAAATATAAATATCTGTCTCATGTTCGGTTACCGCTCAATATTGAGTGTTCGGACTGAATTTGCATCTCTAAATGACCTGACCTTTTCACTGAAAGAGCAGGACAACAATCAAAGCTTCTGATAGTCTAGACTAGCCAAAAGCTGTAAAGCCGACCACTATGGTTGTGTTGCTTTTGTGGCATTTTCGCAGCACTACATCAGCAGGGGAGGTGGACGCTAACTCAATAAACCATCAATACGGATCACAGGCCACAGGACCAAGAGGCATTTTCATCCGTACTGTGGAAAACTGTGTCTACAGAAGGTCTTACGATGAAGATGTTGTGTTTTTTCAGTATCATGAAACATGAATGTTGATCGGCTTAAACTGTGACGGTGATGTTGCAAGCACCAGGTTGAGCTAGAGTAAAGCCAAAGATGGCAGGATGTCTTGAGCAGGTTGGCGCGCATGGCTGATGATGGAATAATGAATATCTGCACATTGAGTTTTATTTTATTTTTTTTAGAAATCCCTTACACAAGAAATACATCAATAAATGTAGGCAATTTGTCTGGCTTTGTTTTTTGATATATGAACTATCTTCGATGGTTCTCCAATAAAGATCCACAGAAGACATATAAATTCTGAACGACATTTGATTAAATAAGTTCTCTTTAGCTTGAAGTTTTAATTCCCACTGCTTCAAAGCGCGTAACCAATGGTTTGTGTGCACATCATGTGCTGCCGGGTGTTCAATTTCACGTTTTTGTTACCTTGACAAGACCTTTTGATATTTTCAATTTCACAGTCCCTCCAATCCGACAAGTTCATTGTACAACAGAACTGATATGTACCTTTAGGGTTAAGACTTCACTCTCCTCCAGAGAATTGAGGTTTATTCTCTTGGACCTTTGTCCTTCTGCCACAGCCTTCGTGTCTTACCAGTGTTCGGCAGACCTGTGCTTCCATGATGAAATGTCACATCATCAGCGTTACTTATTTTAATGTTAATGCATCATATTAATCAAAACGTTTGTGACATTAATTTATACATTTAACTCAAATATATGGAAGCGGCAATGCATTATCATTTCTATTCAACATATAATCTAAATGCAGGTTTTTGGCTTCCAAGCATCTATGTTTTGTGCATTTACACATTGTCACATTGTTAAACCTGCAGTGTAGTTCTAATATTTACTAGCAGGTGCTGTTGTGTTGTGTTGTGTTATGTTGTGTTTACGGTTTCTCACTCGTCATAATTTTGAATTTGAGGATTTGATTTATTTTATGATACACAGTACCGTTTTTCTGCTCCTTTTTGCTATAAACTGTAAGTAATAAATAGTATTTTTGGGATTGTTCATTCCAAAATGAAAATACTGCCATTCACTCATCTCATTGAATCAACATCAATGTCTTTGTTCTGAGTAACACAGAGAAAGATATGTTGAAAAATGTCTAACCAAACATTTCTTGGACCCTATAGACTTCCATAGGAAACATTTCTAAACATAAAATTACATATTTTTAAGAATGTCGGACAACACTTTTTACTAACATTGTCATTTTTCCTACTATCTTAATCAATAGTGTAGAAGAACCGTTTGGTCACAAGCATTCGATCAAATATCTTTCTTTCTGTAAAATTTTTAATTTTGGTTGATCTCTGCCTTTAAATATCACAAGTCTTAAAAATACTGTGGTTTGTTACAATCAATAATTGAAAATGTTAGTCTGCTCCTTTCATCTGATTTTACAGGTCATTTCTTTCTTTCTCTGCTTTTGTAAAATCATGCATGAAATAACCTTTTGCTAATATTATAGGAATGTCTTAATGGAGACACAAATTTCCCAGCGCTTTGGGCCAAATGCCACGCCGTGCACTTCGATAGCCACATTTGAAACCCTTTCACAACTGCTCTGAGCTGTTTGATTATGACCCACGGCCTTGTTTGTGTGTATTTCTGACCTTAAATTGCTTTTCTTTAGATTTGCCGCTGACGTCCGATGATTTATTTTCACAGGTCGAGCAGTATGGCCAGTGCCATTATATTCATGACCTTCTCATTGAGCAATCTCAAGAGCCTGCTGCTTAAAAACGGCAAAGCTTTTACGTTTTCTGCTTGTAACGCACCCGGGCACATGAATGAGAGTGACCTTAATACAGTTTAGTGTGTTTGAAATGAGCAGTACAGATAATCTGCCTCGATTTGAAGCTGCTCGCATTTTCATGCGAGCTTCAGCATCGTTCTGCCTTGCTTATGCATGTCTTACTGCTGTGTTCAAGCTGACTTCAGCAATATTCTCAGCTGAGTGACATTTGAGGTGTTTTACATAGCCCATAATAATACAACGGGTAATTCATCCCCTTTATCTATTCAATGACATGTGTTGGCTTAATATAATATGTTTGTGTGCATGTGAGAAAGCATAAAGACCTTTACATAGACGTAAACATCTCTCTTACATTCTTTTCTGCTATGCAGGTGAAACATTTATACATTTGAGGCATGTTTTTGGATTTTGTAGTATAACATTTTGTTTTGTTCTATCCAATTGGTTGTTCAGCTAAAATATATTTGGAAGAATATTGATAACCGAACAACAAAGGTACCTATTCAGTCTTACTGCATAGAGACAAAATCAATGCAAGTAAATGGGTGCCAATAACCACCATTTTTCAAAATATCTACTTTTGCCCTCTTAAGAAGAAAGGAATTCATAGAGGGTTGAAAGGACAATACACTCTAAAAGAATATGCAATGCGGATAAGTAATATCACAAATATCAAGTTATAATAACCTAATAAAATCTTTAAAGAACATTTGAATGGATTTTTTTCTGTGGGCATAATAAAATGATTTATAGTAAATTTAACAGTTACTTTATTTAAAATGTAAGTTATGTAATGAAAAAAGTACTCATTTGACACACATATATAATAAACACCTGATCATTTTGATGAATTCTTAAAGAAATGTTTTAGTTAATCAGATTTACTTTTTTTATTTGCATAAAAATAATATCAAAACGGTGTATTAAATTAATTTCAAAGCTTTCAAATTGACAAATTTTTTTGAAAAGTATATTGTTTCACAAAAATTCCTCATAATTTTTAAGAGTGTTAGGTGAGTAAATTATAGTAGTGGAATCAATTTAAAGTTTAAGATGTGAATGTGTTGAGTTTGTATGTATTCTTGTGGATAGAAACCATGAACTTTTGCTTTTGTTCTATTGCTTTTCATATACAGGTGTAAATAAATATGTTTTTATTTATAGTATTTACAAGTAATAAAAACTACTCTCCTTAAAGAATGTCTTCCCCACATTTCCATTAACAAAAAATTGGTGGGTCTCAAAATAGATTATAGATGTCTAGGTGGATCCTAGACATCTATAATCTGAAAAAGTTTGGGAAACGTTTGACTATATTGTAAGTGTTTGTTTAAGGGACAGGAGAATTTCTGTCTCTCTGGATCTTGGATCCTCTCCTTAAAGAAATTATGTTATATGTCTCTATATAGACAAGCTTGACTTTTCTTGGTAGATGCCATGGCATTCAAGCAGTGTTTTGCAATCATTGTTTGGTTCTGTAGACACACATTGTTATGTAAAGTGCTTTGATGTCCAGAACATCATGTTCTAGATTATGAGAATTAAAAGGAAATGTTAGTTCCCTGTAAACATTGGCATATGTCCACTCACATACATCTTGCATTGTCTTATATTCCTTTAGTGAATTTACAGCAGATATGTTCTTTTAAAGGCTCGTCACCTCTGTTTAATGTAAATGTTTGATGTGTTTCAAACACGTGAGACTGAATTGAATTCACTTGAGCTATCATTGGCTCCCGCAACAAAACAATGACCCAAACCACCCTGGCTGGAGAAATAAAACGGGTTTGGAAGGGGTCGGTCGAACAGCTCTAGATATTTACACCATAGACAAGGTGTACATAAACCAGAGATGAGTGATGCGTGTTAAACATCCCTGTAAAATAACAGCGAAGTAGTCAAGTCGATGAAGGAATCACACAAGCTTACAGCTTGTTTTCGGATGGGTTGTGCTTCTCTGTCTTTCACAGCCGACCGTGTTTGACTTTTTCATAGAATACATTTGTTATGTTTGGTTTTTCAGCGAGACGTCAATGCGATATGACTTAAGCTGTCGATCGTAGGTGACCATGCATAATCTTTTATTCATTCAGCCCTCAGGAGAAAGTGGAAACTTCTCGCCATCGCAGCATCCCACCGCGGACAACCGAGAGAACAGAATGATGAGATTTGCCACATATGGTCAAGCCGTTGGCATGTTGGAAGTTGATGTTTGCCCGTGTCAAGCGTTGCCCACTCCATGGTGATGCTCTTTTAAAAGTCCAACTTTAGGATCTGTTTTTATCTCCCTGTAGCGCAGGACGTTCCAGGCCCAATTTGTGTTTCATTACTGAATTCTTCTATCCTTCCACATCTGTAGATGTGAGTTTTGGGTAATCCCATTACAAAAGCCCTTTGTTTTGAATATGGATGCCACAAATTAATGTCAAGTGAGCTGGTTTAGCCTCGGTGTAAGAGCAGTTTAGTGTGTTGCGTTAGAAGTTATTTACATGCAAAAATATGCAGAATGATATTGTGATATGCTAATCCTCTCTCTCTAAAACTCTAAAGCATATTTGTCATCGTAGATGCTGTAAACAGGATCTCAAGATGTTACAATACTTGAGGAAGACAGAATATCAGCGTGCGTGCAAACAGACTTGCAGAACCATCTGTGCTGTTTGCGGTTTTGAAAGCTATTTCCACAGCGTGAAAACGAATGACCAAATCTATTGTCGGCCACTGTAGCATGGAAATGTAAATGACAGACTCAAGAATATGTGTATTCCTGGAATGGTGTGTCATTGTTAAAGGAATGGTTTCCCCAAAAAGCTTGTTTTTTCATTTCATCAAGTCATTCTGAACCAGCGTGCCTTATTCCTTTTGCAGGAGAAATTTCAAAGAGCGAAATGACAGCAGACGCCATAGTCTTGCACAGGTTTTGTGTGTGTACAATAAAAGTGAATGGACGACGTGTTTTTTATTTACCAACATTCTTCAAAATATCATCTTTTGAGTTCTACAGAAATAAAGAGGGTGAATAAATGACAAAACATTTGAACTATCCTTTACCATCATAATGAACTGGCAAACAAGAATATTAGACCCCCAAAAAGAACATAAGGAATGGGAAACTGCAGACATGAAATATTTGCTTAAGTCCCACCGACCCCTCCTCTTCAGATTGGGTTCTCATTGATTTGGGATGGATTACAGTCCTTTGAGAAAGATCTCTAACAGTGGCTCTTTACCCATTGTTATGGTAAATTGCATCCCTTGAGCATCCTGGTGGCTATAATCTCATGACACTTAAGGATGAATTTGAAATCTGCTGCGAAGGGCGACTGAACCCTTAACCCCTATAAAACAATGCAGATTATTGATTGATCCTCAGTTTGTAAATCAAGCGTCAACCTGGATTTCCTTAGAACTCATGCGTACATAATAATGCTTTGTGTTAAAATTGAGACATGACTTTAAAGGAATTGCTCAAGCAGAGACATTTCAAACAATGTTGGTAACAATTTCATTGAGCAGCATTGGTTATCTCTCCATACATTGCAAGGTAATGGGTATCGGCATTCTTCTAAATATCTTTTCTTTTTGCACTAAAGTAATACAGGTTTGAAATGACATGGATGATTACATGAGAGAATTTTGATGAAAAGAGGTGTTAGTATCTCGAACCTTGCTAACAGGCTTTCAAACAGACCCATTTCATTTGACGTGAAGCTCAGGCTCAATCCGCAGGGTTGGATCTCCTGGCGCACTCCTGCCAGAACCGACCTCTTCGGATGTTATCACATGGTCTGCATGCATGCCGCCCCGCAACTACCTGTAGCTGAATTACAGCAGTGCTCGTTGACAGCCGCATGGTTCTTTCATACAAAACCTGAAGTGGAAGCACCCCCAGCCCGTTATCACCCTCCCCCATGCTTCTCTCTTCCACACACACACACAGAAACGCTGTGGTGAGGCAGACGCTCAGCAGTAGGATGGATCCTGACTACTAAAGAGCAGTGGAGAGCGAGGAGGGGGGGCAGCCAGCTTGCGAAAGAGAGAAAGGAAGGCAGCAGCAGTAGAGGTACATCAATTCTCATTTCTGGAAGAAAGAAGCATCCGCTGTCCGCAGGAAACCACCACTACGTTGGCTTTCCAAACGAGGGGCTCCAGAAGAGACGAGGAACCCGGTGAGGTACCATACCCCGGCTGTCAAACACAGAGGTGGGCTTGGGAGGTGGTCCATGACCCTTGATTTTCTCAGGGGAGTGGCACGGGGGGACGAGCACCAGACAGACGACTCGGTAGTCTTGCCATTCACGAATTCATTCCATGCCATTGTCATAGCGATGTAAAGCCGATCTCCGTGACTGGAGGAGCCAGGCTCCAATCAGCTTCTGAGGCACATCTGCTCTCTCCAAGCAAACCTTTCTGTTGCATTCCCATTTCCACACTTTTTCTTGTCCATCAACGTCTTTTCATTTGCGTTTTATCTCTGTGTCGAACCTGGATGACATCCTTGTGACTGGGAAGTGTCGCTGTGTTTGGTTCTGCATGGAATGACAGCTGTCTTTAAAGAGGCGGAAGGAGAGGTTACAGAGGGGCTACGTGAAGTAAGACCCTTAGTCTTTCCCTAAAAAGGTTTTTATTGGATACAGCCTACCGATGACAGCCATGAAGGGAGACTCGGAAGACAGCATCGAGAGCACCAGGCCATCCAATCTCCAGGCGTTCGCCAACTCCTCCACGTTGCATGGCATGAGCCACATATTCGCCTACGGGCACATGACTTTCCGCCGTTTTCTCTGGACGCTGTCTTTCATGGGCTCTCTGGGGCTGCTGTTGTTCGTGTGCATGGACCGAGTTTACTACTACTTTGAGTTTCCACACGTCACCAAACTCGACGAGGTGGCGGCGCCTAACCTCACCTTTCCCGCCGTGACCTTCTGCAACCTCAATGAGTTTCGCTTCTCAAAGATCACCAAAAACGACCTGTACCACGTCGGGGAGTTGCTGGCTCTTCTCAACGAAAACTATCAGATAGCGAACCCGCACCTGGCCGAGCCAGAGGTTCTCGCTGTGCTCAAGGAGAAGGCCAATTTTGTCAACTTCAAACCCAAGTCGTTCAACATGACGGATTTCTACAACCGTACAGGCCATGACATCAACGAAATGCTCCTGCAGTGCACCTTCAGAGGAGATTCATGCTCCGCTCTGAACTTCTCCACGGTGAGTGGCCGTTGTGGTCAAGTCTTCTCCTCAAGTTTGCAAAGTGTTACCTAGTGCTGAAGTTGGTTTAAAGTTGGCTCATAGATCTCTTGGCTTGGAGGGGAATGTTGTTTTTTCCAAGCTTAGTTTGGCAGGGTTTAAAGATTTACAACGGGATGCATTTATTCTTTAAACAAGTTCAATAGATTTGAGGTCATGACCTTAAACAAACTTTTCTGTGCTTGAGCCTATTTATATCTACTAAAATACAACCCAGGAAAAAGTGGATTGTGCAATTTTTTTGGTTTCTTCTCTTATTTGAGAATTTGAAAAAGGATATGAAGTGAGACTTGTTGGAACTATAAACAGCTTTATAATCTATAACTAAATCCAAAATAAATGGAAGTTGTAGATAAATGTGTTTGATATGTTTATGTACTTTCAAAGTGAGCTTGGTACGCTTAAAACTGTAAATTATGTTATTACGTTAAAGTTAAGAGTAAGTTAAAAAATAAAACCATTATATATAATAAACCATTTATTTATTTATTTTATTTTCTGACATGCAGTATGCACTTATACTCAAGCATATCAATTTCATAAGTTTTGTTGTACACAGTTAATTTTCATCTAAGAAAAAACATTCAGCATGCAAAGAAATATTCCCATAATAAGCTTGTTTGGCAAATTATATGCACTCAAACCGTAAAAAAATGGTATTGTGACATCATACATGATGCCTCATGTGTTTCTGGTGAAGGTGTGGTTAGGTTTCACAGTGATTTGCTTTATGATGGTTCCTGGGCAGTGTTTATCAGATTTTAACTTCTGTTGGACTTCAATTATGATTTATGTGCACAGGCAACATGCCGGATATTGAGTTAAGTCCTGTGACTGCATCTAATTTCTTCTTCGATCTTGGTTTGGACACATTGAACAAATTGCTTCAGCATTCATTATGGTCTAGGGTAAAAGGATGCTTAACATGGAGGTTAATGTTGACTCCCTCCTTCTGCTGGTAAACTTGCACACACAATAGATATACATTCAAATTGAATTTCTAGAAGGGAAAGAATGACGAACATGCTTGTATGTTCAATTGTTTTTGCAAATTGTATTGTTTCTTTATTTGTGCAGTGGTCTGTTATAATGTAACTTGGAGAAGGATATAGGATTATTCCTGGGTTTCATTTATTTTCATCATTTACCAATTCTCTTGCATTTTTAAATCTCTATACATTATTTTTTTCCACAGATCATTCAGCTGTATTATTTGGAAACGAAACCAAGGGAATGTGTGCCAGTGACCAACATTCTTCTAAATATCTTATTTGTCTACCTTGGACGAGAAAAACCTCTTATCGGTTTTAAATAGCAAGATAGAGTAAATGACAAACTTTTCATTTTTGGTGAACTCTAAAGTTCCTAAAATAAGTGTTGCAGCATATAACCACAATATAGTTATATGCATCAATGTATACATTAGTGCCAAGTACCTGCTTTGAACATCGGTCTCCTGTGAAGTTATCCAGTTGAAGGAGAAATAAGAGCTTAATGAGAATTAAGTGTGCTTGGGAAAACTCGAACGGCATTATCATTGACCACAGTCCCCGAGATCTTCAAGCACTCGATCTTTATCCTGCTCTTTAGCATTCAAAAGCACAACCTCAGCAACTTGCGAACATCTGTTTTCAGCTGTGATCAAACTCCGCAATCGCTCTCTCTTGATTCAGCGCAATAACAGACACCGTACTTTTCTACATCGCTTTCTTCATTAACATGAGTGTTGCCTGGCAACAAGGCATTGCATTGCCACGGCAGATCATTCATGGGTAATTGCTATTGTTGTGCGTGAAAACAAACCCTCTCTATCGTAGTGGAGAGATGAGATTCGGCAGTCACTTTGCCTGTCCGTGTTTGTGTGTGAATGCATTGGTGTGTGTAGGTTTCATTCTGAAAGCTTGCTATTGGGGGTTGGCACCCGTTGCTATGTTCTGCATTAACCTCCGTGTTCCTGAAACACAAGTGCATGATGGAAGACAGGCCGTAGTGCATTAGATATTCCTGGCCGTACACCGTGCATTTTGTATTCTGGGTGTATATACTGATCAGTATGTGTTTACTTCCTGTCTTGCTTGAGCGATGTAGGTGTGGGATCAAATCCAAACATTCACGGCACATCTTTCAGTTACTGAATCATTGTTTCAGTTTGTGTAAAAACGCAAGATGTTCTGCCAACAGAAGTCAATTATGATATCAGAGTTCTAAATGCTTTAATCCAGATTTGGGGGGTTTGCTTCAGTGATCATTTGGGGCAAGATTAACACATATGTTGTACGTTTCTGACATTTTATAGGTTTTATTTTTGGGAAACGTTTGGTTCGTTGTTCTGAGATACTTAAAAGATAGCAGATTTGGATCAGGCTGGGTTTGACAGAATATGGGTATAAATCCCCGATCATATCCTTTTAGATTTCACCACAGAATGATGTTGCCTTCATCCCATGCACTCTCTGCAGATCCTCGTCCATCAAAAACCGATGTCTTCATACCTTTTTTTTAATGTTTAAATGATGACTACTCACGCAGTTGCCTGTACTTGCAAAATCATTCGGAAGGCCTGAATTTGTTGTTCAGATTCAAAAATGAATGCAATTTAATATCTTTTACAAATTGTGACAATTGTAATGTTGATGTATGATGTAAATATATAAATTAATCCACAGATAAATAAAATCATATAATGAATAGACAGCCGAATATGCAGAGATTTGCATTTGTTTCCTGGGACCACAAAAGAAATGCTAAGGGACAGTTCTTTTAAAGTGAGATGTATACATTTGAAAGTATAGGTAAGCTTTCCATTGATGTGTGGTTTGTTAGTATCCGACAAACTTCTTTTCGATATAGAACGCTTAAAAATGTGAAATCGGAGGGTGTATAACATTCAAATATTAAAGAAGTCTTTTCAACCAATCTCCTCCTCCTAAAACAAAATGTTCATGCTCTTCTGAGCTCTGTGATTGGTGTGTGGCTAGAACTTTACAGGAAATGGTACAATAAATAACTCATAACCTTATGACGGTTATTTTCCCTATTTTATAGATAGTTTGAAGAATGTAAACCCGACAATATTGTCTTCCATTGTCCAGACACAAAACCACTGAGACGTTTCTCAAAATAGCTTTTGTGTACACAAATGATTGAATTGGTATGTAAACCTACACTGCTTATAGACGTGTAAAGGCTTTCTTTTTGTAGGTTTTGTTTACACTCGCTGCCAGCCGTTGTCAGATTTGTAGACTTAAAATGTCAACAGTTATTTTAATGTTATCTAGTATTTTGATTTACAGATGGAAATGATGTATCTCAGTAGAAATGTTTTATCGAATGACAACACAAGTCTATCGCAGGGTCCAAAGCTGAACAAAAACAGGTGTAATTTACGCACCAGGACATCTTATTCTGTCATATCTGTCAGGTAATGGAGCATTTTATGTACAGCATTAATAAAAACACTGTCAGCATATTTCATGTCATGCTGTTCTGTTTGCAGTAAGGTTAGGACTCTGTGTTAGATGGTGTCGTTTCAAGACCAACAAATGATCCCATTAAAGTCAAACTTCATCCAATGCTCGGATTTATCCGTGCTCAGCGTAATGCAAGATATTAGAGTCTTGACCACTACATGACCACTTTTTAAATCTATAAAGCAAGTAGTTGAATAAATACGTTTGTCGTGTCACATGCACACTCGTGTCTCATGCACCTGTTCATTATTCCAGAATAAAGAAAGGCTCTTCACATTATCTCTGCGTCTGTAAAATACAAAGAGAGAACGGTTCAATTAATCACATAATAGAAGTGCGTAAATGCATCATTTCATCTTTATAATGTTGTGTTTAATACAAAGACACCTAAACTACTCAAAAGCGTTCCGTTGGGAAAATTGTTAGGTTGGGAGTTTGATGGAAAAGCATTTGTTGGATTAGTTTGAATTCCAAATGGTTGTTCTATCATTGTTCAAACTCGTATATCTAGATTTAATATAAATCACTTAAACTGCATAGCTGAAAATACAGTAAAACTTCTGCTATAACGCATGAAAATGTTTCACGTGAGAAGAATGTTTTTGTAAATCAAGAAGATCGGTTTGAAAAGTTTGAGAATGTTGTGTCTCTTTAGGGTTTGTTTTTATGTCGTTATTGGTGTAACACATTCACAAGCGTTTTCAATTGAACCTAATATGTCGCTAATAGTTTGAGAACTATAATATAATATAATCCGCTTTTTTTCTTTGAACCCAGACCATTTGATTATTATTCATCCAGATCTGATATGAAGATTCAGTTGTCTTGGAGTTGAGATTTACCTCGCTTTTTATTTTTCGCATGGTTTCTATTGCTCTGGATCTTTTGAGACTTAAGGGGACTCAAGTAGACTATAATGGTAAAGGACAAACCTCTTCTGCTCTTGAATCTCTCGAAAGACGATGCAAACCATCCCGGATCGTCGTCTCGTGATAGTTAAAGTTTTCTTGAGGGTGTTTCGCCATCAACGTGGTTTGAAAACAGAACACATCGATAACTTTTCAAAGCTTCAGGGAAATGGTTTTTTAAAGCATCGGAAGGCCGTGTTATATGAGTCGTGGTGGTCTAAGGGCACAGGTTTGGCAGGAACATGAATGCAAGGGCCATTAAAAGTGATGCTGGGTCAACTTGCCTTAAAGTATTGCAATAATCTATAGAATGTAATGCTGAGCTCGATGAGAATGTGTTGTGCAATGTTTCATGGTAACGGTCGGTTTGTGTAGGCATTCTTTTCCTTCTGATGCGGTGAGCCATGAGAGGCCGCACTACATTATTTTTCCCACAGGTATTTTGCAAACAGGTCTCAACCGATTAGAATTGAGAGCTTCGAGTATCTATTGTATAATGCTTCTTTAACACTGCCTCGGGGGTGAATTATGGCTTTGGCGGGATGCTGTATATGTGCCCTCAGTGACACAGACTCGCTGGTTCTGGAACAGCTTGTAGAGAGTGAATTATGGTCTGTTGTGGCAAGTTGATGTACAGTTACTGTTTGTTACTGAAACTCTTGGGCATGACAACATCCCAAACATTCTGCTCAGAAAAATGAAGGTACACTCCATTTTCCCTTCTACTTTGGTGTAGAAAAAGTATCTTTTGGTTATACAGTGGTGCTGTAATATATTACTGAATGACGGCCGAGACATAAGTCATGTCTCTCTGTGTGTGTATAGAGATTGTGGCCCGGAGAATGGTTATTCATTTCTTTTTGAATCAATATTTGACATACAGTGGTCAATAATAAGTATATCAAGATTATATTTTTAGAGAATGTTCTGTACAGAAGGATTTTCCATTGAACACTGCGATTCCCAAAAATGAACTTTAGCGTGGTTTTTATAGATAGGGTCATATATTTTGTGATGCTCTACAAATCGCTTTGGGTTAAATATCTTCCTTATGCATGAATGTAAAGTTTTTTTAGATACTTCAAAGGATACTATTACAGTATTTGTGAATATTCATCGATCATTTACATATTTGGCTTGTCAATGGAAATGTTTGATATTTTTATAGATGTATTAAATGTTTGTTGTGTGCAATTCATTTGATAGAAATTGTGCCCAAAATATATTGTCTGGTTGGCAAACAGATGAGCAACTTGTGATGGTCTTGGTAACATTGATTAACTTTATAAATATGTTATATTATATGTTTATAAATGTATGCCTGCATAAATAGGTTGTGTTTATACAGTAAGGTTGTGTTTATGCAATGTGCATAAATGAAGCAGCAGTTATAAATATAAATTGCGCGTATAGTTTTTCAACATTTAATAATCATTGGGTTATTTTTGTAGAAATTACAAAAAATTAAAAAAGTGACCTTATTGTAAACTTTTTCCATGTGCTATGCACATCTTACGTTGGATTTTTTTAAACGTGGTATTTCAAAATACAAATGTATACATTTTTAATTCATCAATTTATGCTTTAAATTCCTCATCCAATATGGGATTGAAAAAGCTGGTAAAATAGTTGCATGTTGACTACCGACGTACACTAGTCAACATTTGAAGCGGTTAAGAAAGGTAAATCAATGTTGGAAATTCATGTACAATTTTATTGAAAGGTTTTGATTTTCAAATGGTGACAGGTATATTTACTAAAAACCAGATCTGAAAAAAATGTATATGGTAAATTAGTATGAGTTAAAATGCAACATGACAAACACTTTGGCCGACAGCATTGAGCATCTCAAAGAAGCTTGTTTTATTTCGATTTAAGCAGAAACTCTCTAGATGTTGTTAGTTCATGATGTCTTTATCTCACAGCCTGCGGTAATCTTTTTCTCCAATCGATCCATCTATACTTTTTTCAAAAGACATGCTAGGTCAACGTAATATTTGATTCACACAAAGGCTTATTTCAATTGATTTCACAGCGACACATTTCAGTCATTCTTTGTTATTTTGTCCAAGTTTTTACATTGAGTAGCAGTTTTTAATACATGATTTGGGATTGATCCCTCTCAGATCAGGTATTCCTCGAGCAGGTCTGTGACCAACATACCTTCTAATTGCCCATTTTATTTTTGACCGGAATCATCGTCCACTTGTCTTAATCTTGATATTTATTCTGGATGATTTGCGTCCAGCGGAGCATGGAATTAGTCATTTGTCATTTCAATCGCAGAGACACTCGCTCCATTTGAAGGCCACGTTCCGATTATAACGGCACAGCGTGATCCTGCGATTTTGTGGAGACTGCTTCTGTCAGAAAAGAAGAAGCCAGCCAAATTACAGGCAGCAATCCACTCGGGCTTGAATGGAGACAACATCTAACATCTATTGTCTGTTATAGAGGCCTATGGCGACCGAGGGAACAAAGTCGTAATGAGAAATGATGCAACTGCAGACGCTTTGCTTTGATGTGGGTTAGTGCATATCGCAAGGGATGTATTGAAATGTAACGTTGTGTGACCGTGTCTAAAGCCCTGGAATTGTTTGAGAAGAGAAGCTAAGAAGAATATTAAGCTTAATTAAAGAAGAAGATCATTTATAATTTAGTTTTATTCAACTTTGAGAGTGCCAGACTTGAATATACCCAGATGTAATGCATACATTATTTAGATATAGATAAACCATATAGGAGATTGTACACATGCTCTTGAGGCTTGATTTATTTGTTAAACCGCTAGTTATAAGGGTTCTATCAGAGAACCACATGCCGAAACCGAGTGCTCGTAAATGTCTTCATTACTTCGGATCCGTATCCTTAAAACGGGGCTCCTGTGAAGCTCTACGCTCGTGAAATTTGTCCTCTCTCAGTAGACGACCTCAAAGGTAAAATGCAAACTATAGGAAAGTTAGAATTTGTCATGAACCGTGTTTCGATCCGCTCCATCGGTGCATAAAACTAGAGTAATTTTGGATGAGGCAATAAGGATCTGGAGGTGGAATGGACACATTAATGGTTCAGAAAGGTTGAGCTGATATGGCTTTGTCTCTGGCATGATTAGTTTCTTAATGAAGGTTAGAATCTTTCAGTCTATTCTGCGGGAAAAATCTGTTTGTCAAGACATTTCAGATCTGATTTCCAGTATCTTGAGCTCAGAGGTCTGATGGTCATGTCTTAATGTGATGTGTAGTGTCTTGGTTACATAATGTTGGGAAAGTAACATTGATTTCACCAACTTATCTCAAGTCTTTAAATGGCATCACTTGTCAGTTCTGAAATGAAATTTTCCAATATCTTAATTATATAAATGCAACGGAGATCTGGTATATTTGTAACACTCAATAACAATAGTAATTTGAGACCTAATGCGTCAGGATATCAGATGTATGGGTTAGTGTGGGTACAGTTCAATATCTGGAAAAGTAATTGATCCTGTGTTTAAGTGATGGGGTGTGATGTCATTCAAAATAAATTCAAATTATTGACTTAAAATGTTTTGTGATACGATAAAATGGTTGGTATGGTTTATGTGGATAGAGGTTTTAGTAATTTAAAGAGAATGAATGGTTAATGCTAATAATTGTATAATCACTTTTTGTTTTTTGTTTCACACTTTTAATATTAAAGAGTCAAGAACTCAACGCAACTGGACGCAACACTTCAGGATTCATGTTTAAAAAAATTTTACATTCACTCTGAATATTTTTACATATTAAATACACTAGAATGAGTAATTTTTAAAACTTTGAACTTTATTACATACTGTTTAAATTTTGTGTTTATGAAAGTCAAACATTAAAGTAAATCTGGGTAACTCAAATATTAAGATTAGAATTCACCTAAAATATTGTTCATGTTACAAATATAAATATGTTAAATAAATATATTTTTTCTTCATTAAATAAAATTATAAAATTTACATTTTAGACGAATTACTATAACTGTCGGATATTTTATAGATTGTTTTTTATAATTTCCACTGAAAAATCCATTTAATGTTTTCCAGAGTTTTAGTAAATTAACATAACTGTTTAATTGTGTAATATTTATTAAGCCACATGAAATATTTTTTACAGTGTACTTTACAATACATTAACTATTATATTTGTTTAACATTTGCTTCATTTTACAAATTTATTTCAGTAGAAATGTCGTACAGTTATTAACCCGAACGTAACAAATAGTCTCCTAAAAGAATAAATTATACCTGTTGAGGGAAAATTTATTTCAATACAATTAGTATACAAGAAAATATTCATGTAAATTAAATATAATGTTAATAGTTGTATTACAAGGCACCTGCCAAACAATAAGCAAGGACCGGAAGTTTTCTTTGGGTGTACGAATGTTCTACAGGTTATATATACACAAAGCAGATTTTCACAGTATTTTAGGGTAGAATTTTTTTTAGAACTGTGCGATATTGTAGCATTTCTTGTTGCACAATTAAGTCCGTAAAAACGTTTAAATTTAGCTAACGATATTGCAGTCTGGAGTCACTGTAGTGTATAGGACACAGCTCTGTAAATCACGCTGCATCATTACTGTTTAGGGAGCAGTGTTATTTCGGCCTTTCCCAATCTTTCTATCTATCCCGCTTCCATTTAATAAATGTAATTGCCACAGTTAATGCCCACAGACCTGTCAAACATGCCCAGATTTTTAAAAGCTTTAAGCTAAGCCTCTTCCTAATGAGCTTAAATCGAGCAGTTTTACAATCACGTCCTTTCTTGCCTATATATTTCAGCAGCGATTAAGGGAGTGAAACCAACCTTCAAGTGTTAGGGTTACCAAATAGCAGTGGCTGGAGATTTAATGATTTTTTTAGGCCGGTAGCTCTTGTTTTGGGAGAGGAGAAAGCAGCTCACATTGTGTTCTGGATCAATGCCATCGACGGTCTTTACTGTGATGAGATGCTGTTTTCTGAATGACGTCGGAAGTAAGGGAGCGCAGATGAACATAAGGGAATAGTTGACATCTGAAATCGTCTCTCTGCCAGGGCTTATCTTCACATGCTTCCCTAATGCTTGCCACTGGGCTGATGAAGCCACGTCTCCATTGTGTTATTGACACTGTGTTCACGAATGACTCGCATTTGTGCCGTTCTGAGCATCTGCCCGCTGTCAGAATGTGTCGTGTATGGAAATCTGATGGAATCTTATCGCAGTAATTGCGGCGGTTTTGGATGCCAAAATTGCAATAACAATTCTTGGTGATTATATTCTCGTTTCCGTGTTTGAGTCAGTGCGTGCTTAAAGGGATAGTCCACCTAAAAATAAAACATTTGTTTTGTACACTTAAAAAAAATTGAGTACATTAAACAAATAGTTTCAAGGTAATCAGTCACAATCGATTGAAGTGATCTAAATTGAAGCAAACACATTTAGTTGAATTTAACCAATATTATTTACAACATCATTTTGAAATAAGTCATTTCTGTCCTGTATAACTGCCTTTATTTATTGGATACTGGATATAAATGACTTATTGAATTTACAAAAATGTTTTTAAGGGAATCGGTCACAATCGACTGATTTGATGTGAATATTAAGTTGCATTTAATTAATTGTGTTATGGTACCTTAATATAAAGAAAGTCATTGAATTTACATTTTATGGGAAGTGGTTGCAATACATATTATTTATTCATATAAGCACATTTTGTTGACAAACTTTAAATTTGAAATTAAACATTTGAACATCATTTGAAATAACTAACCTTAAAAAACTTACCTTAATCCCTAATCACCAACCTTAAAAAAACTTTTTTCTTAAAGAGAGGTTTTTAAATCTTTAATTTCATCAAATATATTTTCAATAACAATTTCTTTTTGGGTTCAATTGTTCCGGACACAACCAAAGTGCTTTCTTAGCATTTCTCATGAATAAAAAGACACTAAATACACAAAATAAAAAATAGTTAGGATTAAAAGACTTGCGTCTTCATCACACTTAATTGCAGAGAGTAACTTAAATGAAAGAAAGCACACAATAATTATTATTACTTGTTTAAGACACATTCAGAAATCCAATGATATTGTGATCTTCATAGATGGGAACTAACTTGAAATTTCCCTCAAAACGTATAATATACCATCGTCCACATTTTTGATTTCCCAGAACTTTTTAATATGAGACATATTTGGATTGGCCATCATTGTGATGGTGAAACATACGGCACAAATCTAACATTACACCACAAATAAAGTTTAAGTCTGTGTACAGACAGCCAACTTAGAGTAGAAACACACAGTCAAGATTGACCTCCCCTCATCATTTTAATTGCAATTATCGCAACAGAAGTTCATTCTTTTATAACATCACGAAATCATTTTGTTTTTTACACAGGATGTTTTCAATTTTTTTTTTTCTTATTTACAAATGTAGACACGAATGCTCAACTCTCCCCCGGCCTCCCTCTCTCCTCAGGCACATTTGCATGCGTCCAACACTTAACTTAATATTTTGTTTATCAATTTAAGTAATTCACATGACTTTGATTTAATACACATAAAGTTCCCTTAAAACTAAATAATATTTATTAAAACCAACTACACTTATATTTAAAAAAATAGACAAATTGAATTAAGCTGAATTTTATAATGGCAAAAATATTTTTGTCAGTGAATTCACCCTCATGTGAGCACACAAGATATTTTGAGAAATGTCCATTAAAACTAAATAATATTTATTAAAACCAACTACACTTATATTTAAAAAAAATAGACAAATTGAGTTAAGCAGAATTTTATAACGGCAAAAAAATTTTTGTCGGTGAATTCACCCTCATGTGAGCACACAAGATATTTTGAGAAATGTCCAGTATTTAAAACACCATTAAATTTTGGCTTAGCCATCCATTTAATCCGGTATTTTACTGTATAAAATTGGCATGATATCTGATTGCATGATTTCCCCGCTGAATTCATTCATATTAGTGCTATATTTGTACACTCTATAATTAATGTAAATTATTACACACAATTCAGTGTGATTCTTTAAGCTTACAGAGGCGGGGGAGTTTTTTGCTCGATATATCGATGAGACTAGTAATGTTGTCGTGAATATAGACCTTCAGGAGGAATATCGGCTTCATTGGGTTAAGTTGCTCAATATTGCAAAATAAGATATTGTTTACTTGTATACCGTTGACATTCAAAATGGCTCAGGAGAAAAAACATCCATGGAAATGTGTGCTCATTTCACCTGCACTTCCTGACACCTGGGGATATTTAGTGCTTAAATCTTGACCAAAAAATCCGCCAAGCCCAAAGTGAAGCAGGATTTCCACTCAAATGTATTTTATCTCTGAAAACACATTGGAAAAATACCAAGTATGGCATAGAGATATAAGAACTGTGGGATTAAACGCTCGCATTGGCCTTCCTGTGCTGTTTGCAGGCTTCATGGAAATGATTTGATGAGCGCTATCGCACTTAAACATGCGACGAAAATGAATCGAAAGTCTTTTAGAATTCTTTTTCCGCTTTAAGTCGAGGCCGCTAATTACGCATGTCTCGAACAATGAGTGCCGCTTGCAAAGCGCAAGGTCACGGACAAGCAGAGAATTTGTTGCACAAGCTCACAGATTTTATTAATGCCCTCAAAGCACTTGGATTTGAAAAATAGCCGGCCCGCTTTCCCATAAAGGAACCCATGGTTCACTCATCAGATAACAATCAAGTACACCGAGGCACACGGTTGCCACGGCAACGGCACACGGCCTACGACGGTCGGGCTTCATTCGTTCTAGCTCGGTTTTATATCATTACTGATGGTCTTATCAAAAGGCACTTTTTGTATGACAGCTGTCTCCGAAGCGGACACGCTTTTTCACGCGAAACAAAGCGCGAACGAAATTTATGTTTTTAATGCCGGACGTTATTCGTCACATAATAAAGTTATAGCGCTTGAGAGAAAGGATGTGAAAATTTAAGAGATGCAATGGCTGTTCCTCATTCAGGTGTTCAGTACGTTGAACTCGCTTTATGGAAGGTGAGGACAGATTTGTGTTCCATCCCGTGGATCGTGACAGGAGCGAGATGGGCCGTATCAGTCACTTTTATTCTGCGGTTCAGGTCACATTGAGCGTTTATGTAACGTTGCCATGAGAACAGTCAAAAGCATTGCAATGATTTTAGTCCCAGGTAGAGAAATTTGCAATTGTAATCACTTCTGAAACCAAACTGTTTCAAAAGCCAGTAATAAAACATAGAGATTAATTCTTTCCTTTAATATAGACCGGCTGGGTGAGGAGTTTACAGTGAACCGTGAAAAACTTCCTTGTCAAGTGACGGATGATGATCCTGAAGTTCTTATTGAAGCAATTTTCTCTTTTGGACATGAAGGATTTTTAGTTTATATGACTTTTCTTGGCAAGCTAAATAAAATCTATTTATAAAATCTATCTTCATTGGCATTAATATCGCCCCAAAAGTAGATCTAGCTGCATCATGGCCAGTTCTTGTTTACAGTATGAAAAGAACTGTAAAATATCATTTTCATTTGTGCATGAGAAAATAAGAGAAATTTTGGAAAATAATGAATTCCTGTTGGGCATTGAAGCTAAATCATGAGTTGTTTTTTAGATTTGGAAGTGTTTCTTCCCTTCTGTTCTGCGGAGAGCTCCAAGTTTTGTTAAGGTCTTTATTATTTCTGTGCTGTTCTTATGTTTTGATGAATATTAGTGTTGTCAGAGACATCCGCAGTAATGTCGAAAACAACACGAACAGGTGAAATGACCATGGAAATGTATAAAAATAACTGATTCAAATATAGTTGATGATATTCTGTCTCTAGTGAGGTAGTGATGGTGGCTGTCAGGAGGGACCTGACAGTAAAGGTGCTTCACAGCGGAGTCATGGAAGAACAGATTTTGTCATTCTGTCAAAGGGTATATAAAGAAACATCTTACCTTTTCATAATTTTGGAGCATAAATGTTCTCGGAATGTTAAAGACAAGAATGTACTTTTTGGGGTTTTATAAAGCACCTTTATTAGTGTATTATACTCTACAGTGAGGTCAATAAGTATCTGATAGAATCGAAATAGAAAAATCTGAAAATAACATTGAATGATTTTTTTACAATTTATTCGTAAATTAGTGTATTTAGAGTATATTACACTGTGTATTATACACCGGTATTATATTCTCTGCATAATGTAATATAATGTTTATTATATTATAGTATAATAAATATAAAATATATATATAAAATATATTAAATATAATGTTTGATTACATCTTAAAAACCCTGAAAGCTTTGATATCTGGGATTAATACTATACATTAATATAAACCAAAGTGGTAAACTGGTCAAATCAATTGGTCGCAGGTTTGGGATGTATAGTGTTCTGGAAGAAAACTACATTTTGCAGTACATTTAAAAAATAATTTAAAAATAATTTAAAATTAGAAATGGCATGAAATATTGATGGAGCAGAGAATAGGTTTGCTACACAACAAAATGGCATGACGTTTTTTTTTCATTTGCCGTTTTGGAAAAGAGCTCTTTATATATATATATATAGTGTAATATAATTTTCTGGTCTATGATGGAATAATGTTGTAATTCTTTGCTTTGTGTAGGTATTTAATAACACACGGGCAGTCTTGTGACTCACTGTTTTATGTAATTATAAAAAAAAATGATGACCCAGCCTGTAAAAAAGCAGCTAATGTCATTATTTTGTGATTCACTTTTTTATACATAAAATCTACACATTCAAGGACCGTTCTGCGAGATATAACAGTTATATATTTAGTATTGACTGAGTAAGACAAAGTCAAAGATTGAAATCATAGTGAAAGGAATAGGTGAAATCAAACTTGAATGCTTGTTTTGAATGATCTTTTCATGGACCGATTCATATTTAGATTTCCGTATAGAGATATGGGTTTTTTAGGTAATACCTTTTGTAGCACATTATTGATGCTTTTAAAAAAGTAAATTAGCCTCTTCCTCACCCATAGACCATTTATAATATATTGTTTAGTATGCAGAATATTCCAAAAGACTTTTCCCTTTTTACAAATCTCTTTAACAGAATCTCAATATGTGTTCTTACATCTCTAAAATAATTCAACTTATTTGCAATAAACTATAAAATAAACAATATGTATTGAGGAAACCTCATAATTGCAATGAGAGCTGGTGTGGTCAATTCATCATCCGATTCGCTGACTCAGGTCTAAGGGGAGATCTTTTCCAGACCATAAATTAGGCAACGACTCCTCTACCCTCAGCCATATTTTCTGATGTACTGAGAGCCATTAACCGTCGCACATATGCACCACTACCTGCGTCGATGTCTTAATGACTGTAGATTTAGGGTCTGTCGATGACATAGGGTGCATTTGCAATTAATACTTTCTACACCCTCTGTAGTGGTTAAATGTTGGATGGAGTACTCCAGATAACGGTGATAAATGTGATTGCACTTCGACATCCTTAAACTGTTATCTAACATTGCCAATGAAACCGGATATGATGCTCTCAGCTGGATCGGTGCCTTAACAACATATCAGCCGTCTGGTGCATTTGTCTGGTTATTTCCTGCTCCATTATCTCAAAAGCTGTCATCGCGTTCTGTTATGAACCGTACTCCTGAACTCCACGAGGTCTTCGGTTACAGTAATGTGAGATTTCGAATGATTTGTTTATATACAGTGTAATGTCTTGAAATTTAAGACAATCGATATTGTCTTAACATCTACCCGGTGCTTCATTTCATGGAAATTAATCAGGTGTATGCCAACAATAAAGAAGCAGCACTACTTGCTTCAATTAAAATGAACAAAGCTTTCCCTGCAAGCAGCATGCTGTCAGCTTTTTGCAGTGTAGATGGATTTTTTGGCTTGTTATGGGAGGATATTTCTGGATATGTTCACGATATTCGGTGCACAGGATAAATTAGGTGTAACAGGTGCAGGTGCTGTTTTAAGAACTTGCATTAGAAATCAATAAAGGTGCAAGGAGATTGCTTCAAAAGTAGGGAAGATACTCTGCGTTGTCAATACAGGCTTTAAAAAGGCCTATAAATTCTTTGAAGACCAGGAACCCACAAGTCTGTCATTTTCTTTGGCGATCGCTTTGATTCATTACACTAAATCATCTGAGTTCTGATGTTCTGCAGAAATAATTCTACAGATGTGTCCTGAACATTCTAAAATTTCCTTGCTGGTAATTTGCATGCGTTTGTCACCCGGCCTCCCCTGCGAGAGTGAGGTCTGTTTGAATTGTGCAAATATCACAACCATTTAAATATCACGTATCATTGATATTCCGCATCCAGGGTCTGTGGGTTTCCGTGGAGAAAAGATGGAATGGAAAGGAGGGATGCGGTGGGGAATGAGTGATGCCTTTGAGCCGGGCGCAAATCGATGAGACAAACACGCGGTTCTGAATGTCACCATTTCCATTCAACAGAGGACTGGTAAATTACAGCTGAATAACGTCATGATGAGATGTGTCTAAACAGAGTAATACTGATATCATTACTGTGATGTAATGCCATTCTTTTTTTGACATTTTGACTATTTAATATATATATTGTGTCTTGAACATGTACATTATTCTCTGAAATGGGGAAAGACATATATTTTCCTCCTACAAGGCAGCTATTTTTGATTAATAAATGTCAAGTTTTATTGAGCATTTACATGAAACATAATCCTGTTTTTACTTATTGGAAATAAACATGATTTCTGTCTTTCAATATAACAATAAACACATAGTGAAGATGCATTTAACTCACTGAAACAAAACTGCCACATGGAAACGTTAGTAAAAGCAAGTCTTCAAAGTTTTGTACTTTGTTGGATAATAAGAAAACTTTAAGAGATATTTCACCCAAAAATAAAAATTTTGACATTATTTACGCATTCTCTTGTAATTTCACACCTACAGGTATTAACACACAGAACAATGAGATTTTGAAGATATTTGGTGTCAGGCCCCCCTTCACTTGTATTGGTTTTGTGACCATACCATAGAAGTCAATGGGTGCCACTGTTGTTTGATTACTAGCATTCTTCAAAATATTTTCTGTTGTGTTCTGCGTAAGAAAGTCATACAGGTTTAAAATTATAAGGAGGCGCGTAAATGTTGACAGTTCTTATGCTTTAATGACCAAATAAAAGGTGAAAATCATTTGGATATTCACAATATTTATTGCCAGCGATCGTCATAATTAATATATTGTTGGCTTTATTGTCATCCAACAATTAACTTATCTTTGATATAGGAACTTCTTTCTGGCATGCATGTGATACATTTATTCATAAGATTCTGGAAAATGAAGTCGGGGTAAAAAGCATGAAAAACAGTAGCCTTGGGAGGCGTTTGTATGAATGTTTGATAGAAACAAAATAACATGTTGAACTTTGAAAATTATACCGTCAAGCGAGTGACATCGGCCAGCAGAAGCTTACAAATTACATGCGTATCACTGTGAATGTCTTTCTTCCTCCGAGTTTCCTTTTACTTTCCAAATCGCAGCGTTTCATCCTCATGCCTTTCAAAATATCTCCAGTGGTCTTGTTTCTTACTGTTCTCTTTAATAGAAACGTGTTACAAAATGCTCTTGTAGATTGGAGCAGATTTTATTTCAGGAAAGGGAACCGCGTGTTCTGTCATGCAGGGAACGTCTGAACTTCAAAATGATAGTTTCGGCTTCAGGAAGAGGCTGTCAGGACCCATCAGAGGTTGTGTTGTGAATGAAACTTGTTCATTTTAGGTGTCTGAGAATGAGATGTGTGTGATTACAGGCATGTGAGATGTGTGTTTAACAGGGGACACTTCATTCTTCACGTTCAAAAGTACTTCATACTGCTTTAGATATATCTCAGACATGAAATTCTTTCTTCATTTACCAACCTTATATTGTGTGAAAAGCAAGAATTTTTATAGAATTTTCACACTGCAGTGGTTTCTGTTTAATGAAAAGATTTTTGGGGGGGCTTAAAAAATAAAAATCTATTAATTTACTCTATGCAGAACACAAAGGAAAAATTTTAAACTAAAACAAATATACTATCCCATCGTCTTCAAAATCTTTTTTTCTATTTCTTTACAGAAGAACGAGACATTTTTTTCTTTTTTAAATGACATACGCGTGAATAAATGCAGACAGTCTTTTTTTTTCACTTGGCTGACATACACGAATTTCAAAGTTCTTAATAAAAAATGAATTGAAGATTACAGATTTGAATCCAGAGGATTTATTTGACCTTCACCCATTAGCTTCTATTTTATCGACACAAAACCAATGCAAGTGACTGTGTTACTAACAAGTTGCCAACATTCTTCAAAATATCTTCTTTTGTGCTCTGCATTAGAAAAAAATCATGCAGGTTATAAATTCCAAGATAATGAATTATGACACAACTTGTCACTTAAAAGCGTTTGTTAACATAAACTAACAGAAATCCATATTTCTATAAGTTTTTTCATTCTTGTCAATTGTCCATTTTAACCTGTTCTTGTTTATTCTCTAATATTTCTTATTGCTCCATTTTTTTCTTGGCCACTGTTACAAATACATTTTCATTGTTCTTAATAAGAATGAAAATACAATTCGATTCACCCTCCAACAAAATTGGATGTCTGGGACTCAGACATCCATAGGCAGACTTGCGGTCGATATTCTAGACTGGAGTTCAACTTTGATAAAGAACTTTAAAAGGCATCTATGACTGTGCAGATTAATGGATAACCTCACCTACGTGTAAACCATTTACCAATCTAGTCTTTTTTCCTGGAAGGTTCTCTGGTCTGTAGTATTCACATTCAATCTCCTTGCGATCTGAAGCGATGACTCACCTCCTCGTAGGCTGCGGCCGTTCCCCGTGGCCACTAGAGAGAAACGCAGCATCCACCTTTATTATTGCGACACAGACCTGGGCCCTATGAAATGACTGTAATTACCCCTGCTAACATTACGGCGTTCTAAAAATAACCATGGCCAAGAGAGGAAAATCCACGGTTTTATCACATACACCCATTTACTCGTGTGCCATGCCTTGATCCGCAGAGCCCATTTTCCTGATGTGTTGAGGAAATATTTCTCATAGCACTCTGTGGCATTTAATATAGTCTCTGTAACCCTGCTGTGGTTAAGGAGGTGTTGATGGATGCTTCTTAATGCTGGGTAAAGGACTGATGGCCGGAGCCGTGTGAAGTCCATATATCTTTCATGGCAACATTGCGTACAAAGAGCACAGGAAGGAGCAATTTTTCATTCAGTACACCATCCGGAGCTTGCTTACCCGCTGTGTGTCTCAATCCAGGAGCGTGTGATGTGTGTCCGTTTGTCTTTGGAAATGGATAAGAAAGGTTTCGTTTGATAAATGCTCTTGTACTTCTTGAACATTGAATAACGCTCTTCTTTGGGACGAGATGAACCTTCAAAGAGCTTGCTACAGTTTTGTTCTATGATTTAAAACATCACTTTGTATTCGCAATCGTTCAATCTTTATCGTTTTAAATTACCATAGGACCTATTTGCTTTTTTAACAACTCATTTGTTTCAAATATTGCAAAGGAAACTGTTTTTTATTATTGTGATGTGACTGCCGTCAGATTCAAAAAGCTACACAGTCCAATTCTTTCTGGATAGACAAAACTTCTCTACATTTCGCGTCTCGTTAAAATATCACATGGCACTTTAAAACATTTAAAAATGTGGGAATTAAACGCGTCTCAAAAGATCATGACATAACATACAGAGACCGTATAAAATGAATCGAACAAAGCTAGAAAAACTACTTTTCATTTGAAATTGGAAGCACGACTATAAGGTTGTATTTGTATGTATTTGTTTATGTTGTTCACGCAAAATTGAATATTGTGACTCATTTTCATTTCAAACTTTATGGCTTCCTTCAAAATATCACCTTTTGTGTTCTCTGGAAGAAAGTTGGAAGCGGAACCCATTTAATACTAATGTATGGATAAGAAACCAATGCAAGTGAATGTGCGTCAGTGACCAACATTCTTCAAAATATCTTCTTTTTGGTTCTGCGGAAGAAAGTCATACAGGTTTTAAATATAATAAAATGATGACACACGTCCCTTTTCACTTTAACAGTTCTTAATATGTAGTTTCAATAAACAATACAGCTCTTTTTAATCTTGATGATTGTAAATTTCTAAGATTTTTTAAGAATATACTGCCATTAACTGATAATAAATAAATTCTAAAGAACATATTGTTCCTTGTTTATTCATGTAAGCTTATAAAGCTTCTAATGTTACAAATACAATCTTATTTTCACTTGTTACAAGCTGATGTTCGGTCCATGTGAAAGGCTTTTCGAAGTCAAACAATTTTCCTGCTTCACCAGATTTTATTCCAAAACCTCTTTTTGAATGACATGGGGTTTTGTCTAAAACTCAAAAGAGACTGTTTATGTTCTTCCTGAGAAGTGCAGATAAGAAGCTGGTTTCATTTGGGTGACTCATCACAGCTGAAAGAAATAATGTTTTTATGTTCCCCCAGAACTTTAATTTTCATCTCGCTATAAAAAGTGTGATACTCAAATCACAGTTTGATGTTATTCTATATCCATGGAGATTAAGAACAAAATCAACATTTTGAAGTAGATATTACACTTGGTCAATATTACTTTCAAAGTATTATTTATGGGAATACGTTTAAAATACTCTGAGTAATACTACGGTTCCATATATAAGGCATTGTTCTTCTAATCCAGTTGCAACATTTTTCTCCGTCTCCAGACGTTTTTGATTTCTCTGCAGTTTTCAGAGTTAAACCCTCGTGCCGAGGCAGTTGCAGATGTACATAAAAACTGTTTTTATATATGTATATTTCTCTTCCTCACACTGTACTGTACCTTGTCATGTTTCTGTGCCCTGGATTTTGTTTTGTGTTCTTGTTTTTTGCTTTCATTCTCAGGCATATTTGACTCGTCCCTGTGAATGTTGATGTGCGAGTCAATAGAATCTGTTCTTGCAGATAAGTTAATACAATTATTTTTGAGGGCTGTGATTCCGGAAGTATTTCATATTGCTTTGAAATAGTTCTTATTGTTACATATTTTCAGACATTTTTTCATAAAGTCATTTACAATTGTTTATTGAAAACCGCGCTTTGACAACATACTCACTATACTTGCAGTGTTTATGTTATGGCATCATTTTGACTGCATTCTTGATTTATAAAGTCTGACCCCAACACTTGTGCACACTTTGGATTAAAAAAAGTCTGCTAAGATTGATTGTATCTGAAAATGAAGGGAAGAGATGTTTGATAAATGGTTCATGTAAAATTGCTGCTCAGTTCATGCAGCGCAGGTATAAATCAGCAGCGCATTTACGTTTCATTTTTTAATAAAAGAGACACACCGTGTCAGGAACTATAGAGGTCACCACTTTTCACTGAGGGACGGGTTCGGAAGTATCAGTTTTTACCAAACAATGATGCGTTTTCCATACACTGGGGATTGTCTTGCAAAGTTTGACAAAAAATACCCCAACATTTTCGAAAATTGGTGCCAAGGGATCAGCGGTGCCTTTCTCAAACCAGCAACCTTGTGATCACGAGTCCACCAGGCCATGACTGCCCTGTAATTTGAAATAATAAAATAAAAGAATTATACTAAAAACATTCAAACTTTCACAGTTACTGAATATTAAAATATTATGTGGGAAACGTTTTTAAAATGAAATTAATATTGATTTATTTTATTATATATTTTATTTGTATGTAGATTTGTTTTATTCTTTTAGAGCTCCACAGCAATTTAATCACTATAGACTATCAAAAAGTGAAAAAGATCTGTGTGAAAAGTAAAGAAGAAATGGCAATTCACTCTTATGCCATTACAAAAACTAAACATTTTTCATTAAAATAAAATTCAGTTAATGCATCACATTTTTCTTTTAAAAAGTACGTCATTATTGTTTCGTTACAGACATTAAAACATCTTCTTTTGTATTCCGCAGAAGAAATTCTCATACAGGTTTGAAATGACATCAGGGTTAATAAAGAATGAATCTGATACCTTAAATAATCAAATATCACTTTGAACTACAACTTGCATGTTTGCGCTGACAATGATGGAGACTGCACTTTTTTTGCGGTGCTCTGTGGCTTTAAAACCATGGTTACCAAACTTTTCATGCCAATACTATCAATCTCTGTTCTCCTGTCGTCTTTTATTCGTAAATTGCGTCCTGCCGATTTCTGCTAATCTTTTTCAACTGCACGCATAACTCATAATAAGCGCTTTAGGCAGACATGGGAATAAAGACTTTCTTTGGGTTTTTTAAGTTAAAAGGGCAGAAATTATTCATCACATGATACAATCACAAGTCTAAACATCCTTTGGGATCTCTGAGTCAGAACTGGAGAAAGCGGAGTCTTTTTCATTAAGTGGGCTTTAAACGTACATTTGCATATTCAGACAGGCGTCCGCGTTGACTGACTGACGTTAGACATAAATGATTATGAATTTATGAATGTAGATTTATGCCCTCCGCTAGTGCCCCTGAATTACTTTAAATCTGAAGATTATAATTACCACCATTTGCTGTCGCAGAGAGTCTTACTCACCGTGTTTTGTTATCGATGGCACATTATTTGCTTTCCAGCTGAATTTTACCACCCCGCTCATGGCGCTTGAGGGCATCTGGTTTTGTTTGGATGGCCCTTGAAACCTTGCTGGTTGCACTGAATGAGAACGTGGGCCGCAAACTCAACTCGCGCTTCTGTAGACAGCAAGGTACAGTAGAGCGAACATATAAGCACCTGTCTCTGTTTCCTTTAAACAAGCTCCCCGCTTCCGGCCTAAGAGACTCTTTGTGCATCACTTCTACCTCTTCTTCCCTCTGGCTTGTGCGGAAACTTGTCAAAGAAACGTTTCGAAATGGAATTTTAAATCTGCAGATCTAGTTAAATGGACGGTTCATCCAGAAACAAAATGCGTTAGTACATAGTAAATCCAATGAGTTTTGTCTGCAAAACTCAACCTCTTTTCATGGTTTTATTATTTTAAGATGCATGTTAATCTCCAACGAAACATTGTTTAGATACAGTTAGAATAAGATTGAAAATGACATCTTAAAATGAATAAACACACATACATTTTCTGTTGGCAATTATTTAGATTTTTTTATATCAAAGGGACCACAACTGTCCAGAATGTTGGTGTTTTTCAGCAAAACATTCCCCGTACCACAGCGGGGAGCTCAGTCGGCTTTCAATTTCCATGTTCTCATTAAAGGACAACAGTCTGGCATCTGACACAAACATTTCTGATAAGGCAACTTCACAAAGCGGGAAGGTTCATTAGCTCTTGGTTCAATTTCATGAAATACTCTTTCATATTGTTTCCTCGGGGAGTGGAAAGGCACCTTCTTTTCTAATGCTAATTCATTTTTTACTTGGAAATAAATTGAAGAGTGTCAAAGTTTCTTATGGTATATAGAGCCTGTACTCCGACACGCCGTGCATTTGGTTTCACGCAATCTTTTTACTTATTATGGCTAACACGGAATTTCTATTCTCATGATTTGAAGATCAAGTTAAAGTTTATATCTAGTTTATGGTTTTTTTATCACAGGGCTTTTTAAGGTTTTATAAATGTAAAGTGTTAAAAATTGAAAAATGCTTATTTTACAGCTGGACGTGAAGAGAGAGAAATTTAAGGCAGTTGGCATGAAATAAAACCTTCTTTTCTAACCTACTCACTCTATCTAAAAAAAAAAAAAAATATATATATACTTTTTGTAACTTCTCTCTCTGTGTAACTCGGTAGCATTGTTGTAGCACTTGTTGACCTATAGTTGTATCGGCTATTTATCGCTTCATTGTCTGCTCGACTATTGTAAATCGCTTTGGATAAAAGCGTCTGCTAAATGCCTAAATGTAAATGTAAATGTAAATGTAAATGTTAAATCAGTAAGTTGTATTTTTGTGTTAAGTATGAGATGGTCAACAAAAAAGGAAACTCTGACAAATGGTAATGTTAAGGACATATATACTGTAATCATCAGACATCACTTTTGTTAACTTTTTACACTATAAAAACCAACTATTTCAACTCAAACTTATAAGACATCCTTTAAACCTTTAAGTTAAATCAATTTGACATTGTGAGTATTTGAACTTTAATTATAATAAACTTTCTTGAAGAATCTAGTTGAAATTCATATAACTTAAAAAAATCACTGTTGGTTTAATTTGTTTTTACGTGCAGTTCACTCCAAAATAAAATTGTGTCATCATTTACTTCCCCCTCTTTGAGACCCATCAACTCTATCTTCCACCAAAACAAAAAGAGGATATTTCAAAGAATGTTGGTTACCTAACCGCAGACGCGCTCTTGAAATTCCATTTTTATGGACACAAAACCAATGCAAGTAAATGACCGCCAGTTTTCAACCTTCTACAAAAAATCTTGTTTTGTGTTTAGCAGGAGAAAATCGGACATGTTTGATGACAAAAGGAAGAGTAAATGACATAATTTTGTGTGAACTACCGATTTAAATTCCTAAGTTTAAAAGCTGCCTCAGTTAAATATTTTTTACGGTGTACGCGCCCTATCGATGTGACGGGTTAATAGTTCTAAAGGCCCTTCATGTGCAGTATGAGAGAACCCATTGTTTTTTAATTAAAATAAATGCTAAACTCGGCAGGTACAAGTACCACCAGGAGGCAGCATTCAACGTCCTCTGGTCATAATGTTAAATGTCCAATGTGAAAGCTGCAAATCATTGCATATGATGAGATTGAATGTTAATGATGCTCTCTCTGGTCCTTCTTTGTGTACAGTATGTCTAATTACATTCATTCATCTCATTTTCGGACATTGTTCGGCGTATAATCTCAACCCAAACTCATTTCGAGGTCCCTGTCTCATTCGTTCCTCCGCTTGATGGATTTCTGTCCCACTGGCCCACTCTTCAAGGTTTCTCTTTCATAGGCCCTAAGTGGATTTGGCAATCTTCATATACTAACGTTGACATTTCCTGCATGTCTGGGAAACAGGGTTTGGAATATGAAAGAGCACGCCGGCTGAGATCAGTAATCTAAACACGCGTGAATGCAGCTCTCTCTCTGTTGAAAAGGCCGGGGCTTGGGAAATGCTGATGTGTAGGATCCGGCGTGTTGGAGCTCCGTGTTGGATCCAGCATTATGTGAGAGTGTTCTGGGCTTCAGTGATTTCAGAAGTGCACGGCCGAGCGGCGAGAGAGAGAGAGAGAGATTAATTGCTAAAATTGCAGTGGTTAGTGGAACTGGCCTGGGCGATCGAGCATGCAGACATGCACACTTCCTCCTCGGTGTGTACTCGATATTGTGAAATTATTTGTTTGTTTCTTTAGATCCTATAAGACAACATGTAAACATTTAGATGCATTTTTGTAAATACAATTTAAGGAATGGTTTAATTCATCTGATCATTGATGATCATACAGTATTTGCTATGTAAATCCCTTATTTTCTCAAGAGTTTATTAGTGGTGTCCAATTAATCATAATTGATTTTCAATTTCAACGTTGGGTTCAAACAGTTATGAAAACAAAATAATCAATGTTATTGTGCCACAATCTATTTTGCAAGGATTATCTCATTAAGCAATTTTTACATTTATTTGTATCTTATTTTGTGTATTTATTTATAATAAAAAACAAATATTATCAATATAGATACTAATAAAATATATCAACATTTCTTTTATATTTGTAATTTATTATATTTGTTACATTTAAATATATTTAGTTTTTAAATATTTATTGGTGCTGATGTTTCCTAAGTCATGTTAAAAAATGTGAGTCTTTGGCCCTGAAGTCCTTTATTGTATATTTTGTTAATCCATCCTCCAGTATTGTCTTTTTATTGGCTCTAAATGTTAAAATGTTTGTATGTGTGTATTACATATTCTTTAAGTGTGAATGTTGTATCGACAACGGGAGCATTACAGTTTCTTTCATTCCAGAACTGTTTATCTTTATAAAATATGCGCCTGTCTGCAAATCCAGACTAAAGTCTCATAATAGAATATTAAATAAGGGGCATCAAAGTTTGATTTCAACAATAAATTTTACTATGATTTCAATCTTTGATGTAGCTTCATTCACTCAATATTAAAGATATCCGGGTTATATTTTCACATATTTTCATGTAGGATGACTAAAAACCACAAAATCAAGCAAAACCTTTGCAAAAAGCTTTTAAAACAAGGTCACAGATGTTTCTGAAAATGATTTCTGAACGACAACAGAAAAACGCAGTCAATGTGAAATGAGTTTCTATTACAATGTTTAAAATAAGTCATGTGGAGAAAATTGGGCGAACATGTTTATTTCTTTATTACGAAAAGATTTTAATTGATGACTAAATAAAGAAAAGGCAGTCGATGTGAAATTAGTTTCATTTACATTGTTTGAAATTACTCATGTGAAGAAAAATATAATTGTCAATATGTTTTTTCCTTGATTACAAATACGTGTTTTAAAAATGGAAGACCAAATATTAAAAAAAGAATGGAAGCAAGAATAGATCTGCATATGAAACCAACGGGAGAATATAACTGCAAGTTCACTGAAAAGGACGACTACATTGAAGATGCTTTATACCATATTTGATTTAGTTTGATTTTTTAAGTGTTAAACAATTTCGGTTGTTTGCCGTCATCTTGATATGTAGTAAAGGTTATAAATAACTTTGAGGTGTGCGGTGACTAGAATGAATAGAGATCCAGATATATGCAGACCAACACAAGATTTGTCTTTCCAGTGCGTGGATGTAAATTGTGATCAAATTGTAAATCAAAATCTGGGAATTTGTCTGCCAACTAGTGTTATATAGCACTGTTTATTTTTCCTATGTGATCCGAGTATCCGCAAGTACATTTTTAATCTATTTTCTGTCAGGAGTGCTTGCCCGTGCAAAGCGGTAGGATAGGGTTGGCTATCCATGTGTTGCTGTGCAGTTGCTAGGGTTTTTCTAATAGTATTTGATTCATCGGTTGCCGGGGTGTTGAGTGATCACCGTCCGTCTACTTACATGCCCCAAATGTGCTTCACATCCCTCATTCGCTGCATGTTTATCTTGATTTTTATTATCCGTCAGGAAAGCGTAATTTTCTGCCACTTTGAGCTATCTTTTATGTGTGTCGCCCAAAGATTCTTCATAAATAACTTATTGCCTGACATTTCTGTCTACTTTTTACCTGCTATTGAATTTTTAGACTGAATCATTGATTATTTTCTATTGTTTCACATGAGCGTCTTCTCACCCTTTATCTGCTGAGGGACTGAGTTTCTCCCCACACGAAACCCAACCTTTGTCTTTTCGCTCGGCAAGAACGTGCACAACGGAAACCGCCATCAGCAAAAAAACGGGCGGCTCACATTTCCCCGCATGGAAGAGGGCGTTATGAGCTTGATCCACCCTGGACTGCACCACCCACATGTCCCAACCTGGAAAAGACCAACAAGTTTGAGAAGCTTCAATCGCAAGAATGGGCTCCTCGGAAGAAGACGAGAAGCCCCGGCCTTCCGACATCACCGTGTTCGGCGCCAACTGCACCCTTCACGGCCTGAGCCACATCTTTCTGCCCGGTGGAGTGACCATCAGACGTCTGCTCTGGGCTTCAGCTTTCCTCTCCTCCCTGTCCATCTTCCTCTACCAGGTGGCCGGAGCCGTGATGGATTACTACAGCTATCCTCACGTTACCATCTTAGATGAAATGGACAGCCCGCTCATGTACTTCCCGGCCATCACTCTTTGCAACTACAACAGCTTCAGACGCTCCAAGATGGTGAGGAACGATCTGTTCTGGATGGCGGGGTTGCTCGGCGTTGAGCAGAGCGACTTCGATGACTTCATGGCGGCGTTGGGGCAGGTGCCGGACGATAGCAAGTTCTTTCCGAGCAAGACCTTCAACATGCTGGAGTTTGTGCAGAGGACCAGCCACAGCATCGACGAGATGCTTCTGGATTGCAAGTATCGCGGAAAAGATTGCGGGCCGGAGAACTTCACGACTGTGAGTTAATGTTCTTGAGTCGTTTCCTTTAAGGTTGGATCCAGGCATCAAATAAAGATTACTGCGTCTTCAATTTTAAATTAAACAATAGGACCCGTGGGCAGCCAAGCGACCTGCTTGAGTTTGATGGTTGTTTAATTTGAAAAAATCAATGATCTTGTGTGGTTTTTGTTTTCCGTCTCTGCTTCCAGCGCAAAGGCAAACAGAGCATTACTGAAATCGTACCCTGTAACTTTTAATATTATATCTCTCCGTTAAAGAAAATTGTTATCTTCGTCTACCAGCGAGTGGCTGTCAAGACGAGGAAGGCTAAAAGAAGGATTGCATTTCAATGATACGGCTCATTGAAATGAGTAATGAAAGCGGAGGAGCATACGGGCCCGAGTGCTCGAGAAAGAATCTGTCCTTTCACCCCTCTTTAAACTTGGTGTTATCCATCACAGAATGCTCAGATTTGACGTTTTACCGTCACAAGTAGAACTAGATCAGTAACCCTCAGATCTCTGTTAAATGGAGGGCTGTTAATGTGTTGGGTTTGTCATGTCCTTGCTTCGCCGGACTTTCGATTTCAGCTGAATATCGGTAATTCAAGTTGCCCAGTCAGCTCTAAGTATAGCGAGATTTGATTAAATATGTATGAACGCGTTCAACGCCTGCATGTTTTCCGAGCCTTGGGCATGGGGGTCTGATAGTCTGACTGACATCATTAGCAAGAAATCCATCCATCAGTCATATGCCGTTGAGCGTCGCCCGTGATGAAACTTTTAATTGCAGCATTAATATGACCAACCCTCCAAAAACAATCTGTTTGTGTATTTCATCCGGCAACCGTTGCACATGTTTCGATATTTCATTCGCTCCAAGACTAAAATAAAATCGATAAGGTGGCAAGGTTTGATTAAAACAATCACAAAGTCATTTCATTGCTATGGTTTGTATTGGGTATCAAGTGTTTTCATTCTGAGTCATCTGCACAACAACCTCATTGATCTACAGTAGATGTGTACAGCTTGTGTCTTGATGAAATTGTCTCTCAAGCTGTCGTCCAGACCTGAGGCTAATTGTGTTGTTGGCAGCTGCTATGTCTACATAATGTCTTTCATTAAGGTGTGTGAGGTTTCTCATGACGGCGTTGTCTTTCAATATTACGCTGCGGCCTGATCAATGTAGTAAACAGGACTGTTGTTTGGATTCTTTTACATTGACAGCACTCGGATCATTAGAGCAACAGTTCACACTGATGTGAGAATTGCCTTAATTTATCCACTTCATGTCATTCCAGATGTACTGCCAAGATAGGAATAACATTTACGGATTTTGGCCGACGCTTTTATTCAGTGGGTCTTGCAGTGCATGTTTTCCTTGGAGTGAAACCATGACCTTTGCGTTGCTAATGCAACGTGCCATCAGTTGAACAACAGGAAAAGAATTAAGAGATCAGCTAAGTTTGGTTTTGAATTTCAACAACAGCACGTTGTGGAGGACATCAAGTCACGAACCAATAAAACAATCAATGTTTTTCGATTGCCTTAAAATACATTCAAAAATGTAGTTTTCAAATTGATATCAACTATTGTATTCTTGCAGTAGTCAGTATCTGCAATCGTTGAATCTTTTTTGGATTCTAGAGACTCATATAATTATGTTACTCTAACAAAAAAATGGAAATAATTTGTAGTTGTCTCTTGATGGCTTCAAGCGAAGAAAGTCAGTCATATACAAATACTTCGCAATAAGTTTTTTATTTATCTTATGAAGGGTCAACTTGGTCAAACCAAATGACTCCATTGGGTCAATAAATGCTATGTTTATGAGATTAAATTAATTAATAAAATCTATTATGTTTGAAATGGTCATTGAAAACGGCAAGTTGTTTTGACATTGGGTTAAAAATGGACAAACTCAATTGCATTGGTTGCATATACTGTATTAATTTACAACCCAATGGTCGGTTTTGTTCCTCTTCAACTAAACATTGTATTAAAAGTTATATTGGCTATGAAATAGAATGTTTTTTCCCTTTCTTTATGTTTTATAACCAGAGCCTAAGAACTGATGTTTCTGGGATGGCATAAGGTTGTAAAATGATGAGACTGATGAGAACTGTTCTGTATAATATATTGAAGTCAGTTACAATTTTTTTCTAAATAAATTATTGACTCATGTTGCCACCCTTAAATAAAACTACCACACTGGAACGTATTCCATGGTCTTTAGTGATTTCTAACAGTATCCGTTATGAACCACACTCATTCTTAGGAATATTGACCTAACATCTAGGGGAAATAAATCTATTAACCAATCAATTTTTTTTATTCATGACTCTGTTAGATATTCATTAAAATAAAATGTATTTGACAAAACATCACATCATAAGCTTATGTAGCTGGTCAGGGCGAATGTTGCATTCTTATGGATGTCATGCTGGCATGAATGGTTTCGTTTATGTGTTTGTTTCAGTGGGAGCTTTGATGCCCAGCAGGGGCTCTTCTGTTTGTGTAATGAATAAATGGACTAGTCAGTTAAGAATGAATCACAATATCAGCTCCCTGCCAACTTGGCAACCAAAGCCAACAGTGTAAAGAATATTATAGCTTATGTTCTGGTCACTCCAGGGTAAATTTGCAATCAAAACACTGTGACTATGCAATGGCACAGACACAAAACCTTTTTTACAGCCACACCATTCCGCATTATGGCCGTCTGATATTGCCATTCGGCTTGCTGTGTAATGTCTGAAGAAACTAGCTTTGTTATGCATTAGGAAACAATCTTCTGCAGTGATGTCATTCTCTGTGTCCAGACAGTGATGGTGTGGCATTCAATATGACACAGAAGGCATGTCTGATCAGATCTCATGACGATTGTCGGGATCTGTGTCGTAGAAATGAAAGCAGGAATATTGACCATTGGGTTTCGTGAGATGAGGAGGGTGTAAAGATGAGTCGAGGGCCTTGGGTTTCGGGTTCAAACTGGATTAGGTTGAGGCTTCAGATGAAGCGGTTTGGGAATGAAACATACAGACGTGGCATTGATTTAGTGGCGCGGGGAGAGATGGAGTGAAACAGAAACAGGATGCATTGGATCCCTGTTGTTTCCATCTTAGTCGCACACCAAACAGCTGGCCACACTAATGAGCTTGTTTCTGCCAGCCGGGTTTCTGAATCACTCTGAGACACGGCAGCCCCAAAACAGCTAATTTCCTTCACCAGACAGAGGGCTTTAACTTGACTAAATGAGACTTTTAATGGATTCAGGCTACACGTTCTCTTTTGTGTTTTATGACGAAACGCTTAGTGCGTCTGAAGGGCACCTTTGGTCAGATATACATTTTAGTCATTCATTCATTCTCCTCTTATTCCTCTTCTTCATCATCTTCATCATCTTCCTCATCTTGCTCTTCTTATCATTCTTCTTACTTTTCTTCCGCTTCTACTGCTTCTCCTTACCCTTCCGATTTTTCTTTTTCTTACTAATTTTTCCTCTTCTTCTTTCTCTTCATCTTCGTCATCTTCATCTTCGTCTTCATGTTCGTCTTCGTCATCTTCATCGTCTTCATCTTCATCTTCTTCTTCGTCTTCGTCAACTTCTTAATCTTCTTAATCTTCTCATTCATCTTCTCTCTCTTCTTATTCTTCTTAACTCTAAAAAAAAGTGAAGGTCCTGTCACACACTGTAGTGACGTGAAGAGAATTTGTGCTCTGCATTTAACACACCCGGAGCAGTGGGCAGCCATGCTGCGGCACCCGGGGAGCAGTTGGGGGGAACGGGGCCTTGCTCAAGGGACTCACCTCAGTTGTGGTTTCCACGCGAGTCTCAAACCAGCAATCTTGGGATCACGAGTCCAACACTCGAACCACTAGGCCACCACTGCCCCCTTCTTCTTCCTCTTCTTATCGTTCTCCTTGTTCCTCTTCTTATTCTTCTTATTCTAATTCTTCTTATTCTTATTCTTCTACGTCTTATTTTTCATCTTTTCTTATTCTTATTGTGACAATACTACAGAAATAGAACTGTTGTAAATTGTTCAGCTACAATATCTAGTGGCTTTACACAATTTAACAATTTTTCCTTTCTATTGCATTATCTTTTGTTATTTATGACAAAACCTAAAGTGCTTCTGGGCATATTTGTTCTATTCATAAACAAAGATGTAAGTGAACATTCTTTATCTGAAGATAATTTACTGATGTACATCTCCCGATATAAAGTATAAATATGTTATGTATTTATTGAATTCTTCCATATTGTTGCTATAACTATCACTTGTCTGTTGTTTTAAAATGATTTGTTAATGCCTCACAAATGTATCAATATTGGAACTAAGAATGACCATGGCAATAATGATAATAACTGGGAAATTGATACTAATACTGTGATAATACTACACAAATAATGATATAGTAAATATTTCGCTACAAAATGTCTGTCTCCCCACAGTACAATTTTACATTTACATTTACATTTAGGCATTTAGCAGACGCTTTTATCCAAAGCGACTTACAATACTAATCAAAGATAATTTTGATTGTTTATTTTGTGATTTTTGCCCAATGAATCAATGAAAAGTTAAGAATTAAATTTACTTGAAGCGTTATTATTTCTTATTATACAGCCCTGAAACTTGAAGTTATTCCACAAATGCTTTGATGTGACACGATGAACTCGGTTAAATCATAAATGGAAAATAAAAGGTAAAGATCAATGCTTGTCAACAACTGCCTCCAGAGATTTTGACAGATCGCTCTCATTTAAAATTGATCGCTGCGTTTCAACATGTTCCACTGACAGTTCATTACCCGTATGCAAACTGTCAGAGAGTTGATTTTATTAATACCATATTTCAAAACTTCCATTATGATGGATTCTTCGAGGGCAGGCCCTAAAGTAGCGTCATATTGTTATTTGATGGTAAGAAATAGCTTCATGAGACAAATGCTTCATCGGACTGCTAGTGTCACCAGCCGTGGAAAAAACTCCCACTACTAAACTGCTTTTGGCTAAACAAAGAACAGACTGGGTTTTCATTTTTCTTTCTGAAATAAAAAGGAAGCCCATCAACGTTATAAACAGTATGACCTTGGTCTTGCACTTCCCCTCCACGGATCTTCTATTTCCAATAACGCTGAAAAAGATCTACATCAAATTTCCCTCGGCCTCATCGAAGCACCTCGAGCATCACTTCAGGTTTCAGTTACCACTTCAGTGAAACTGAGATTTTCCCAAAAGATCCCCATGCCCTTTTGCACGTCTGATTAAAAATTCACCTCCGGTCCTGTGATCAAGATATCCCTTGATTTACTGTAATGTCTAATGTCTGTGGTATGAAAATCTTTAAGTGCTTTAGGAAGAAATGCATGGGCAAACATTCAAACGGCTTTTAAAATATCTATAATTAATTTAGTTTGTCATGCATACCCTTGCATTGAACATTTGGCCATTACGTTCTCACCTAACACTGTTTAATTTGTGTCTTATGTAACCTGCGGTGGTAACGCCACACTGGGTACTGTGGTAATGGAAGAGGAAAGCATGGATCGGCATCCGTGTTCCTATTTCATATTAATACCAGAAGACTCAGCTGTGGTCTGTCTGATTCAATAGACGCGGGCCTAATTTGATCAATAGCTATTTTTTTGCAATATCATTACATTGGCCTCTTGAACATTTGTCATGATGTTGCGTTACATTCTGGCAGATACAGTAATGTAATGTTATGCCACCCAGTCTGCCGATACAAACATGAGTGTGTTGCATTAAAAGATTCTTTGGGGATCGATACGAGTTATGCTCTATTGACAGCATCTCTGAACTATAAAACAAAACTAAAAGTACATTTACAGTAATTGACTGGGGGCTATAGGGCAAGGCATTTGTAGCGTAGTAAAGTTACAATGCATGCAGATGTACAGATGTATATCACTGCTATAATTCTGAAATCTATTATAAAGGATGAATAATAGTAATGTATAATTAAACAAATTCAATGGTTAAATGTTATATTTTTTTTGTTAATTTTGGGATTTATATACACTTATAAACCAACTTTTGAAATAATTTTTTCTATCATCTTAAAAATTGCAAATTTACTGTTGAGTTCAATGTTGAGGTTTGGGATATCCTGTATATGATGGTGCGTGTAGTGGAATGAAATGTTTTTTTAATAATTACCTTATTTGTCAAACTTTGCACATGGAGCTTTTTTCAAATGTTTCCATTTGATCACACCCAACACTATATTAAAGCATGCCAAAGTAGGATTTTACTCCATGCAAAAATAAAACTTGCAACAGAGTCCGTTTCAATATAAGACTTGGGATATTTCCTACCAAAACCGCTTGTGTTTGGAAGCATTAAAATGATGGTTCAGCCAAAACTAAACCTCTTTCAGTTACTTTTCGCTTTTTGAACTGATTCACCTGTGTTGTGTCCAAACAACTGAAGGGACTGCTGTTCGGTTACCACCATTCTTCAAAATATCTTCTTCTGTGTTTTGCAGAATAAAGAAAGTCATGTAGATTATAAATGACGAGATGATAATTAAAGAAAAAAAAACATTTGATACAAATTGAAAAAATAGAAACATTTAAAAACATTTAAATTATTGTTCAATATTAATATACCACCATCATAAAAGATCGGAGTAGTCTCAATCTGTGCATATCCTTTTTAGAGGAATTTTGGGTATGACTCGATATGCCGTGTCTACAGATCGGATGTTCATCTCCATGTGCCATGTGTCATTCTCAAGTGGGGAAAAACTTAGTTCAGTATTATGTTGTGGCAGAACATACTAGACTCAGAAATCTGATTTCATATGTTGTTTTACATGTGAAATATGTAACAACGAGCACGTCATGTAGGGTTTAACACGTGGGTTCTTAAAATGTAGTAATTATCTCTCCGGAAAGAGTTGGACTTTAACGACATTCATGTTGTTCTAATGATTATTATGCCACTGTGACATTACAGTCCCTGCTGTATCCTTGGCTGTTTTCCTGAATAAATCAACCACTTAAAGGTCCACGAATCACTGTTTAATGAAAGCTGCACGTCCCACCATTCATCAAACCGCAAGAAGTCTACATACACATTATAAGATCATGTTTAAAAACAATGACGCTTCCAACAGTCCTGTGGTTCCACTGAAATGCTGGAAGTGTGTTCACAGGATCTGTGAGGGACAGAAATGTTCGGATTCCTCGGTTGGTTTCACTTGGTGATGTAGAAGAAGGCCTCCATGAGTGGGAGAGAAAACAGCATCTGTTATTTACCGAGACAGAGATACACCTCTCCCAACAGACACTGTGTTGTGGGAATACAGGAACAGCCAGACATCCCATTTCGTTCCTCCGTCGGCCTCATTTTTCAACAGTATGCCTGGATCTTATTTTCTGCGGTTATAATTAGGCTTCTGCTTTATTTGTAAGCAAAGAGAATGAGTTTTTGGTATTTGTTTCATTGTGTTTTCTGTCTGATCAGGTTTTTATAATAGATCATATAGATTTTTCTTTATCTCCTGTAATAGGGAATGGTTTGGGCCACAAGAGGGCTCTGCTATACTAATCATCTCTGGCTGTGATATTGACACAGAGAAAGTTTTTTATTTTGACTTTTATGTCTTTATTTTCAGTCTTTCTACTTTCTGATTTAGGTTTCACTCAAGATGAAAATTGGCTCAAGATTAACTCACCATTTGTCATTTCAAATCTGTATCACTTTCTAACGTGGAACACAAGAGAAGATATTTTGCAGAAAGTTGGTGACCGAACAACGCTGCCACGGATTCACTTCTATTTGAAAGACACAAAAGTAGTGCCTGGGACAGTTAACAACATTTTTCAAAATATCTTCTGTGTTCTGGCTCTTGTCTCAAGTGGTCTTACTAGAATAAAAAAACATACGATACAGTAGCAATTTCCCAAGAAATCAATATTTTTTATAAAATATTCTTTACCAAAGTCAAAGATGGAATCAAATTTTGCCTTTATATGGACATTTCTTTTTAAAAATGGATGTTTAAAGATGTTAAAGCTCACAACATTTACTTATGTCAATTGTTAATATAAGATACCTTCAAAAAAGGTTGCAGATTGCGTCTTTTTATTATAAATTAAGCAGGACGTTCTCTTTTCTCTTTATGGAGTTGAAAATAAATCCTTCTCTATGCAGCTACAAAAATCAATGTTGCAACAAAGCCATTTTTGTTTAGTCTCATTGTAAACAGAGAGATTCAGCTCCATGACCTCAGCAGATCTGCTTTAAGACCAGTTTATCTGAAACTTAAAGAGACTCGACGGTTACAAGGATTTGTGCTTCTGTACTGAATCTGAAATGCACTGGAAAAGGAATATAGATTCAGTCTACCGGTACACTATAAAATATATTTCATGTGGCTTAATATATCACAGAAATAAAGTTATGTTAACTTACATTTTTTAATACTTTAAATATATTTTTCAGTTGAAATATTAAAATGATTAAAATGATATTAAAATATGAAAAATCCTCCAGTTGATTTCTCTTAAATGTAACAAATATTTTCAAGTTTATGTAGTGAAAACATAAGTATTTATGTATCATGTATATATATTTGGAACAAAAAACTATATTTTTGTTGAATTTAATAGAAATATTTGAGTTAGAGATTTACTTATTTTTTTGTAAAAGAAAAGGAAAACCATTTATTTACTCATAGTTCTGAATTTTACTCTGAATATACATTAAATAATTCACACTCCAAAAAAGGCTTTACATTTTTTGAGTGTATGGTTCAACAGACACTGGGCATGCATAACTAAGATCTGCCATAAAGCACCAGTGAAACTATTCATATCTCTTTTAATGTGCACTTGTTATGTTGTCAATATCATTTTGCAGATCTACTCAAAAGATAACAGTTTAAGGATGGTGAGAAGTTATCTGGGTTTCAACACAACTCTGGATATACATAAACAACTGCATGCACAAAAATAGCTTTCAATTTCTCTAGAGATACACCAACTGCGCTTATTGTTACATTCACGCTCATTTAAATTCTGTTTTCAAATTACCGCTTAAGCACTTGCTTTTATTAAATAAAACCCCATCTACATTTTCCTCGGCTGCTTTAATGCAATTATGTAAAAGAAGCAAACTTCCTCGCAGGCATTAGCAGAATGAACCCTGAGAAAAGGTATTTAATTTAAGCACAAATGAAGGCTGTAACTCAACTGTGTGTGTGGATCATGTGGCTTTTATTATAGAATTCTGGGATTAAAGCTGGGATCCATACAGTTTAAAGCACAGCCAATGCTTGTTTATTACAGTAACAGTCTTGACTTGTATAGAGAGTTTGTGCATTGCTTTTGGTTTCAAGATTAGAGTTCAGTTTTGAGAGTTCAGCAATTTTCAATCTTGAACAAGCAACAGCACAAATTGACTGAAGGAATGGCTGCTTTTCAAAAATAACAAGGGATTACTTGAATCTATCACTGTATATACAATAATAATAATAATAATAATAATAATAATAATAATAATAATAATAAAGCAATATATGCACTCTCTGTCTTTTTGCACTAAACAAACTGTAGGTGGTAAAACATGATGTTTAGATGTATATTGGTACATTACTTGATATGATATTGTATACATATTTTAGATGAGTGATTTCTAAAAATTGTGACTCGTGATTAAGCATGACTATATATTTTGCGTATTTCTTCATTTATTCAAAACATTTTTAAATAATATTGTGTTGTGTTGTTTCAAAGAAAGAGAGCTCTGTTTTATTTGAATGCTTTTTAATGTGCATTCCAATGTTTAACTAACAAACTTTACGTCGATTGTTGGTCTCATTTTGAAAATACAGGAAAAACAAAAATTCAATAAATAATACCAATACAAAACATTGAAGGTGTACCTTAGGCTACAATCAAGTTTATACTGTAAATATGTTTGGTTCCAGAAATATTACTTCAGGGAACATGGATATGGTTTTTAAACAATAAGAAAAATTATAAAGTTAAACACATTCAAAACGGATTTGTCACACATCACAAATCAATAACAAAGAAGCTTTTTTGGTTCTTTTTTAGATTTTTTTTTTACAACAGCACTTTGCAACTACATCAACACAGAATTTATCAATTTTAATAATTTAAATATCTCAAAAAAAGATGTTGTACTTTTATAGAGTTGGGCATCACGTTGACCACTACAGTACATATTTGTTGAAGCATACACACCATCCATGTCTCCAATATACATCATGCAATTTTAATAATTACCTTTAGTATTATCATGTTATTCTGAGTCAAATCAATGAAATAAAAGAATGGTTTAAAGCTATAGCTTTATAAAATTAAAGTCCATGGTGATTTATTTGCTTTCATCAATTAACCATAACAAGATAATTCCAAGTCTGAGAAGAAGACTGACACAAACACACAAAAACACATTATGAAATGGTCTGCATAATATAATTGGCACCTGGATTGGCAGCTCAGATTTTAGTGTCTTGGGAAGCCCTTAATTGCTTTAAGAGTCCGGTGACATTTCAGATTGCTGCTGACCGTTTCTTGTACTTAAAAGTCTTACATTAAAAGAGTCCTTTACAAGCACCGAGCACTCTATTGATATTCAATGTGATAAAGATCTGAGCTCACCTGTTCTCTGAGATCCTCTCGCATCCTACTGGACTTCTGTTGGGGTTCCTGAAGCGATGTGCTGTTTAAGAAATAAAACACCAGCACATTTGAATGAGACCCACGTCAGCTTCGGTTTCATTTATTGGTCGGCTGGCATTAAAAAATGATGTTGGAGAACTCATGAAAGTTTTACACCCGGCAGTGAAATTCACATTAACTTCACACCCTGGTGGCCTATTGGGCATTTTAATGACTGAAAAGCAACTTTTCACCTGGTTGATTCATTGAGTCAACTCATCCCTTGTCAATAAATGTAGTTTATTCTATATGATCCTATATGATTCCTAAAATTGTTGGATAGTACTTATTATTCTGTGGGAATTTATGTTTATTTATATATATGTGTGTGTGTGTAATTTCTTATGGGATGTTATAGATGTGGTTTCAAACGTTGTACTGGACTTTTAGAATTATTTTTCTTATCGGAATACTCTTAAAAAAAATAAAGATTGAAATACGTATTAAAATCCAGTACACATTTCTCATTAAAGTCTTGTAGGAACGGTTCCAAAACATGATGAAATTCTCATTAGAATCTGAAACCAAGGCTTTATAAGAATCCAGTAGGATTTTTGCCAAGGGATGGGAGTAGATAACCGGGCAATGTTTGGTGTTCACAGTTTTGATTTTGAAAGACAGATTAATCTACGGTGTAACAGCCCCAGATAGAGAAATATCGACTGGGAGCAAAGCAACAGAGACTGTGTACGGCCTGGACTGCACAACCTGTCCAAGAAATAAAGCGAGTCATCTAATCCCGGACACTCCAGTAAATAAACACCCTCACAGCGGGTATTGTTAGGAATAATGTCTCGGCCGGTGTCTCGCTCTTAACCCGTAACATCGTTACATTTTATTGATTTTAAAATGGAATTAATCTGCGTCTGGTAATATAATCGAGATTCAGAGCTTGGATGAGCAGATATGCTGGTGCGAATGAGAAGGCTGGATGGCGGTACAGTTGTTTCTGCTGTGAGGATGATAATAAAGATGGGATGCTGATCCTGGATGCACCTGAGGTTTGAAGGATGAGAGGTCCATCCAAACATTAATCTTAATAAATTAGTGTTTTATATACAGACTCAAAATCCATTGGGCTTTTGAATGGATTATAACCTTTTTTTTCTATTGTACAGACTAAATGTACTCTTTGATACAACAAAACGATTGAGGTATCATGTAAATAGGTTCCTGCCCTCTAGGATGACAATTATCTTGATTCTTTACTCTGATATATTCTAAACGGTGCTCATGCAGAAATATAAAAGAGGCTGATAATGTCAGTCGAGCCTGAAATTAACTTTTTTATGGATCACACAGTATTTATTGAGGATTCCCATCAGGAGGCGATCAAATCAATATCAATAACAACCATGAAAAAAGAGCATAAAAAAGATTTAATATGGGCTTCTATGAGATGTTGTAATGTATCAAAGAGAGGAACTTGGTTTAATAAGATGGTAGAGTGTGTAAACTTTAAAAACACCATGGCATGCAGAAGTCTCAGACTTTTATGGAAGAATGTTTCAGTTTTATGCTCTAATATCCATGAAACAGTTACTCAAATACTCGCTCTCAATTACTCGCTCTCGACTGACGTTTTCTTCTTCAGAACACAAAAGAAGATATTTTGAAGAATGTTTATACCCATGCAACATTGATCCCTGTTGACCCCTATTGACATCCTGTATTGACACAAACATACAGAGACTTTTCTCAAAATATCTTCTTTTGGTCAAATACAGGTTTTGAGCGACATGGTTGAATAAATTGAGCCGGATGTTTGATCTTAGTATGGGGTTTACTATAGATCTCCTGACAAACGTTCTCATGATTTAATGACAATCTGACCTTTCATTTATTCTGATAATGTATACTAAAAACTAAATATATTTTTATAACAAGTGATCTTATGACAACAATGTGTTAATGTGTTTAAAGTATTTGTTTAATAGCATGTGTACATTTTGTATCTCTTGATATTGAAGACTTATATATTTCTATTCTAGTTAACACCTAGTTATGAATATGATCTATACTTTTGTGGTTTTTGTTCATTGTATGATGCAATGGATGCTTACATTTCCCTAAAATCTTTAATTATGTTTACGTTTATCTGATCTCATCTTAAACATATGAATCAAACCATGCAGGCCTTAGAATATGATTTGTGCCATACGTACCACATAAAGTTTATTTGTCTTCTTTTAAAATCAACAAAGAGAGTCAGTAAGGTGAAGACATTTAAATGAGACAAGTCTGATAAATGACATGGCGCTTGTGCCTTTGGGGATTTCTTGTGAGCTCCTTGTATTGCAGGATATTATTCTTCTGCGTGAATACAAGACGCACATCACAATCCTTGGGTTTCTCAATTCAAGAAGCAGGAAAAATGGATCTGTGTGCCTGCTGCAAATCCATCGACAGAATAATTTGAGCGGATGGAGAGGGGCGGTGCTCTCTCGCACAAAGAGAAATGCAACAAGAATCTGCAGGCGGCTTCTCACAGTTCTGTACAAAAATATGAAGCCGAGGAAGAGAAGAGCGGCAGAGTATCTGACAAACTAAATCTCATTGATTCCAACGACTCGAGAAGATCCCGGATCAACCTGAGGATTGGAGAGAAACTATCTTAAGCTTGGATTTGTGTTTAGTTGGGCTGTGTTTGATCCAGAGCTTGGTAATGTACAAATTCTTTTCCCATTATTTGTCTGTTGCTTTTTGCATGGACTGGAGGAAAAAAAGCTTAAGGAGAGTTTTGGGTTGTCGCATTTTGAAACTTCACAGCCGATGTTGAGACTCATTTAACCTAAGTATGGAGATGTCGACGTCCAATCAGGAGTCGATAAATAGAGACTCTCCGATGGATGATCAGCAAGCCAGCAACCAGAAAAATCTCAAAATGACTTTAAGCCGCAGCATCACCGACATCACAACATCATTTGTGCTCAAAACAAAAGTCCATGGGCTGAAACACGCGTTCTCCCCCCACAAATCCAAAATCCAGCGTTCGTTTTGGCTTCTGGCCCTCTTTGTTTGCTTCGGGCTTCTGTTCACCTGGTCCTGGAATCGGATCTTGTATCTCCTCTCTTACCCGGCGGTGACCAAGATCTACATGGTTTGGGCTCGCAGCATGACTTTTCCGGCCGTCACGTTCTGCAACCAGAACCTCTTTCGGGTTTCCAGGCTCACTAAAGCCGACCTTTACAACAGCGGCTACTGGATGGACCTCATGCACCTGAACCACACGCTCAACCGACAGAGCATTTCCATGCTGAAACACAGCCGACATAGAGAAAGGCTGTTGCATCTTCTTGACTTTTCCAACTTCAGCCCACCTCCAAATGTCCAGCTCAACACCTCGGAGATGATTGACAGGCTGGGGCATCAGTTAGAAGACATGCTACTGGAATGCAGGTTTCGGGGTGAAAACTGCACCTACAGGAATTTCACCCCCGTACGTAAAAGTGCATGATTGAGTTCCTCTGGATTGAATGTAACAGTCATGATGTGTGCACTCGATTTAAAGTGTACACTATTTCATCAGTGTCAACAGTTGTCCTCTCTTAAGCTTCCACATTCGTATTCCACGTTCATTGCTCAAGATAAGCCATTAAAACCAGTCCTGCATTCAGATTCATTAGAGCAATTACAGCTATTAATGAAGGAGCCTTAATGAGCCGAGTGAACGAATGAAGCGAATTATTGACGCTTTTGTGTTTGCGTAACAATGCCTATGGTTGTGTGTCTGCATTTGTGTGTGTTGGGAAAGATCAAGGCCATGTGCTTAAATGGATTAGAAAAGCATATCCTATTAAACCTCGGTCAGAAAAAAAAACATATATGAAAGAATACAAACACATTACATTTTATGTAAACACCGAATATTAGAAATAATTTAGAAATGTTTGGGTTTAAATATAACAATGACATCATCATCTCCTTCTGTCTCTCCAATGCAAAGTGTTAGAATGTAGCACAACATTAAATGTAGTGAAAGGAAAGCTGTATATTTGACAAACTAAATAAGATTAAAAAACTAATTTAAGAAATGTACTGAAAATAAAATTCTGTCATCATTTACTCACCCTTTAAACATTTTGAAAGTTCTTTACTAGAATGAAAAAGAAGATATTTTGAAAAATGTGGTAAGGGAAAGATTTTGGTCCCAGATATTTTCAAAAATATCTTCTATTGTGTTTTGCAGTGGTAAGTCGAATAGGTTTGAAATGACAAGATGGTAAATAAATAATCCAACCACTCGAAAAGAATAGAATGTTAAAAGTTTTTATTTGTTTTTATATTATTAATTTGGAATGCAATCCTAAAAAATAACGTCTAAATGCAAAATAATGTTTACATAAATAAAAAAACAGGACTTTAATTACATTTGTGGATATGACCCATGATCCATACATACACCTAAGAATAAGACTGTTGTTCTGAATTTTAATCGTTTATTTACCAAATGTATTTTGGTCTATCATCACTCAGTTTAAGTCTTTTATCCTTTTATGAAGATGTGTGGCAGGTTTGGAAGAGTGTTCAAACCCTCGGGCTTAAATCTCGGTAACATCTATTGGCACAGAAACCGCACTCTGATAAATTTCTGGGAAGAGATTTATGAATTATTTAAAGGCGTTGGACTCCTGCGTAGAGGTGCCTACAGTCTACCTTCAGCTCAACTCCTCTGCTCGATAACTTGATCCGCTTTTTATCAGATGGAAAACCAATCAACCTCCCCTAATCCCAAGATCCCTTCCAGTATTTAAGCATTTTTGCGTGGCTTACAACTCCATCGATGTGAAATCAGCAACATTTCTCTATAGGAAAGTGCATTTGCTTGCATATTACAGTACACTTGCACAAAGCTGTAAATCATTGCAGATTAATTCCTGCCTATGGCTGGGTGTGTTTTCCTTTAGGATGAATGGAGTTAATGAGGAGAGAGAAGATTCTCATTATTGTGCTTCTACAATGTGCTCATTGGTAAAGCGTGAACTCTACACAACGCACTCCATATCTCTAGAAGGCCTCTCCATGCTGACGACAATGTTTAATTTCGGGTCCAGATGCTTTCATGTTAATTGCGATTTGGAGATAATACATCACAACCTGGCGTCCTGCTGTGTGATGTGAATGAGGAAAATGAACAGAGATTGTAGACTTTGTGAGTGTCGGACTGATTAGCGTGTGTTTATTCTGAAGATGAAGTCAATGGTTCCCAAACTGAAGTATGTTAGTTAATGGGAATGAAAATAAGATTACAGCAGACAACACAACCATGCTGAAAAATGATGGAAACCATTAAAGAAGCTGGTGGTTGAAAGGGAATCCGTTGGTTTTAATGGAATCTATAATGATGCCTACTGGTATACAGTGGATTCAAAAGCACTAGAAAAGAAATGTTGTAATGGTTTGAATGAAAAATTGGTATGGTTTTAGCATTGAAATCAAACCCTTAGGATTTCTGAGAACAGTAGAATATGGCATTTTAAAATATGTCACCAGCACTTGGTGACCCGCAGTTGGTGACTCTTGCCTTCCACAGAAACGATTTGAAAACATTTGCATCTTCATTTAAAATGCTCCAGTGGTTATTGAAATTTCAGCAAACGGCCTTATGAAGTTACACGTTTTCCTGAAGTTATTGCCAATTACTGGCATGAAGAATAAACACAGCCATGTATAATACACCCAGAGACTGTATGAGGAAAAGAATTATACAAGCAATAATAAGCAACCCTAATAGTAAAACTTTAGTAGTTTGTTATATGCATATAAATGAACCCATATTGTTGTATAAGACCTATGAACACTTATTGTTATCTCTAAACCTTATGAACATTTACATTTGCATTTACACTTATTCATTTGGCAGACGCTTTAATCTAAAGCGACTTACAGAATTACGCGATAGTCAATCATCAGGTGTGTGAACAGGGGTCAGATGTTTAACTTTCAGCCGTTGTCTGCTTGCAACGGGATTAGAAACCCACAACCTTCTGCTTACAAGTCCAACTTGTTCACCACCAGACCACGACTGACCATGAACATGACCTCTGTCATGATTTAAACTTTAACACATTTTTCTCTTTTCACTTTAATATTTATCTTTACGAGACATGGGAAGATGATATAAACTAATGCTCTTATATTTGTAGTGGTCCATGTGCAAATAATTCCTAAAAGGCAAAGAAGATTGGTTCTATAACGTTGTTTAAAGCAGAAACGGTACTTTGAATTATAAAACGGTAAGAATGATGGTTCTTTAAAGAACCTTTGACAAAATTGTTCTTGTGGAACCAAAAAGGTCCTATGGCATCGCTTTGATACATGACGCATAAGCAATTACAAAATCATTCTTTGATCTACAGGAATGGAATAGAGAAACCATGAAGCCTTATCTTTACTTTTCGTGCCTGTTTGCTGGAGTCACAGAGTCGAGCTGAAAGCGTGAGCTCACAAGCCTTGTTAAAGCCCTGAAGCTAAAGCAGATCTATCCCTCATTAGTATCACAGCGAGGGTCATGAAACCATGACTGATTCCATCCCTCCGGTCAGTCTCTCTCTACATCACTGTCAAAACTCTGCCAACACCATCACAGGCTGTATAGTAGCTATAGAAGGAAGAAAACCAGCCGTTTACTGGTTTTCAAATCAAACCCCTTCATCAAATGCATAGATAGCAATCCATTGATCAAATGGATCCTGCATTAAACCTCAGGTGTGCATGTGTGTTCATGTGTTTACTGTTTGTCCTCCAACAGATTTACACCAGGTACGGGAAATGCTACACATTTAACTCGGGTCTGGATGGAAATCCCTTGCTGACGACTTTGAAAGGCGGAACTGGGAACGGGCTGGAAATCATGCTGGATATTCAACAGGACGAGTACCTGCCGGTGTGGGGCGACACAGGTGAAGTATTTGCAGATGAACTGAAAGGGATAACCCAAATATCTTTATTTTTTTGTGCAGAAATGTTTGAAGAGGATACAATGCTTAAAAATACCGTTTACATTTGGGTTGCAGATTTTAGAAAAAAACACCGGCAAATAAGAATTACTCCAAAAAAAAAATATTAGAAATCATCAAATATACAAGGTTTATATATTTTTTCATTACACTTATTAAAAAATAGAATTAAAACATTTAAAATCCATAAACAATCTAAATTTAATCAACTATTTACATTTTTCCCACTGAAAACAATATTTTTTTAAATACTTTATTAAGTTATTAAACTATACAGTATTGTGATATATATCGTTAAGTGTATATTTATATACATATTCTATTTGCTGTATGTACAGTATGTGTTCTAGTTTACTTGGTATAGCATGTTTGAATTTATAATGCCGGATCCTTAAGTTCCCATTACATCCCAATATTGTATTCTAGGAACAATAGAGGAGCTCTACGTGTTATCCAAAAAATAGAAGATATGAAGGCCCGCATTAGCCTAATATTCCCATAAACGGTAGCAACTAAATTGCATACTTTTACAGTTACATACTTTAGAGCATTCAGCGTCTGAGATAACAAGGTTAAGATACTTTCTTTTCCTTTTTTAAGAGACCACATCGGGCACATAACTACTGTGAGCAGCTGTATTTCCCTGTCTGTAACAAAACGTGCATTGAGTGTCAAAACGCTGTTAAATCTTCTGTGGAAGACAGCACACGTGAGAATTGATGAAAGAGTTTAACACTTCCATATGCTACAGTACGGAATATTAGATGTTTATAGTATATTAATCATGGCCGTTAAATGGCTCAAAAAGAGATTTATATCCACAGGCAATATGTATTAGCATTCTGTATAAAGTAATTATGAAGTTCATTATGAAGTAATTATATTTGTAGCTCGAGGCATTGGGTTGGACATCAAATCCCCCTATGTACTGTAAATAATCTTGTGTTATGTGCCGACAGATGAAACATCGTATGAAGCCGGCATCAAAGTTCAGATTCACAGTCAGGACGAGCCGCCCTTCATAGATCAGCTGGGATTTGGTGTGGCACCGGGTTTCCAAACCTTTGTTTCCTGTCAGCAACAGCTGGTACTAATGTGGCACATACACCCTGAGACAAAGGGGAATGTTCTTATAGCTAACATTCTCTCACAAGTTCCCTTAAAAGTAGTCATTTTAAAAAAGTGCTCTAAAAAGATTATAAAAATGTTCACTAACAATAGATTGTTATTTAAAACATTTAAGAAGTAATTCTCATTTTTACCTAGAATGCTAGCATAACCAAAGTGTTGGAATGTTCTGTAAGTGTACTTATTTAGGTTGTAAATATTTTATTGTACTTGTGTATTTATTTTTAAATGATATCCAAACTTTATAAATGTTTTAACAATATATTAATTCATAATTTTCGTTATAAATATTTTGATTATTAAATTATATACAAATATTAATACATATGAAATGTTTTATAAAAAACACTTTTAATATTTAGTGAATAATATGTGATTTTTTATGGTTCTGCTGATATTAAAAATGGGTCATGGTTTATGAAAAAGTCTGAAAATTGTTTAAGACACAGACTATAACATTTTATATTCCATGGCATTTCACAAAATACTGCAATTATCAAAAACCACGATTTTTAAAACCTTGATTATTTCTTAATAGTAATTCACTTGTTTAAGGTATTTTGTGTAATGCTTTTTCAAATTTTATGCAAACGATGTTTTCACAATACATTATACCACAGTTTACTTTGTACATATACACATACTGATTAATATTAATGTATTTATAAATATAAATACAAGTTTTTATTTTAAATAGAGATATTTATATATTATTAAGACGCCAAAGTCTTAAAGCATATTCTATGTTCCCTTGTGTGTCAAAATATACTGGTATTCTTATCATCTTGATTATTATTAATTATTAATTCAAGACTCGTTCACAATAGCTACAACTTCTTCATCTCCAATCTTTACACTTTTACTTTAAGTGTGTTTTGTAGGTTAAGATTACGTTCAAACACAGATGACATCCGCACTGTAAGTTCTTAAGCCATAATAACGGTGAAGTCGATGTTGTATGTTGTGACAGCTCTGTAAATATCTGTTCGTGTTTGTACATGCAGTCTGACAGATAAGATAAAGCTGTTTGAGATTAAAGCCATCAGACTCATTCTAATGCGCGCTGGTGAGTCCTGAGGTCATGTTATTCATAAATATGTAATTTAGGTTTCAAGATAAAACCAAATTGGAAGGTGGTCAAAAGAGTGTTTATATAAGTACTCTAGCTGCCTACAGCCATCCACTGAGACCTCTTTCACGGCCAGAATCAATACGTCTTCATTCATCGACTTTTAGTAGACAGGAGAAATAATCAGGTCCTGAAGGCTCGCTTTACCATCTTTATTTCAGTTTACTCAACCCAGATGTTTACTCTATCCTGCTGTTTTTAAACATCATAAAGCAACATTGCGAAAGACTCAAAAATGCAAAAAAACGTTCCTTCATCTCAGCTGGATGTGTCAGATATGCAGAATAATATAAAATTCAATTATTTTATAAAAATCTATTATTTTCTAAATGACTTTCATTATCTCCCCTAAATTGACTATTAAATATAATCAGAAGAAATGGCAATGGCTTTTGAAATATATCTCTTACTATTTTTGCACATTTACAGTATGTTGTGCGTTTTTTTCGTCCTGTGATTCATGCAAAATTCTGGGTTTCTTACATTCAGCTGATGGTCTTCTGTGATTGTTCTTTGATTGAAACACGGCATTATTATTGAACAGCTTTGTCCTGTCGAGGTTGAATGAAACGTTCTGTTCCAGCTCCAGTACCTTCCACCTCCGTGGGGTGACTGCAGATCAGAAGCCATGGATTCAGAGTACTTCTCCACCTACAGCATCACGGCCTGTCGGATCGACTGTGAGACGCGCTACCTTCTGGAGAACTGTAACTGCAGGATGGTGCACATGCCAGGTGGGGATGACCGGTATAAATGTAATGTAATAGTAATTGTAATCCTTACAGTCCGGAAAAGTCATAATTAATGTGAGAGTGACAGCATGACAAGATAGACTTTGTGAGTTTATCACGTATAATGGTATTTTTTAAGCATTTTTCTAAATACATGTATATATATATATTACTGTTATGTTGTATCGAAGTGAATATATACTTTCCTTTGACACAATTGTGGTCTAAAAACTGTTTTCATTTAATGTACACAAATGTCAGTAGAACCAATACTTTACTTTGAAATTTGGGAGAATTGTTGATAAAGTTGTACAGAATAAAATCAAAATAATCCTTTGACCTAAACACACATATTTAAAAAATTTTTTATTGTGTCCTATTTTTTCGCAGCTATATATGTTCATAATTGTATGCTGTGCGTATAATTTCTCTGAATCTCCTATAACTTGTATTGATTTGACTTTCATCCCATTTTCGTGCTTTATTGATTCCATTTTGATTTAATTGGCCATAATTGTATGACATTTTTTGATCCACAGGCACATCTACTGTCTGCACACCAGAGCAGTACAAAGACTGTGCCGATCCGGCTTTAGGTAAGAAGACACCCTTTTCTTTTCTATCTTTTTATGTAAAGCAGTTCTTTACTCTCTCGTCTGATTGACCGTTCTGCAGATTTTCTGGTGGAGAAGGACAACAATTACTGCGTTTGTGAAACACCGTGTAACATGACGCGTTATGGTAAAGAGCTGTCCATGGTGAAGATACCCAGCAAGGCCTCTGCCAAATATCTCGCCAAGAAGTTCAACAAAACAGAGCAGTACATCGGGTCAGTTCAGGTTTTTTAAAGTAAAGAACAGTCAAATGCAAGTCTTATTATAATACTATAATATATTATATATTATAACACTGAGATAATACTAAACCCATTGTGACATTGCGCACAATATCTCTTTAATATCTGAGAAATGAAACTGAGAACTCCAAATCTGCTGACCAATGAAAGAGCAACATCTGAGAAAGAACATTTTCCTCTGGGTTTGCAGGGACAATATTTTAGTTCTGGATATCTTCTTCGAAGCTCTGAACTATGAGAAGATTGAACAGAAGAAAGCGTATGAAGTTGCCGGATTACTCGGTAAGACAACAGAGATCAGAAATCATCCGAGACTCGCTCTGATATTAAAACTAGCAGCACTTTGTTTCATTATTTGTTCTTCCCTAATAGTTTCTGTATTCTCTCTCAGGTGATATCGGTGGACAGATGGGTCTGTTTATAGGAGCCAGTGTCCTGACAATACTGGAGATATTTGATTACTTATATGAGGTGCGCTTCTCCTCTTTTCCAACTATTTTTTTGTCTTGTGAAATAGGCTTAAGAACCAAATTTTCTTACGGTTGCACCCTTTTCGCAGGTTTTTAAGGATAAGGTTCTGGGTTACTTTCTGCGGAAAAGACGGCCTCATCGGAGCGCGAGTGATAATCTGGTAATTGTGATTCCTAAGAAACATCAATGGGAATTTTACAATAAGTCATATTTATAATATAATTTAAGAATTTATTTCGTTTATTTTTGATTTGTCTGGGTAATTAATTTTCCGTTGCACGCTTCTTTATCTGCATTATTTCTTTGGCTCAAATTCTAAGAGAGGGGATTTGTGGGAAGTTTTGGAAGAGAAAGTGTTTTTTGGATGAGTTTTTGACAGATTTAAAATGTTTGTTTTTGGCAAAAGCTCTCAAAAGCAGAGAAACGTCACTCATGAATTACTCACACTCACATTCCAAACCAGTATAAATGTGTTTGTTAAATACAGAAAGATTTCTGGAGCACCATTGACTTCCATAGTATAAAATGATTTTGTTCTTTTGAATGAGATATTTTGAAAAATGTAGGAAAATAGATAGTTTTGGTGACAGTTGACTACCATTTATTTTTTCTTCTATGCAAGTTAATGGTGCCCTATAAATCTCACACGCTAACATTCTTCCAAATATCTTTCTAAAATAAAACTGAAAAATTTCGTTTCAACTTGGACATGTTTTAATTTTTATGGTTGAAGTTCTCCTTGATCCTTAGATTCAATGAACACAGATAACAGATGATTTTCTAAAGTAAAGTTGAATAGTCAATGTACAAAAATAGGCTTTTTACACTAGATATTATTACAAATAACGCTGGGTAAATGTAATTCTGGTTTGTCATGTTCCCTGTTTCACATGATTCATACTTGTGTAATGAATACCAGCAGGATTGGAGATTTAACATTGTACATTCATCAACTCCAATGCTGTTATTTGCATATTTATGATGGTAATTTATTGAATGAATGCAAATGCGACAGGCATGCAACCTTTATAAAGACCAGCTGGACAATCCGTGGAAATCCGCTCAGGCTGTTTTAAATCTTTAAATTGTATAATAATTGTATTTTATTTCACTCCAGGTACAAGTTTCGTACTTCTCAGTTGCACGTATGACATAAAAGTTAAACCTGGCTTTTATCCGGGGTTTAAAGACATGTTAACCCAGGGTTAAGGGTAGTGTAAAAAATCCTGATTCTAAAACATTAGCAAACATTATACCTTTACTGTTACTTTTATCTGAAAATGACTGGGCATCTGTAGACACCTTTTCATATTTATGACGTTACAGATCATTCCTACACAACATATGCAGAATTTACACAAGACATCTATTTATAATGCTCTATTGAATAGTTACTGACATCATTAAAATGTTCATTATGTTCTTGGGTGTAAAACATTCATGAGACGCTGAGAGACGCTGAGACCAAATGCTCCTCTATTGAATTATATTATGACACACATTTTCTGATAGTGACAGGATAATATTTCATCCTGACAGCCGGTTTGCTTTTGCTGTTTCAGATAACAGCGCATCATTTTTATGTCTTTTGTAAGGATTAATAGTTTTGTAAAGAGATTACATGCACGGTTTACATTTGATCCTTTTTAACTTTAAAAGTTTTTGCACTATTTAAACACTATCTATCCCTCTTGTCCATTCAAACTTGAATGACTTCTTTGTTCCACATAATCTAAAAGAAGATTTTATGAAGAATGTTGCATTCACTTGCATTGGTCCTTTCAATATAAATCAGTGGCAGCCAACGTCGTTTGGATGCCAACTTTCTTCAAAATATCTTTTTTTGTGTTCTTCAGACCTGCAAGTTTTTCCCCACTCATTCTTTAATATTTAAAAATGTTAACCTAATTGACTGTATTAACTTACAGATATAACCACAAGACTACGAAATACCACTTTGCTTTATTGTCATCTTAAGTGAAGTCATAGAATTAGCAGAGAAGTGATAGGGTTCATCTAAAAAAGAAAATGTGTGGTTTGTTTCTTCACCTTCTTGTGATTTCAAACCCCGTCTTTCTTCTCTAGAACACAAAAAATTGGTGACCGAACAACAGCGGCAATTCTTAACATTCTATAACATATCTTCTTTGGAACACAGAAAGTCATTCAGCTTTCAATTGACAAGAGAGTTTTATAATTAAGATTAAGAGTAATTGTATTTTTGGCTAAACTATCACTTTAATGTCCCACATAGAGATGAGTATTGAAGAAGATCCATTTTGAGCTGTCATTGGACACCTTTTCTTCATTATTCTCTACACATTCGTAGGTTTCTAATGGAAGAAGTGTTAGCACAAGTATATTTTCCTACACGTACCGTAAGACATTAAAGGGTTTTCGAGATCATGAGAAACATTTCGGTTCAGTACCGTAGTGTGCATAACATTAAGTACAGTCTCATTCACCATTACTGTACCATACCATTATCACAGACAAATCTATCCATCATATCCCAACATTCACCTGGGCGTTCCTGATAAATCATTTTTAGAAAATGGGACACAATAGCAAAGATACACTGCCAGTTTAATTTTTTGATAGAACCCTGCGACAGTGTTGGATGCCTACAGAGGTCCGTGTCTTGTTTTTTATTTATTTTATAATTAAGATTTATTTAATTTTAATTCTGTAATATAAAGCATGAAGTTGTACTTATTATTTTGGGGAATTCCTTCATTTAACAGAGGCCAGATTTTATTCATCACTACTTTTTTCACAGATTTTATTTATTTATTCTCTATATCGCTCAAACAGAATGCTGGGTTGTTTAAAGGCGACTTTTTGATTTAAATGAACAGAAGACCCTAAGCTCCCATGATCTCCAGATAGTTAAAGTTCACTTTGTATACATGTGCTTTGAATTCTTTGATTTTTACTTTTAAATCCCGGTCTCAGGTCAGTAAAATAATTAAATGCAACCTTATACATTGACAGTATGCTGTAGATTTTCGAGAAGCAACATGTTTCTTTTCCTCATGCTTCTTCAACCCTGTATTTTTGGATCATAAGTCTGGTGAAAGGGTCAAAGGTCAATTTAGTTCCAAACAAATCAACGCTCGCAGGTGAACCGCTTCACCGTTCATTGAACAACGTGGTGGAACTGAATTGTCCCGGACTTGGGTTGGTCATCCTCATCTCTTTCCATCATGTGTATTCCAGGATTTCCCCGAGAATCCCACCAGCCCTGGTGTCACGCCTAACCATGTCCCCAGGTAGCAATGCCATTAATAATACTGCAGCAACATTTCATTGTGTCATTCCTGAAACACAACATTACTCATTTCATTAAGTACACACAGTGAACAGTGTCCATTAAAGGGAAGCAATGTCATTTGCATTCTAAGATCCCTTTTTCAAAACCTTGTAGCTTTCAAGATGGAGATGATGTTTTACAAAAGTTCAGGTAAAATGAAATAAGCTCCGGTGTGCTTGTTTTCCAAGTTACTTTTGTTCTGTTTCCCTTACAGTTTTTCTCTATTTCCCCCCAAAATGATTCTGTTTGCTTAGTTTTGCATAAATGCATTAGGCCGAATCCAGTGATCAAACATTTGGGAAGTTTTAAGGCTTTGATTATCTTCAATTTACATTTAGATTTACATCGCCTAGCACACAATTTCTGTCGCGTATTTAATAATATTTCATCGTAAAAAGTGACGCGCTTGTACGTCCGAGGGTTCGGGTGTGCATGACAATGTATAGGTTGTATATCGTCTACGTGAAAGGTCAGGATTAAGATGAACACTCTAATATTTGGTCAGTTGTGAATATTTGTGTTGTTTATAGTTTTTGTGAATGTGTTGTCTCATGCATAACAGCAAAGTTTAAAGAATGCATTTTTAAGTCACAAACGAACGGAAGGAAAAGCAAATGTGAGAGAAAGAGCAAAGCTAACCTCTGAAGGAGCTGGCAGATTAAATTTCCGACAGTATAATTATTCCAACCTATCTCATGAGTCTGTCTGCGAGCTTCTTATGAAATATTAAAGCCCACTGGATGTCTTGGCAAAGAAAATGTCCTTATTGCAATTTCATATTTTGCTCTTGATATTTTAGGGTCTGCCGTTAGGTTTTTTGATTTTGGGAAAGTTCTGGGTTCACTACAAGTTTTATGAATCCGGGAATGAAAGGATTACATCGTAAAAGGACACCATAAAGGAGCAACAGAGACAAATCCATAACTTTTAATGTAAATCCAAGTTTTTATGTTAAGCATGGCGCTATAACCTATAGTATCATGCAATGTAAGTCACTTTGGATAAAAGTGTTATGTACAATGTGTATAATAAATCTGTAAAATTACATCACAATGTAAAACTACATTTAAGCATTGACGGAAAGATCTGTAAAATATACCGAAAATTTACTGGTAATTTCTGCCAGTATTTCATGCAATTTCTTTATATGTTTTTGTACTTTTTTTTACAATTAACAAACACTTTTTGTTTCCTGTTTACTTGCATTGTAGGTTTATAAGCATGAACACAATTTAAATTTTACAAATGTAGTTGTTGTGAACCCAGAACTTTCTATTAAAGCTTTAGTCGTTGTATGACTTTTTGTTATAAAAAAGAGGGTTGGCTCATTGATTAACAAAATTTGACTCTTAAAGGCCAACATTTCTACCATTATGTCATTTTCATGAAACCAGTGTGCAATGACATCACTACAAGAATCTGTGAGGTCATCACGGGCCTGAATACAATGACAGCACCCACAGATGTTATGAGTTCAAAAGTATTGAAAGTTGATCAATAAAGTTAGAATATCAAGACTAAGAAAACATCTTCCCTCCCTACCCCTTCATTCACACGTCTGTCCATAAACCCTTCTTCTTTTCTTTACAATAATTATTACATCCTCCGTTGACGTTTGGTTTGCTGCTTCCCCTGCCCATTTTTATTCCCGTTTGTGTTATTTTCATGTTCTTTCTCTGTTAAACACATTCTTCATCACAAATTCATCTCCGACCGTCATCTGACCTTCCTGGTATCCCCCATCTCTTCCCCCTTTTCCAACTTCTTGTTTTCCAGAGCACGTGTGACACACTCCGGAGTCACTCGGACAGTCTCGGATTCGCGCCGAACGTGCTACCTAGTCACCCGGCTATAGGCAACTTCGAGGAATTCGCTTGTTGATGACGCAAGCGCCAGGGCCACGTTTAGTGTTCGACGGAAAACTGTGAAATATCTGATAGACTCCAAACGAAGTGTGAGTCCATGAAAACGTACGTGTTAATAGTTCAAAAAATGACACCTGAAACGATATTATAATAAATCATCATGAAGTACAAATAGGCAACACTTCCAAAACAAAAACTCAGGTTTTATTAACATAACAGCCACCGTTTGTTTGAAATGGGAATATTCTGCTCAAGTTCATGCCATTTCTTGCCGACAATTTAAGACGTACTGTTACAGTATTTCATCCGAATCTTGTGCTTTTTTTAATGCTGTATGAACACTGTGGGCATAATTTAATCAAGCCGCCTTAATCTCGAAGAAAGCATTTCAATATTGCACAAAAATTGTTCGATTGTAAGTGGAGGCCGAGGTGCGAGGCACGGCTATTTGTACAATAACTGTCTGAGCTTTAACAGAGAACTTGCCGCGGTTTGACTGAATTTAGCCCTGTGAACGTAATGGAAAACACATCTATGTAATCATTCAGAATGTTCGTCTATGTTCATATTTTGTGTGTATATAAGTGCAATAATATGCATAATGTGTTTATGAATACAGTATATTACCTTCAAGTCTTAATTATTAGCTGTCAGGTAAACAATGAAGATGCTTTCCATACCTGAATCACAGGCCATTCGCTTTTCAGTGTTTCAACTTCCATCCACGAGATGGAGTGTTCCTGAACAATATTTAGATCGATCAATCATCTGTTTTATAAATGTAATGGTGAAATGGAAGCTGTAATTCAGATCCAAAGCTACATCCATCCGAACACGTGGAATAAGAGGAACGCATCGGTTCCGTTCACTAGTCGTTGAAAGCTAATTCATTATTTTAAGTGGCTAAGACTGTAAACATCATGATGTGAATACGAAATCAACTCAATTAAGCACTGAAGACGTCTCCACTCATATTAACATCGCTTAAGAATTTTCTTTCCCATCCTGATGAATACAAGGGTAGTTCACCCAACAATGAAAATGTTATTCATTTTCCACGTGTTTTTAAAAACCAGTTTGTGATTCTTCATCCTGTGGAGCACAAAAGAAGATATTTCGAGAAATATGTTGTTTAATGTGCGTGATGTTGTTTGGTTACCAACATTCTTCTAAATATCTTCCTTTGTGTTCATACACGTTTGAAATGACAAGGGCGTGAAAAGGAACTGTTATCATTTTTGGATGAGCTAAGTGGCACAAATGCGATTCCTCTAGAAGAATGTAAGCATCACTTGTTTTATTTTGGCCTTTTCATGGATGTGCCTGTAAGTTTAGGGTGAACAGGCGTCTTCCTTTATTCTTGCATGTATCTGAAGAACGCACAACACACAGAGACCCTAACTCGCAGTATGTAGACATCCACAAGACGTGAATGAATGTTGTTGCATTAGATTATAAATATCAAACCATGTTTATTCGGCACAAGCACACTTCATGCAAAAGATTTCACAATGTTGAAAATGATGATGTATTCATCATGGGAAACAATCAAGGCAATCTACAATAATCACAATTTGCTTCAAGAGAAATGTAGTTGTAAATCTTAAGTTGGTGGTTTGATTTTTTGAATGCAATAACGTTCAGATACGTGTTTAATACTGTCCTGGGGTCAGCTCTGCTTCACTACATTACATTGCATTATGATTCAAGGCTAGTAAAAGAAAACATTCATCTTCCATATACGTGATCTGCATTGTATTGTATTGTTTTATATAAACTACAGTGAGATTTCTAGTACAGGTATCACGATTTTAAACCAGAGTTACATGTAAATGATCCAGTATAATAAACAATATATTTAACCATCTCTTAACATGTTGTCTGGGTCTGCTTGTGTCCTAGAATGCTTGCGTGCGTGAGACAAACAACCAAAACAACAATCATTTTATGATGGTTTATTTTCAGATAGTGTTATTTTCACCCAGACAGTCTAAATCCAAAAAACAAACATAAAAGAAAAACTGATAAATATCGAACAAATGAAATATGTATATAGCACCTGGCACAGTCTAACCCCGGACTGTTAAAACATTATGATAACAGAGCTTTGTTCGTCTTTTGAACAATGACTGCAAATCTAGCGTGCTATGATACACCCTGATCACGTTCATTTACTTTCCTCCTGTTTGATGACATCACACCCATACAAATAAATACTGTACATATACATATATGGGTCTTCAGGTACACAGAGGTATTTCGGTCTGGTATGAAAATGATGTGTGACCCTTGATAACTTAAGAATGAACTAGGCTAAAGTGATCCAGATACACTTTAGTGTGCATTGTCATTTCTAAACACTAAAGGGATCGATGCACCGTATAACATTTAGACTGTCAGTTAGCCCTTCATGATGTTGACAACCTTCAGAAAGAAATTTGACAACATTACAATTTAGAGAAAGTCAAAAAAGGATAAAGCACTACAGAAAACGCAGCCAACAGTTTTGGGTCTTCAGACGTCTGGGATATAGAAGGAAAGCTCATCTGTCATATTTCCTTTTTAATTCATGTGGGCATACGCTGAGAGAAACCCAGGCGGAACTGAATAACCAGACACAACACAATGAACATTTTGAATTTTCAGGCAGTTATGATATCAAGGGACTTTAATCTTACACTGTGTTTGTAATGTTTGCGAATGGGTATGTTATGAGGTTAAATAATGTGCATGGATGGAAGAAGCTGAACGGGTATATACTGCAAAATAAATATTTGATTAGTTCTGAATAAAGTTCCTCAAGTTTAAGAAAAATAAATTGCTTTTCATATGAACTCGATTATGTCTTCGGTTTGAAAATGAAATTATTCATAGCTTTAGCAGTTTTTCTTTTTAACAAAACGCATTACTGCAGTTATATGATCATCGGATCGGTCTAAATGGTTACGATGTCCCTTATTATAGGAAGAAAACTGATATTCGGTTTCAACAAGCTAAAGTAAAACTAGTCCTGGCGTTAAAGTCCTTTCTAAGAACTGTGTTACACTGTTTTTTGGTATTAGCCTTTTTATTGTTTTAAGTTTTTTTATTATGACCATGTCTTAAAATTGAGATGTTATGCAAATGACTTTTGTATTGTAATATTGTTTTATACCTAAAAAGGTGCATTCTCTTAATGTTATATATTATATCTTCTAAAAGAAAAGCTTTAATTTAAATCGATTGTTCGCCTAAAAATAAAAAATCGTCATTTACTCTCCTTTTAATATTTTAAAGGATCGTTCAAAATATCTCCTTTTGTGTTCTGCATAAGACAAAAAGCATTCAGGTTAAAAATGACAAGACTGTGAGTAAACGATGACAGCGCTTTCATTTTCAGACGAACAGTTCCAATGATTATTGTATTTCTTATGAGGCAACTGGCATGATTTTACATTCACTCATATTTCTTTGCATCCGCGTGTGCTATTAAGCCGTAAAATTCGTAACACTATAATGTAAAGACACATTTATATTTGATGAAAACAAAGGCAGCGCTTCAAAAGATAATAAATACTGCCTATAAAACCATCCTGACTATTGAATCGTAGAGGCAATGTGACTCGCTTCTTAATCGAACTGCATGAAATAAATGAAATAGAAATAAATACTGTTAAAACAATGCGATTTAACGATGTCAGCGTGATACCTTCTCGTATCATAATGCAAACAAAAACCTACAACATACACACAGCAGTCTTAAACTTAAATATAATTCGATGTGAGTGAGAGAGAGGATTGGCGGATAAACTCCGTTGCTGTACTATACTGTACTGTAGGTTCCTTTGTCCAGGACGAACAGAGAACCAAATGTCTTCTGAAGGGCTGTTTGATGTGCATACTCCACTAGAAGAGTTCAAACCAAAGTAAGGCCAGTACAGTCCTCCCACGAACAAATGCAAACACTGCAAGAGATGAGAAAATACAATGAACATCAATATGATTTTGTTATCGTTTTACACAATTACTGTATCAATAGATCCTTTGGTGCATTATTGATAACATTTGGGAAAAAAAATACAAATGTGAATATCTCTTATTCTGAGCACGAGCAAGATCATTTACCCCCTTCCTCTCCTGTGACATCTGTAATCCATCTTTTTATTTTTCGAAAGGCAAAACACATTTTTGGGAAATAACATCTCCTACCGTCCCCCAATTTAAACACCTTCTGGATATAAATCTGCTTCAAACCCACATTATAAAAGAGTCCAGGTTCTCTATCAAATGATGAATCGATTAAATTATTGCTTGAACTGTCCAGAACTAGTCTGATCCAGATCTAGGATGTGGTGTTAAACTCACGGGCCGGGTTGAAGGCACTTCAGCTGCTCCCTCTGCTGGTCTGATCCAACACAGGACTAATCCCGCTGTTTATCGTCACTTCATCCACCTCTTCTTCCTCAACCCAGCCGCCTAAACGGCCAGACACCGGCGGCACCAGGCTGACTGACTGTATGGACTGGATCTGAGGATCTGGAGCTGAAAAAACAGCTCCATTTAAATTGTGTTCACTGTTCAGGTATGTAAAAGTATATTTTATGACAATTATAACAAGACTTGTGCAAATATAATGATATATGACTTTATAATAAGTAAAAACAAATACAAATTTTTTTACATTACATTTAATGAAATCACATTTATTTTTAATTGATAAATTACTAGTTTATTATCTATATCCAATTTAAATAAATTAAACAATAACTAATTAAACGCAATGTAAATAATAAAATAATGATTTATTTATACTGTATTTAATGAAATAACTAACTTATTATTTATAAATAATTATTTATATTTCATCTAATTCAATTTAATTAATTCATGTATTATTTATAGATTTTTCTATTATTATTCTATATTTATGAATTTAAATACATAAATTTATTATTTATGTATTATTTAAAATTTTGCATATTTACATTTATTTTATAAAAAGATTTAAATATTTATAAACAAAACCGCACCACTATTGGAACTCATGTCCCTCATTGGCAAGGAGGTGTGAAGTCCAGGTGCATGATGAGTCTTCTGCTGATGTACCTACAGAAGATTTCACAGTTACAGACCTTAAAAAAGTTGACGTGGTTGTATATTGTGGTTTTGTAGTCATTACTACACTGACCTCATGCATGTATATAGCGTGAAGACTCATCTCAGCTGAAGCGAACTCAGACGCCAGCGCTGAATGAGACTGACTGAGAATCCTGGAGTCACTTCCAGACATGCTGATGATTCACAACATCAAAAGATGAAAATATTTTTTATGAAAAAATACAAATTAATAACATCCACATCAATGTAAACATTAGTGTATGTATATTACCTGTCGCCCAGCGTGTGGTCACTGCAGTACATGGGGCTGTCCTGAGTCTGTCTGAGAGCGTGTGAGCGAGGGCGTCCAGCGTGAGGCTGCTGGGATAAAGACAGAGATGCCAGGACGCTGGCGGCAGCCGAGGCTGCGCTGTTCTGCGGGATAAAGCGACGATTCCATGCAGGCACACCGGACGCGGTGAGGACGGGATGAGCCAACACGCTGGCTAACAGATTATCAGGCTGTAGAAAGACATAACACAACACAATATCGTGATTTGACAGTCAGGTGTGGGAGAGAGAGCACTCAGGATTATGATCTGTGAAAAATCCAATCTCTGTAGGTGTCGGAAAAAATGCAGTGCATTAAATGAAATGTCAATATTCCCTGTCCTCCGGCTAGTTTTTAATATACAGAATGCCACGGGAATGGCTTTTATGTTCCATATTCAGTCAAGTGTTTCTAAGAATGTCCAACTCTATGATCAAACTTCGAAGTTTGAGAATTTAAAATATATTTTTTTCTGCAGAACACAAAGAAGATATTTTGAAGAAAGTTGGAAACCAAACATAAGTGGTACCCGTTCATTTCTATTATACAAACACAAAACCAATGCAAGCTCCCAACATTCTACAAAATATTATCCTTTACCATTTTGGATCCCATGGGAAAGGAAACAGCTATTTTGGAGAGATCTTAAAGCATGACTTACGCCAGTGGCGGACTCATTGGACAGCAGCGATGTGCAGAGAGGAGCTTCAGACAGAAGCAGGTGTGGGGATGGTCCCGTCTGAGCGTCCTGTTGAACTTTCTCCTTCAGATGGCTGATGAACACCGAGCTCTCCTGCGGCGGCTGCCAGCGAGGGTTTTTGATGGTGAAGTGCATCAGCGAGAGTTCAGTCTTGCCATTCTCAGCCTGCTGGTACACGGACGCCTCCGTCTGACCTTCAGACATCCACTGCGAAACATAGAGAAGGGTTATTAGCCGTGTTTATGCTTTAAGGGAAACGACCTTTCTTTTCTCTGCATTTCATGCAAGAATAAAACGTACATATTTATCATCATCAACAACTATAAAGCTATTTAAATGATCACATGTTTTATTATTCCACCATATTCCGCAGAGACCCGTTATTTGCATTACCATTCCTCCAACAAATACCTGGGGGTTGCCGTGCCGCCTGATGTCCATTTGTGCGAATGAGCATATGTCTCCCACCCCCGCCACATCCACGGTGAAGTTACGGAAGAAGTCGATGATTTCTAGAGACTTGCTCCGCAGGGGGAAGATGAGGATGAAGGGGGTTATTATGGGACTAAGGAGTTCCTCCAGGATGAACACCTAGGTGAGCAAACACAAAAATAGGCCTTGAGAAAATGTGCGGTGTGAAGAGACCACATGGAGAACAGGTGCATGACATAAAATGAGCATAGAAGTGCAACAGGTGTTGAAAATAACATGGTGTATAAAACAGGTGTGGAATGTTTCGTCCTTCAAATAACACGAGAATTTCCGTACCTTAAACTACTTTGTGGCATTTTACTTTGGATTAAAGAAATAGTCTCAAACTTAAAAGGTTTTTATTTTACTTCCTTTTATTTATTCACCATTATGTCAAATGTCATGTGTGACTTTCTTCACTGTAACACAAAAGAGGATATTTTGAAGAATGTAGGTAATTGGCGCAACTAAATAACATAGCCTCCCATTAAGAAACACAAAACCAAGACATTTCTCAAAATATCTTCTTAACTATCAATTCAGAGCAGTTCTCACCGCTTTGTACTGGAATAGCTGTGCCATCTCATCGCGGGTTTCGCTCTTGTTGGCGTGACCCTTCCAGTGGTCGGGCATGTAGTGGATGTGTGCCAGAACACACTGCAGCAGCTGTTCAGGGCACCACACCATATGTTCATCGGGAATAAATGACCTGAGAGAAGGTGAGATAATGAATAGAGCAGCAAACAGGTGCTGAGAGCACGTTTAGTAAATGTTATGTCCAAACTAAATTGTTCAGAGGTAACAAGGTCGGTTGCCCACATCAGAAAGCACTTATTATTTTGACCTGAGACCAGCTGAGATAAGTTTCAAATGTCATTGGATTTATGTAACAAAACCAGCTCATATTTAAACAGAGCATACAGTAGCAGGTGGAATACCTTTTAGTAATAGTTTTATTCATGTTTACTTTATTTTGTATGTAAATACTTTTTTTATTAAAACTTTTGGTTTAATCATTAGCAATTTATAATGTGCTTTATCATTTATTCTATTAATATATTTTGCAACATAATTGTAACTTTTAGTTATTTATTGTCCACGGATTATTTCTGTCACTCAACTTACTTATTTTATTTATTGCTTATCAACAATTTAAGAAATTATGTAAATGTTGCCCATATTGTGCTAATGTATTTAGTTTTTTAGATTATACTAGAAAAAAAATGATGAAATGTAATTTTAAACTCAATTTTAAATTGTATTATTATTATTAGTTTAACCTTAGTTAAGTACATTTAACAAAATGTAGCTTAAATTCATTAACAATTAATTAAAAAGACCCAAAAATATTGTACTAATTACTTGATGCATCCCTAAAGGACTAAATGTAAATAAATTATAAAATAATAAAGATTTTCTAAAGTTCTCCCTTTCAATTAAGCTTCCATAATTTTTATTTAATTGAATTTTATGTTACGTTATTACTCTTAGAATTTAGTTAAATCAGTGTTATTGTGTAGACCCCAGAGCCTTTATTAATGTATAGACAGAAGTTTAAACTAAACCATAAATAATGTAAATTATAAAGCAAGTTGCACTGCGTATTTTAGAAGTAAATCTGTTATTTGAATGTCAGTAGGACTTTCTAAATTATGTTTGAAATATTGTATTGTGAATGGGTATCATGTATTATTTCTGTATCTAATTGTGAGATGAGTATTGTACACATTTAGATGATCGAGTTTGTGTCCTCTTCTGAGATCATCACCATGCCTTTCAATCCCTATTTTATTCTTCTGTAATGGTAACCGCTGTCATGTCTATACCTGGTAATGGTGATGATCACTCCCAGTACAGTGATGGCTGTCAGAATGTGTTGCACGGTCAGCACGTCTTCATCATACACCGTCAGGGCGATGAGCACGGCCAGCACCGAGCCAGAGAAGAAAGCCACGTTCTTCGCCAAAACTGCCAGCAAAGGCGAAACAAACGCGTTCATGTACTTTGCAGCGGGTTTGTAGCCACGTCCCAGCCTGCCCTGCAGCTCATGGTCGAGTTCGTTGAAGTGTCGCAGGTACAGACGTCCAAACAGCGACCACCTCCGTGCCCCCAAACTGCCAGGTTCCCGTTTGATGACCTCGGCGTAGCTGAAAAACGCATACAACACCTGCCACACCAGCACAAACGGACACAGCAGAAGATTGACGAGACCGGTAAACAGTATGACCCGACTGAGCTGTCTGGCCAGATCCTGGCGGTTTGCCGCCCGCTTGTACTTAGGATGTAAACTCCATTTGTTCTGGAAAAGTGACAGGGGTCCCCAGAATAATATGAGCTCAAAGTTGTATTTCAGGCCCTGCGTGAGGAAAATCATCTCGCCCATGAAAGGCATGTGAAGTTTGACAGGCAGCAGGGACTTGTTGATCATGGCGACGGTGTAGTTTTTAAATCGGAGGATGCGATGGTAGATGTCCAGCTCGGAGAGTTCTCTCTTCTGGACGCACATAGGATGCTCACGCTGCAGGTGAATCAATCGAACTTGAACTTCTTGCCATGTGAAGTTACACAGTTCATCCTGGCATCAGAGACAAGATGACATATAAGTGGCTTTGAATGAACCGTGTTTTTAATGTTTAAGTGGGGCTTGAAAATTAGATTATATGATCAGGTATAGGATGACATTTTTTTAATGTGACCCTACAGAACTTACCCATAGGGGTGAGCAATATATCGGAATATCGCAAATGTGCATATCACAATATGCATATCGCAATGGTTTGCCATAAATATGCTCATTAACTCTTCGCAAAGTTATGTGTAAAATAAAGTTTTCATACAGTTGTAAGTATACAAGTTGTTCATTTTTATAAGTTATAATGTGTTTTTGTGTGTATGGCAGTCCTCTTAACCAGTAATCTGTAACCGTATTTTACAAAAGGAAAAACTTTCAAAAGTTGTTGTGAAAATGTGAAATATGTTGTATCATTTTGAAAATATATAAAAATAAAATGATTTTAGAAAAATAAGTACTGGATCGCATATTGAATGTAACATTGTTTAGCATGCTACAGCATATCGCACATCCCTACTTACCATTTGTATTTTCAGCGCCTTGATATAAAACTGACGGATCTCCCAGTAGCTTAGGACATTGCAGATCACCTTCACGAGCCGATAGACCCAAAATATGGCGGCCATTATAAGGAGAAAGATGATCCAGCTGTTGCCTTGAATCCTGATTGGGTGAGAATGATTTATTATAATTATGGCAGCGGGTGATTGTGCGTACTGCGCAAGGGCCATTTATGACATTAATAACAATGAAGTCATAATGCATAACACAATGACTGCGCTGGCAAAAAAATCTGTGAATCATTTCAACCTGCCAGACCTGATAGTGAAGTCATTATTCATTTAGATAATGTTTTAAGTGAATTATAATTCGGCTTTTGAGGAGATGTGTGGCTTTTTTAAGATTGCAAATGATGAAACATGAGCATGGATCTTCAGATCTACAGAGCGGGTTTGATTTCTATTAGGGTTTGGATCACCCTGTAACGGTATATTTCTCAATAACAATCGACAAGATGTACATTACACCTACTTAACATATTTCACAAACCAAAAGCTCATGTAAAAGCTTTTAGTGAATATTCCATATCCTTAAAAACCAATGACAGGACAGATCAACATCCTAGAATTAAAAGTTAAGTGTCTTATTCACTTCCAGGAAACACAGGCCGTACTCGGAAGTAATTCATTCTTGGAGTGAGTCAGCGATGATATTAATATGTTTGTGTTGCTTACGTTAATAACAAATCAAAAAGATGAATTTGATTAGAAAAGATTGTAAATTTAATCTAAATATACTAAAGTAAATTAGAAAAATCCAAAAAAGAAGCAAATTTGAGTCAGATTGGCTAAAACATCACTCGCTCAATATCTATTTCAAACCCCCGAGCTTGCATGTTATTCACAGTTTGAGTATCTGAGAAACAGAATACCAGAAGACCACTCGATGATGTTCCAGCAAGTGTTTGTTTACAGCTTAATTTGGACTCTGTGCGGTGGACAGGAATCAGTCCAGAAGTAACCTCAGGGTCACTTCTACTTCACGTGAATTTCACAGAACTCTGAATGAAACCTCAGAATGACGAAATGTCACGCAGACACAAACAGAATCCAACCCCTCTGGGATAGATTTGCTTTCGGAAATCAAGAAATGGATCTTGACGGAACATACCCGCAGCAATAACACATCAAATGAAAGCGTTTAAAACTTGAACACCAAGAAGTGGAGTAGCAAATGACGTAAACTAACCTCTCAGTGCACTGCTCGCCGGGTAAAATAGCATCAGGGAGGGTGACCTTATTCCTGTCCATAGGTCCGGGGGTCTGGCCCGTGTGGTTGACCGCTCGGTTGGCAAAGAGAACATCGTATTCCACGCAGTTGAATAGAAACGTGGTGAACGTGACCACGAACAGGAACTGTCTGTTTGTGGAATGCAAAAAAAGTCTCAATGATGAAGCGCAGCGGCATTCGAAGCATCTCTAACAGAGAGCTTCGGGCAAAGAAATGCAACTTACACAAGCTCAAAGATCTCTGATAACACCATGCAGGCGAATCCATGCTTCTGATGGAAATGATAGATGTGACATTAGTTAAGGAACGTTACGTTACGCAATAGTACAGCATTTAACCGTCATTTGTGTATAGATTATTATTATGAATAGGCATGTCCTTATGATTATAAGGCAAATAAATAATAGCAGAATTGTATCGCAATTGTTTGTGACGAATCACAAATGACATCCGATGTAAATGCCGTATGTGCTGGTTTGTAAAGGATATTCTCGTGAAGAAATTGTCAAGGTTCTTGATATGATGCCACGGATCTGCAATGCGAAGAAAACACGTGATAAACACAATGTTAGTACAAATAGTCGTACACAAAGGATCAAATACAATATGGTTTGATTAAATCATGTCTGCATGTTAAAATAAACCACATGTACCCCCTCGGCTCTCGGGCACATGGATGAGTAAATCTTCCTCTCCCGGCGGGGAATCTTCCTCATAGTCTTCTATTCGCTGATACTCCTGATATGTTTCAAAATCAGCCATCGTCTTTCACATTCTAGCTCGCTTTAATGTTCACCATAGGTCCTGTAAAGCATAAACATCACACAATTATTACACAACAATATTACACAACAGTACAGAAGATTAGAGATGAGCACATCAGACTTTATAATAGAATATGACAAACTTTAATTCCACCTTCATGCAAAAACACATGACATGTGGAGACACAAACTTACATTTACATTTACATTTAGTCATTTAGCAGACGCTTTTATCCAAAGCGACTTACAATAGTCGAGGAGACAATGGAGCGGTAAATAGCCGATACAACAATAGGTGAACAAGTGCTACAACAATGTTACCAAGTTATACAGAGCGAGAAGTTACAAAAGTTTTTTTTTTTTTCATTTTTCAATTATTACACAACAATATTACACAACAATACAGAAGATTAGAGATGAGCACATCAGACTTTATTATAGAATATGACAAACTTTAATTCCACCTTCATGCATAAACACATGACATGTGGAGACACAAACTTACATTTACATTTACATTTAGTCATTTAGCAGACGCTTTTATCCAACAGCTTGTTGTTGTGTTTTGATTTATTTGTGTTGAAATCACAATCACATGCTGACTCAAGGACGAGCTGATTGCGTCATAACAGTGATATAATAACATGTAAGCATTACAGTTCATGTTATATGGGGAAATAACTCATGTTTACATCATATGACAGTCACTGATTGTCTCTTCACAGCATTCAGATCAGTGCAGACATGCAGATACACAAATATAAATGTCAGTTTAGCTTTAAAACGTTTGTATTTAATGTGAAACTTGATTAAAAAAAGGATTTAAACACGATTATTTTATTCTCACCTTCCGAGCGATGATGATCTTCGGTTGTGCTCTTCACAACAATAACAGAAATGACAACAAACGTCCGTGACGTCACGTCGATACGCAGGAGCATGACTTCCGGTGGGACTTTTAAGTCCGCACATGTTTTTGTGCTACTGATTTACTGTTGTGAAATATTTTTTTTTTTATTATATTATTATAAATTCTATTTTATTTGAATTATTAAAGTCGTGCCTGTTTTTGTTGATTTTCAAATAATTGAAATATGCGGTTTGGGACATTTTCTATGATGTAAATATAAAATAAATATATGGAACAAAACCAAATAAAAATAAAATATAGAAGCAAGACTTTTAATTCTGAAAATGTTTTTTCTCTACTGATTTACTGCTGTAAAACAATTTAATTGATTATATTATTATAAACTCTTATTTTATTTGAATTATTAAATCTGTGCCTGTTTTGGTTAATTTTGAAATAATAGAAATATGCGAGTTGGACGTTTTCAATGATGTACATATGAAATAAATATATAAAACAAAACCAAATAAAAATAAAATATAGAAGCAACACTTTTAATTCTGAAAATGTTTTTTCTCTACTAATTTACTGCTGTAAATTGTTTTATTTATTTTATTATTATAAATTGTATTTTATTTAAATTAAAAAATACGTGTCTGTTTTTGTTGATTTTCAAATAATTGAAATATGCGGTTTTGGACATTTTCAATGATGTAAATATAAAATAAATATACTTAACAAAACAAAATAAAAATAAAATATAGAAGGAAGACTTTTAATTCTGAAAATGTTTTTATGCTAATGATTTACTGTTTTTAAACATTTTTAAATAATATTATCATAAATATTCTTTTGTTTGAATTATAAAAGTCGTGCCTATTTTGGTTGATTTTAAAATTATAGAAATATGCAGTTTTGGACATTTCAATGATGTAAATATAAAATAAAATATGTAACTGTGATTTTAATAAATAAAAATAAAATATAGAAGCAAGACTTTTAATTCTGAAAATGTTTTTTGCTAATGATTTACTGCTGTTAAACATTTTTTAAATGATATTATTATAAATTCTATTTTATTTGAATTATTAAATCTGTGCCTGTTTTGGTTAATTTTTAAATAATAGAAATATGCAGTTTTGGACATTTTCAATTATGTAAATCTGAAATAAATATATGAAACAAAAAAATAAAGATTAATAAAAACAAAATATAGAAGCAAGACTTTTAATTCTGAAAATGTTTTTATGCTAAAGATTTACTGCTGTTAAACATTTTTTAAATAATATTATCATAAATATTCTTTTGTTTGAATTATAAAATTCGTGCCTATTTTGGTTAATTTTCAAATAATAGAAATATGCGAATTTGGACATTTTCAATGATGTAAATATAAAATAAAATATGTAACTGTGATTTTAATAAATAAAAATAAAATATAGAAGGAAGACTTTTAATTCTGAAAATGTTTTTTCTCTACTGATTTACTGCTGTAAAACAATTTAATTGATTATATTATTATAAACTCTTATTTTATTTGAATTATTAAATCTGTGCCTGTTTTGGTTCATTTTTAAATAATAGAAATATGCAGTTTTGGACATTTTCAATTATGTAAATCTGAAATAAATATATGAAACAAAAAAATAAAGATTAATAAAAACAAAATATAGAAGCAAGACTTTTAATTCTGAAAATGTTTTTATGCTAAAGCTTTACTGCTGTTAAACATTTTTTAAATAATATTATCATAAATATTCTTTTGTTTGAATTATAAAATTCGTGCCTATTTTGGTTGATTTTAAAATAATTAAAATATGCGATTTTGGACATTTTCAATGATGTAAATATAAAATAAATATATGAAACAAAACAAAATAATAATAAAAAAAATTTAGAATGAAGACTTTTAACTCTGCACATGTTTTTTCTCTACTGATTTACTGCTGTACATTTTTTTATTGATTATATTATTTTAAACTCTTATTTTATTTGAATTATTAAATCTGTGCCTGTTTTGGTTAATTTTCAAATAATAGAAATATGCAGTTTTGGACATTTTCAATGATGTAAATCTGAAATAAATATATGAAACAAAAAAAATAAAAAAATAAAAACTAAACATAGAAGCAAGACTTTTAATTCTGAAAATGTTTTTATGCTAATGATTTACTGTTGTTAAACATTTTTCTAAATGATATTATTATAAATTCTATTTATTTAAATTATAAAATTCGTGCCTATTTTGGTTGATTTTAAAATAATTAAAATATGCGAATTTGGACATTTTCAATGATGTAAATATAAAATAAATATATGAAACAAAATAATAATAAAAACAAAATATAGAAGGAAGACTTTTAATTCTGCACATGTTTTTTCTCTACTGATTTACTGCTGTAATTTTTTTTATTGATTATATTATTTTAAACTCTTATTTTATTTGAATTATTAAATCTGTACCTGTTTTGGTTAATTTTCAAATAATAGAAATATGCAGTTTTGGACATTTTCAATGATGTAAATCTGAAATAAGTATATGAAACAAAAAAATAAAAATAAATAAAAACAAAATATAGAAGCAAGACTTTTAATTCTGAAAATGTTTTTATGCTAATGATTTACTGTTGTTAAACATTTTTTCTAAATGATATTATTATAAATTCTATTTATTTAAATTATAAAATTCGTGCCTATTTTGGTTGATTTTAAAATAATTAAAATATGCGAATTTGGACATTTTCAATGATGTAAATATAAAATAAATATATGAAACAAAATAATAATAAAAACAAAATATAGAAGCAAGACTTTTAATTCTGAAAATGTTTTTATGCTAAAGATTTACTGCTGTTAAACATTTTTTAAATATTATTATCATAAATATTCTTTTGTGTGAATTATAAAATTCGTGCCTATTTTGGTTGATTTTAAAATAATTAAAATTTGCGATTTTGGACATTTTCAATGATGTAAACATAAAATAAATATATGAAAAAAAATAAAAAATAAAAACAAAATATAGAAGCAAGACTTTTAACTCTGAAAATGTTTTTTCTCTACTGATTTACTGCTGTACATTTTTTTATCGATTATATTATTTTAAACTCTTATTTTATTTGAATTATTAAATCTGTGCCTGTTTTGGTTCATTTTAAAATAATTAAAATATGCAGTTTTGAACATTTTCAATGATGTAAATATAAAATAAATATATGAAACTGTGATTGCAATAAATATTAAATACAATATAGCAACAAGACTTTTAATTCTGCTCATGTGAGAATGCAGCAAAAAATTATGAAAAATGTGTTATTGAAAATATTTTTTATAAACGAGTTTTCTTTAAATGTATGAAATCCGTAGCTTTTGTTTTTATTTTTACTCTAATTTAATTTTAGAACCATTTAGTTTTCGGCCATATTTATTTAGTAAATAGTAACTTTGTAAATATTCATCATTTAATTCTCAATCCAGCAAAAAGTATTTATTAAGATATTTTATAAGAACAGTATAATTTGATAATTTCAAAAATAAAAAAGAATTAATAAAATTTACAGATTTAAAAAAACTACGTTTAATTTTTTTTATCTAACATTTTATATTAAAAAATTGCTAAAAAAATACTCTATGAAATAAAAATATTATTTGAATAATTAAATCTGTGCCTGTTTTGGTTCATTTTCAAATAATTAAAATATGCAGTTTTGGACATTTTCAATGATGTAAATATAAAATAAATATATGTAACTGTGATTGCAATAAATATTAAATAAAATATAGCAGCAAGACTTTTAATTCTGCTCATGTGAGAATGCAGTAAAAAAATCATTTTTTTTAAATCTAACATTTTATATTAAAAACTTGCTAAAAAAATACTCTATGAAATAAAAATATGAAATACTTTCAAATAAATTATTAATCAATATTTAAAATGTGAATGAGTTTAGTGCCTCCGTGTTCTGAAGGGGGCGGTAACTTCCTGCGTCACGAAGAACCAGATGCATGCTGGGATTGTTAAACATGGCGGCCTACATGTTACACCTTCAGTAAAATCCACTTTAGAAGTCTTTCTTTACTTCTTATACATGCTGTCGTTTACAAACACGGCACCAACATGTTTCATTTTGCACGTTGCAGTATATTGACACGCAAAACTGTCAGATTTTTGTCTCCTTTAAAAACAAGAGAGGTTTTCATCCACTGCAAGGGGTACAACATTATTTATGTGTCTAAGAATGAAGTTGTAAAGTTACAAACATCCTGGGTGTTAAAGTGTCTTAACTCTTGATGTGGTCATTTCAATGCTCAATAAGTGTTATTCTGTATATGTGTCACATCAATGTCTGAATCTAGAACAGTTTACTTGAAATAACCTAAGTATTGTATAGGATTAATGCATGGACCAACTGTGTAACTGATACATCTCTCTTCTAATGTACCACTTGTCATCTTTTCTATTTCAGATGTGTTAAACAAACTATCCAGAGGAGCAATTCTCAAAACCAAGCCACACATTTCACCGTCAGCACCCCGGTTCGCTTATGGAGACAAACCCGGAAAGTTCTTCTCCTTCCATCCAGACGGCAGCCCAACATCTCTCTGAAACTCCTCATAGGACCAGCGGCTCTAACAGTGACAGCACGTCTGTTTAACAGTGTAGCTTACTGTCACGTAGATGTGAATAATAATACACCGGCTGAAGTGAAAGAGAACATCCCTGAGTTCAGCTGGAGCGTTCTTTGGGAGTTTGTTCGGCCACAACTTCTTGCTTTAATTGGAGCCATCGTAGTAAGTTGAAACCAGCTATTCTCAGAGGAGAGGGGTCACGCATCATAAGTTAGGGATGGGCGATATATCGGGAACCTTATCGATATCGGCCGATTAAAGCTATTTTTAGTATCATCGTTGTGGGTCTGATAATAAAATTAGGCCGATTAATGAGATATTATTTCTGATGGATGAACCACTCATGCTTGCTACTGGGATTTAAACGTCACTTGCTTTGTTTATGTTTAATTTTTGTCAAGCAATAGATTTTATTCTAAGAAAAGTTAACCATTGAAATGCATAGTAGCTATTGTTCATAGGCCAGTTCAAACTTTTCTGATGTTTAAAAACAAAATCAGTTGTTAACTTAAGAAGCATGGAAAGAATATTTATCGGCCTATATTTCTGCTATCGCCCTCCAAATATAAAAGAGTTATTGGCCAACATTTTCAATATCGGTGCATCTCTATTTAAGTGCTTTAGACTGTTAACATGTTACGTTGTCATGTTCAATGTGGTTTGTTTTTTAAAAACCGAGTGAGATGCATGACATAGTATTCCTATTCTCATTACACTCCCCGAGTACAACCACGTGTTTTAAGTTGAGTATTTCTTATTGGCCATTTGCCCGTAAAATCCCACCCATTCACCAATGGGGCAGACGAGGACCAGTGTTACGTGAGTTGATCTTGTAATCACAAGGTCGCCAGTTCGATTCCCAGGGCTATCAGGCAAACCTCATGAATCCTTTCGGATCCGAACTCGATTTAGGTACTTAAGACATAAGAGTGGCAGAAGCTGTGTGTGATACACCTTCTTTAAGTCATTTGTGATTATTGAACATACAAGTAGGGGTTAAAACACTGTTTGTATTTTCTTTCTTTTTGTCCGAGACTAACTTTCTTAAGTGGAAAATAAAAAATTTAATATGTTGAATCCACATCTGTCAGGCACACATCGATATTGCTTTTACACGTGGATGTATAATAATATACACACAATTTTCGCTTAAACAGTTCAGATCTGACCCCATGTTGCAACTGACCCAATAAAAGTTCTAACATTTATCAAAATGTTTTATAAATATATGTTTTATAATAATCTTCCAATTCCTTTGTTTTGTTTGTGAACAGACATGGTCTTTGGAAAAACAAGACCCTCAATTTCTATAAATTGTGCACACTGACCTGAAAGAGTGTTTTGTGTGGGTCTTACAGTTAAATTGAGTGTATAAAGAATAAATTATGAAAACATATTTTTTAAACATGTTTATATTAATTGTACAACAAATAAAAAAATCGAATGTTGCAACTGACCTCACACCAGCAGGCATGATAAAATTAGTAGTCACAATAGCTTTGATGCTTTGATGCCTTTTAGAAACTAAGAAAACATTTATTTAAATTGTATAAATGTATGAAAGTTCACATAAACAGTTTAGACAGTACTTGACAAATTCTAAACATTAAAATATATTTTATGAAGAAATTTAATATTGCACTGAAGGAATTATCCCATGTCCTAGAAGAAATGGGCGAAGTACACATGAGTATCATCACTCTAGCTCACTCAACAGTCCCCAGTCTCTCCTATAGCAAAAAGTCAAATAAATTCTCTGTTATGTTATCCCATAGCTTGCATTTGGCGCTGCAGTCCTCAATATTCAGATTCCATTGATTTTGGGAGATCTTGTGAATGTTGTCGCTCGTCACATGAGGGAACAAGCGGGCCACTACCTGAGAGACATACAAGGACCAGCCGTGAAGCTGCTCGGGCTCTATGCTTTACAGGTATACCAGTTAAAGAATGTTGATACAATATTCGTTTGATTATTATATTATATAAATGTTTTATATTTTATAGGGAATGCTGACCAGTGGATACATCATTCTTTTATCTAGAGTTGGAGAAAGAGTGGCTGCTAACATGAGAAAAACTCTCTTCACATCTTTGCTTCGGTCGGTAATAAAAGTTTTGTTAGATTAAGAAAATTATCCCTTCAGGGAAATCGTGATGTGTTATGAGGGACTGTTTCTAATTAATAGACAAGATGTGGCATTTTTTGATGCAAACAAGACGGGACAGCTGGTCAATCGTCTCACATCAGACATCCAGGAGTTCAAATCTTCCTTCAAGCTGGTCATTTCTCAGGTAGGATGTTGTGTGCTTTAATACCAATATAAAGCATAACTTAAAACCATAATAATTGAACTGTACTGTTTACAAGATAATTTACAAAACACTAGGCTTAGAAAAGCATACAATTCTTGAAATCTCTCTATGTCTGAATACTCACTTTTAGAGTGTAATTCCTTGATCAAAAAAGAGAAAAAACAATATTAAGGATTGAAACATTCCAATAGATGTATTGCTATTATCAATATCCTATCTGTATCTCAATATCAAACTCATACAGAAATCTATTAAAGACATTTCATTATTTAAGAATAACATTTTCATTCCGGGATTTTGTGTTTTTTAGGGTTTGAGGAGTGCCACACAAACAGTGGGTTGTTTCTTCTCGCTGTACATCATCTCTCCGAAGCTCACGGGTCTGACTGTGGTGGTCCTCCCGTGTCTTGTAGGTGCTGGTGCCCTCATTGGCTCTGTTCTCCGTAAACTGTCACGCCAAGCACAAGAGCAGGTAAAAACTTCTAAGACTTCTATTATTTCGACTTTTTAAATGCCATCGGTTAATCATTTTAAACATCTCATTCAGGTTGCCAAAGCTACAGGAGTGGCAGATGAGGCTTTGGGGAACGTGCGGTCAGTGAGAGCTTTTGCCATGGAGGACAGAGAGCTTGAGTAATCTAATCAATTTCATACATTTATAAACTTTCTATATTAACATTTATTTTTTATTTATTGTAATTGAGCTATCATGATATTTGGCACAGGATGTATGCAGGAGAGGTCGATAAATCGGCTTTGATGAATGAAAAGTTGGGCACGGGAATTGCTGTATTTCAAGGCCTTTCTAACATCGTCCTAAATTGTAAGGGCATGTCTAATTTTTGGGGATTTTGTAAAATATGAAATACTTTTCTTAAATATTTTTTTTGTGTGTTTTAACAGGTATTGTCCTTGGCACTATTTTTGCTGGTGGATCAATGATGGCCCGTAATGACTTGTCACCCGGCGACCTGATGTCATTTTTAGTGGCCTCTCAGACGGTTCAGAGGTCGGTGTTGCCGTACCAATTGTTATTATTTTAGCCAGCAGAAATGTCAAAACAGTGATGCAAGCTTTAACAATATAAAGTCATCAAAATCATAATGCGATACGACCCCTGAAGAATCTCTTATAATAATAGACTGTGTGTTCAATTTCATTATTCTTTCTGTATTATATGGACTTTATTCTTGTATCTTTGTAGATCTCTTGCCAGCATTTCAATTCTGTTCGGTCAGGTGAGTTCTCTATGCAATTTTTTATATTTGGGCAATTCTGTGAAAATGTCAACCATTACTAAAGGTTAAAGGTCATGGTTCAAATACACATGTTATGTCTCTCTTTATGTTTTTATACCATTATTTTTTTATAGCATTATATTTTTCTTAGTTAATTAAGGGCTTATTTTAGGATTGTCACATCCATAACGCTACATTTGCTCATAAACGAACATATAAAAATAAAAATATGGTAATGATAACATGTTTTATAAAGACATCCTTTTGCCAATTTGTTAAATATTTTTGTTTCTGGTTTGTACTTTTTAGTTATAGAATTCTTAATTCTTTTTTGTCACATCCATAACAGGTTTTTTTAAATAGCAAACCATAAAAAGACTGAGATTCTTCTAATGTTTAAACACCATCAACAAATGTTTTGTATAATATGAAGAGATGGTTCGGTTTACTCGTAACAATTACATTCTAAGTGTGTCATAACGCAAAATTTCAAGTCCATGGCGCTGGAATTGCCCATAGGACTATTGTTGCAACCCGTGATTTTTATACATCAGTCCTCTTCTCTCATTTCAGATGGTTCGGGGGATGAGCGCAGGGGCTCGTGTTTTTGAGTATTTGACTTTAGAGCCCACTATTCCCCTCACGGGAGGCGGTCAGATTCCTCAAAGATCTCTGATGGGAAGAGTTGACTTCATGAACATCTACTTCAGGTGAGCTTTCTGTGACCTGCCATGTAAATCAAATGAAATACCTTCAATGAATTATATTTTATTTATTCTGTTTTCACTGCAGTTACCCAACAAGACCTGGCAACCAAGTTCTTAAGAACTTTAGTGTGACTCTACCTCCTTGCAGAACGGTCGCCATTGTGGGAGAGTCGGGTGGAGGTAACATCACTTACAGTATACTCTTCCTGTCTGTATACACTTCAGTATCATAACAATGTCTTTTTAAAACTTTATCAGATTCGCAAAATAACTTATTTCATTCTGTAATTAAGGAAAATCCACCGTTGCCGCTCTGTTGGAGAGGTTTTATGACCCCAGCAGTGGAGTTATAATGCTGGATGGGCTTGATATCAGAACACTGGACCCGTCCTGGTTAAGAGGACACGTCATTGGCTTTATCAGTCAGGTACATGTGACATGTTATTCTATATTGTTTGTTTTCAAACATAATGTTAATTTTGTTATTGTTGTTTTTGCTGTAGGAGCCTGTACTCTTTGGCACATCAGTAATGGAGAATATCCGATTCGGAAAGCCGAGCGCCACAGACGCCGAGATCATAGCTGCTGCCAAACAAGCAAACGCTCATAATTTCATCACAGGCTTCTCAGAAGGATACAATACTGTAGTTGGTAAGTTTTGCTGTATCGAAAGCGTATTATAAAACACATAAAAAGATCACTTCTCTGCACCCCTCCAAACGTTTTTCCTCCTAAGTTTGATCAATCTTCAACTCTTGCAGGTGAGCGTGGAGTAACCCTCTCTGGAGGTCAGAAGCAGCGGATCGCCATCGCTCGGGCCTTGATCAAAAATCCCAGCATTCTGATTCTGGATGAGGCCACCAGCGCTCTGGATGCAGAGTCGGAGCGTGTGGTTCAGGAGGCTTTGGACAGAGCAACGTCGGGTCGCACCGTTCTCATCATCGCTCATCGTCTCAGCACCATTCAGAGAGCCGATCTCATCTGCGTCATGAGCAATGGCCGTATTGTTGAGGTGAGGAAGGAATTTACAAATGAACTTGCATGGGGAACATGTCAAGCGTATGATGCATTATTTTTCCATGAATGTTTTCAAAGGCTGGAACGCATCCGGAATTATTGAGCAAAGGAGGGCTGTATGCTGAACTTATAAAGAGACAACGATCTGAAAAGTGAACTACGACTCTGCCCAAAATATCATGATCAATCAATGTATTGCCGAACGGTACTGACTACGAAGAAAATTCATTTCTTGGTGAAAGAGGTTTTAAATGAAAGAGTTTAAAGGTTAATGTCAAAGAATCATCAGTGATGTCATATATAGCCAAACAGAATAAAGGGTTTTAAATTGAACTGAACATATTTTCATCTTTTTTAAAAATAAACCTAGGCTTGTATATTTTATTCAGATGTATGAAGGAATCATTGTGTTAATAATCATGCAAATAAAATATCAATGCAATATACTTAAGTTGTTGCGTATTGTCCATTTATTTAAATATAATGTATTTAATATAAATTACACTTCATACTTTCATGTGCTCTAAGGGAAAAAAAATACAAAAATAAATAATTGCATTTAAGAGTATTAAATTAATTAACGGTCGGGTCAATGCGGAGACTTTTATTTTGAAATGTGGCTTAGCAGGTCGCCATCTTGAAGCAGCTAATGCTTTGGATGTAGCATACAACGCCCCTTGTTTATATAAGGACAGTAAACATTTAAACGTATATAAATCGTGTTTTAATATATAAATCATACGCGATCGTGACACTTTATTTCAAAGCTGCTGTGACAGCCTGAAATCATGCAAAAGTATGAAAAGCTGGAGAAGATAGGAGAGGGTGAGTACAGGGATCCTATGGCCTGTATAAGAGACTTAAAGAGTGCAAACTATAATAATAATTGAACAATAATCGATATATAATCGATATATAGTGAAAATATTACAGTGTAATATAGATGAAGATGATGCTTCTGGTGTTAATGCATCACATCCTCTATGGACCATTCTGAAAGCATTTATATAATAACTCAATTAATTATTAATCATTAGATCAATTATAAACATTATTTTCAATTATCAGAAAATATTTATTTAAAATAAGTGCTTTATAATTAATTAAGTCGCATTCAATTCTGTTTCTTTATTTATTAGAGAATAAATGTATGATTGTGGGTTTATCTAATGCCTTAATGTATTTTAATCGACAAAACAAGTAATTTATAAAAAAATAAATTAAATTAAAAAGTAATTAATCAATTTACTTAAAGCGCTGTGATTGGTTCGTTTGGGCCAATGATGCACGTGTCACGTGACATAGTGGGAAATCCTGTCCATTAAATAACAGTTTTAAATAACAATGACATATTAAAAAATATTAAATATATATATATATATATATATATATATATATATATATATATATATATATATATTAAAAATAAAGAAATAAATAAAAAAATATCAAATAGGTTTAAAAGTTAAAATAATTCTAATTAGGACTTTATTTACCACCGCTGACCAATAACAGATGAGTAAGCCCCGCCCCTTCCAGGATTGAGTTGTTTATTTAAAGTGGCAGTAATCAACATTTGACTGCTGTTGTGTTTGCACCCGGTCATCAGGAACCTACGGCACGGTTTTTAAAGCTAAAAACAGGGAGACGCATGAAATCGTAGCCCTCAAAAGAGTGAGACTGGACGACGATGATGAGGTAAGCACAAGCTTGTGCCATGATTGTGTCAAATAAAAGCCCTACAATCATTTCAAATTCCTTTTCAGGGGGTTCCAAGCTCGGCTTTACGAGAAATCTGCCTCCTGAAGGAGCTGAAACATAAAAACATTGTAAGGTATGTTTATTTTTTATTTTTACTATGTCGCCTTAATATTTGCTTTTATTATTTAATCATTATATAAATGAGCTGAGACTTGTGGTACCAGCTCAAAAGGGTAAGAAATCTCTCTCTCGAACGTTCTCTGCTTCAGTTCCTCGATGGTGGAACGATCCATCTCTGGCCTCACGCTTGTCAGACTCGATCTCTATCTTTAAAAAACTCCTAAAAACTCATCTTTTCCGGCTACACCTAACTCACTAACTCACTTCTTTTCTAACTACTCACTCTATCAAAAAAAATATATATATATATTTTGTAACTTCGCTCTCTGTGTAACTCGGAAGCATTGTTGTAGCACTTGTTCACCTATTGTTGTATCGGCTATTTACCGCTTCATTGTCTCCTCGACTATTGTAAGTCGCTTTGGATAAAAGCGTCTGCTAAATGACTAAATGTAAAATGTAAATGTATTATTTGTATATCATTTAGGATAGGTGTTTGCAGCCATATTTATTTTTTCTGTAAAGCTCGCCGTTTTGTTTTAAAGTAAGATTTACTTTGTTTTTAATTTCTCTGTTCTTATAGGTTGCATGACGTCCTTCACAGTGATAAGAAGCTCACGTTAGTGTTCGAGTACTGTGATCAGGTAACAGCAGGCGTCTTTGAAAGGAACCCTCCTGTAGTTTTGAATGCCGTCACTTTAAAAACGTGTTTAACAATTACGTTTGATTTCAAACAGGATTTAAAGAAATACTTTGACAGCTGTAATGGGGACTTGGATCCCGAGATTGTTAAGGTTGGATATTTTGGTTCCGCTTTTTTAACCTCCTGACGCTGTTGTAGATGTTTCTTATCCGCATGTCTCTTTTCTTTTTAGTCCTTCATGTATCAGTTACTAAAGGGACTTGCGTTCTGCCACAGTCGAAATGTTCTCCACCGGGACCTCAAACCGCAAAATCTTCTCATCAACAGAGTAAGACTATGTGTGTCTGATGTTGTGTATTCACACCAATGTCTTTATTGCTTACACTTAGGTATGGATTGTGTTGTGTTGTGTTGTATTTTATAAAACAACACAACTGATCCGGTTCACGGTTGGTGTGTGCACTCTGTAAGGGTTAAATGCAGATCACGAATTCTGAGTATGGGTCACCATACTTGGCTTTATGTCACATCGCTTTCACTATAAAGTGATATGACATAAGGAAGTTGTAGATTCTTTCATTCTCTCTATATGATGATGTAGTTTAAAGAATAGCTGGCAATCCTGTTGTACAACTAAATCTGTAATTGAAAATATTTCTTATTGTAATGTTGTTAGAATGGTGAACTGAAGCTAGCTGACTTTGGCTTGGCCAGAGCATTCGGGATCCCAGTACGATGTTATTCTGCTGAGGTGAGTCGCTCATCGAGGAGAAAACCGATCCAGTGTTACAGTGTGAAGTTCCGAGTTCCTTAAATAATGTTAATGTGTTTCAGGTGGTGACGTTGTGGTACAGACCACCAGATGTGCTGTTTGGTGCAAAGCTATATTCTACCTCTATCGACATGTGGTCAGCAGGCTGTATATTTGCAGGTATGATAAAGAACCAAATGTTTGGCTTTATATGCATGCATGTATGTATGTATGTACAGTATATGATAACTAATCCCATATTTCTGTGATTTCAGAACTCGCAAACGCAGGACGTCCTTTATTTCCTGGTAATGATGTAGACGACCAGTTAAAGAGGATCTTCAGATATCCTTTATGAATTGTTCTTGTTGGTTTGAATGGATTATTAAATGTGGGTTATGTCACAGCCTTTATGGATCCTGAAGTTGCATGTTCTTGGTATTTGGTGCATCAAGTTGTCTGCAAATATATCCTTAATGTTTTGGCACGTTATTGGGAACGCCGACAGAAGAACAGTGGCAAACTATGAATAAACTTCCAGATTATAAGGTACATGGTCACATTTGTTTAGGTGATAATTCAACCAAAAAATTCGAAGTTATTCATTTACTCTCCCTCTTGACTATTGAAACGTATGTGACTTTATCCTGCAGAAAACACATAAAATATTTAGAAAAATGTGGTAAAAAAAACTTTTATCCCATTGACAAGGTTATGATTGTATACAACATTCCTCAAAAATATTTCCTTTTGTGTTTTTCATATAAATGAATGTCAAACAGGTTTAAAATGACATTTTCATGTTAGGGTTGAACTATGAATGTGAAAGATACTGTGCAAAAAAAAGGACATTTAATTTCCTTCTTAAAGTGTAAAATAAAGATTTTATTTAATATTTGTTTTCTAATTTTTGTATTATTATTCTATAGCCGTATCCAATGTACCCCGCCACAACATCGCTTGTTAATGTTGTTCCGAAGTTGAGCAGCACTGGCAGAGATCTCCTACAGGTACTATGCTCTTTTCCTTATAAAGTTATTTTAAAATAATACATTTAATGTTTATTTTCTTCAATTTCATTGGATTAAACTTTTTACATGTGCTGTAACTTTATTTTTGGGTTTACTCTTCACAGAATCTTTTGAAGTGTAATCCAGTGCAGCGAATCTCTGCAGAAGAAGCTCTACAGCACCCGTACTTTGCTGACTTCTGCCCGCCCTAAATATGATATCCACAAGGAATCCTGCAGATGTTCAGATGGGCCCGTTTTATCTCGTAACCTCACCTCCACCATTCCTCCAGCTGTTGTTAAAGGCATATAAAACAATCTTTTATTTTATTTTCATATTCGCAATGTATCTGGATCAACTATTGAAAGTGGCACTCTTGTGAAAAGGAGATTCCTCATTTTAGTTTTGTCTGGATAATATCTCAAAGAGACTGGCCCAGCAAGGTTCATTTAGCTGCCAAATGTGCTAAATAAGTCTTTAATGGTTTACAGTTCTGGCGTGAAGACTAAAGGTGATGTTTTTTTCCCTCAAATGAACAATGTTATTTAATAAGGTACAGCGCACATTCTTGATTTGTGTTACAACATATGTGTTATTTAAGACTAAGTTACTTTTCAACTAGATTGTTGTGTCAGTTGCACATTCTATAGGAAAGTACAAGATTCCTGATTCACAAGATTTTAGCCTTGTAAACATTTTTAAAGTTTGAAAATAACATTGATTTAAGGGTGCTGCGATCCATGTTAATAAAGTCTGTTATGATACTAAAGAAAAAATCTTGTATAGTGGACCACAAAACACCTTCAACAGCAGAAACCACACTTAAAGTCTCATTTAAAACACTTAGATTCCATAGAAATCACTTCAAGTATTGTAACAACAGTTTCACATTAGGCCGTGTATAGAATCAAAGCGTTAATCTTTTGCTTGTGTTGATATTTTTATAAAATTATTTCCAAGTTGTCATAGTGAAGGTATGTATTATTTTGAAGTACAGTGTTTGTAGGTTATATATGTTTGTACTCTCTCAGTTTTTCTGAACACAGATCATTTTATTTTTATTTTATTTATTCGAATCTGAAATCAGCAGATCATAAAACGTGGTACAATGGGGAAATCAGTTATTATGATAGCATGGAATGTGGCACATAAAACTTGTTTCTTTACAATGTAGTAGCAGGGCGAAATTGTTTCACAACGGGTTATTAAAAGGTTTTCTCTGAACAAACGTTTCTTAAATGTTCTTCTGTGGATCTTATTACTGCATCACGGAAACACAATCATAACATTTATGCTTAAACAGGCCCTGAGATGTAATTCATGTGTTAACTGTTTTGATTTTATGACTCAAGACTTGACGGCTTGTGTCATATGCTTTCTATTTATCTGGTTTGGGAAATATTTCTAAAAGAAATGATGCTTGTGGAATGTGAAAAGCATTCTTTAGATGATCAAAAAGAAACTGCCCTTTTGGGTATCCAAATATGGTTGTTTAATAAAAGTGAAGAGCATTTCCTAATACCCTATTTGGGTATGTACTACAGTAGGACATAATATTAATTTTTAACCTTTAAAAAGAGATTTAGAAAAGATTATTTATTAACGAGTAAATGGAGGAAGCAGTTTTTCATTAAAGAAGTTAATGATGGGTCAGATGTGAATGTTAATAAAACATATCGGGCAGCTGAAGAAGCTGAAGATTTGACATCTAAATTCTTCAAATGTGTCTGCTCTGAAGATGTTAAAATATAAAATTAAATGTTTCTGAATGTGAAATCACATTGTGTTATGTAATTTCAAATAAGTTTATAATAATGTTAATATGAAAGGGCTATTCATATTGAAAAAGTTCCAAAACTTTAAAGAAAAGCACATTTTAACGAAACCCTTTGTGGGTTTTTTTTTTGCCATGATGCATGTTTAGGTAATAACTAACCAGAAGAAACTGTTTGTTAAGAAAATCACCAGAGCGTCATAGTAATTAATGGTTTCCTTGTTTTTCCAGATATTTTTGCATGTGTCTATTTGCATGTCCGTCCAACCCTCACTTAATATTTACGGTGCGATGTTCTTAACAGATGTATTCAGTAGTGTGTGACAGCAATAATCATGGGTAGACTTCAGATGATGCTGTGTCTCTTTGTGCTTTCTGCATTGGTAAGCAGTTGTATTAAATGTAACCTATGAATAGAAAATCAAATAAACGGTTTATAAATTGATAGATTTACTCTTTGTTTTTCTAGATTGAGCCTATTGTATCAGGTAAACTTGATGCTTACAAAATGGGAATATTATACATATCTTTTATGCATTTTCCTTTTACATATACTTTGCTTAATATATGATACACTGAAAAAAATCATATTCTGGAATTACTTAGTTTTGTCCTGTAAACTGGTACCACGTGATTAAGTATGTTGATCATAACGTTTTTTCAAAGTTCAAGAGAAATTATGTTGAAAATACTTAATGTAATCCTATGTAGCTGATGTACTTGATGACATTAAGTAATTCCAACAACCTGTTTTTTTCAGTGTATGCGTTCGATTTCATTTATTTACATAGTCAGACAGTTCCAGACGTCTGGGATGTTTCTGTGGTGGCTAGACGGGAGACGGAGTTGACTTTGCGATGGGATGATGTCGACAGCAACTACAGTTACATTCTGAGAGACGGTCGTGAAGATCACCACATCTATTCATCTGGTGGTGTGGTGACCTACACGGTTTCACATCTCTCTCCTGGCACCAAATACACTTTCACTGTCTTTACCGTGTTTCATGGAAAGCAGAGCAGTGGATACGACTTTACCACAGTAACCAGTGAAGTGAATTTCCTTTCCTCTACGTTGTTCTCATTATTCTTGATACGCAACATGTTTTGATGTTATGTGTTTTACAGGCCCGTCGAACGTTCACCATGTGTATCATTGGCAATGGGGAACAAATATAACCCTGAGATGGACCCCATTGAATTATGAATCCAAATATGACTATGTTCTGAAATCTGGAGAAGTAGAAATATTCTTTTTGGGGGTCGGAGATGTACAGCACAGTTTCTCCTCTCTCTCACCTGACTCTGAATATACCTTTACTATTTATACTGTGTTTGAAGGCGTGAGGAGCAGCGGATATAACATCACTATAGTCACTGGTGAGATACATACATATTTACATGCCAACATAGATAAAGAATGTGGTGTTATGTCCCCTTCTATTGTTCTCGCAGGAGTGGCTGATGTCCAAAGCGTCTCTGTGTTGAATTGCACTGAAAATGAAATCACAATGGAATGGAAAAAAGTGCAAAACTGCAACACTTACGTTTTATACTCGATGGATGAAAGGAACGTTTTAAGCAACGGGTTTGGAAATGTTTCTGTCGTCAGACATACGGTTTCGTCTCTCCATCCCGGAAGAGTGCACCGTTTTATACTCCGCACTGAATTTAACACAAAACTGAGTGATGGATACGTTTTCTATGCTGCTACAGGTAAGACAATTCTTTGAGTTGTCAAAAAAATATGTAAGCATCTTCATCATCATTTTTTATGTCTTCCCTAAAAAGCATTTTTTCATATTTCAGCTCCACCGAATGTTGACAGCGTGACTGTACAAAGCACAACTGATACAACCATAGCTCTAACATTCCGTGATACAAAGCATGTGTTAGGAAACCGCCATTATTATATTTTAAAATATGAAGAAAGTGAGGCTTACATAGGCCTGCATAGTGATGACCATAATTATGAAATGATGCAAAATTATGGAGACCATTTTGAACATTTCTTCGATTTTTATTTTGATCATTATTATGAAGGCACATATACAGTAACATCTCTCTCTCCTGGAACCAAATATAACTTCACCCTCTACTCGGTTTTGAATGGGCTGAGGAGCCGTGGATATACATTTCATGCTGAAACAAGTTAGTCTAAAATAGAAATAATTCACCGATTTTTAAAAGTCAACTCATTTTGTGCTTTTATTCCAGCTCTGTCAAAAGTCTCTGGTCTTCATTGTGAGTATCAATGGTTATTACTATGTATATCTGCTTTATTTTTACAACTGAGATTGGTTTTGTTGTTCTATGCAGGGGCATCTACAGAATTGGTGCTGATTATTGTTATCATAAATCTCTTGCTTGTTTGTCTGAGAGTGTCCTGCAAGTACAGAAGATTTGACCTCAGACGGTAAGTTTGTGATGATTTGTTTTCTCTTTGTGCTTCAATTTACCAGTGACTTATTCTGTCTTTTGAACTGATGTGTTTGTAAGAAAATGTGATTTAAGAAAAATCATTTTATTTTTGCAGATGTTTTTCGGGGAAAGCAGGGAATGTGCAGAACTCTTCCGATCAGCCACTGGATCACATCTATATAAACACATCTTCTCACAACACTCCAGAAAATCACAACTCAAATGTTGAATTGAAGAACAAAGACATCAGCGGAGAGACAAACCACTATGAAGCCCCCGATACCATGACCTAAACAGCATTTTTATTGTTCTGAGTCATTTAATGGTTACATTCACTGCATTCACATGTGGTTTTGGTCTGGTTAAAGATTTACAAATGTCCTAAAGTTTTGGTACATAAATTATACAAATGAGGCTGTAATATTAAAGCCCTGCAGTCTGGTTTTACAAAGGGGTTTTTGTGTCACTAGAACTACAGAAGCATGAGAAAAAAACATTTGTCTTTCCTGGTTGTTCATGTTTAAATGTAAATGACATTTTGATACTGTTTTTGAAACAAAGATGAATTAATCTCCTCCTGCATGAGCATAAAAATAATGATAAAGAATGATCAGAATCAGGTTTATTGACCAAGCGTGCTCACACACAAGGGATGTGTTGTGACATCTTACAAAAGATTTAAAAAAATTTAATAAAATAGAAGAAAAAATCAAGCAAATATAAACAGAAATGTATTATTAACATGTATTGTGCTTTTATATAACCATAAAAATATAATATATTTAGATAGTCTAAATGTCTAAAAGTAAGATATTGCACATTTGTCATATTATACTTCACAACAGGAGAGATAATATGAGATGTGCTGGCTGAGATGGCCTGTCATTTTCCTTCTACTACTTGTAAAATTTACTGTGCTGTAAAAAACATTTTTAAGTTTATTTTAAGTTAAGCTTAGTTTAATTGTGCTTTATAAAAACTTGTATTTTATTTTAAATCTCTTCTTATTAGAAAGCGAAAAGTCCAAATTAGGGCTTTCAATTAATCACTATTAATCGTTTCCAAAATAAAACTTTGAGTTTACATAATAAATGTTTGTGTGCTTTTTAATTTGGAGTTTATTAACACAAGGAAATACACTATCATCCATGTATATGCTAATAAGGAAATATTAAGAAGAATTGATTTACATTTTCCAGTAATTTTTTATCAAATCTCTTCACATGAAAAACATTTATAATACAAGATTACATTGGACTCAGATACAAAACTGATGATTCAACCCAAAACGATAGAAAAGTCAAAAGAAGCTATTTTGAAAAATGGCACCCATTCACTTCAACTGTATCAAAACCGATGCAGGTGAATTAGTTCCAAGGCTTTTGGATTTTTCACATGTTTCAAAATATTGTCTTTTGTACGTGGAGAGGAATACAAGTCATACAGGTTTCATTTTTGTATCGGTTAGAGATTAAAATTTAAACGTGAAAATTATTACTTGAAATGTAGGTTTAATGCGCTTTATAAACCTGTAGGATAGTCTGATAGATTAAACTGCCTGTCTGTGTTTTGAAGTCTTGTTTTTTCCTGATGTTTAGAACATTATTTAAAAATCATGACACAAACCCTGATTTATTCTGTTCTTTACGTCATGTGATTTCTCCTAACTGTTGAGAGGAAGTTACAGCTGAATCTGTTAGATCTGTTTGTTCTGGTCTGATGATGGCAGGAATTGTGAGGATGCTGTTCTTCTGTTCTGTAACATGGGTGAGTATGGACAATGCCTATAGGAATCTGCAATATAGAATGTCAAACTTCTGCATTTAAAAATATTCAAAACATTTAAATTAATATAAATCAATATAAAAATTATTATAAATTATAATTCCATTTGTGTTAATGTGTTAAAAATGTGGGTTAAAAGTCATTTACTCTCCTGCATGAACTCAAAAGAAGATATTTTGAAGAATATCGACAACAGGCATTTTTTTACTTGCATTGGATTTGTTTCCTTAGAAAATAGAATAGGTGGCACTGCTGTGTACATTCTTTGTTCCGCAGAACACAAAAAAAGATATTTTGAAGAAAGTTATACAGGTTTGAAATGACAAGACAAATTAAAAGTTTATAAACGTTAAAAGTTAATTTTCATTTTTTGGTATTATTGTGTTCTATGGAAAAAAGAGAATCTGATTATCAAACATTTTATTTTCCAAAGACAAAATTCCTGAAGTTCAATCAATTTTGTAAAGAAGCACAAAATATTTGTGCACAAAAAAAAATTTGAAATATTTTCATATTTATTTTCTGGGGGACAAGACGCATGTTTCTCTTGTGACTTCTTTGTCCACAAAATGTATTCATTTATACTAATCACATTGTCAAACTCCAAATAGTTGTTTAAGTTTAATGTCAAATTAGCAATTAGTTAATATTAATAAATCTATTCACGACAGGTGTCTACTGATGCTGGAGAAATGTTCCCTACTTTGTGTAAGTGCGACCAGCCACTTCAAATACATAAATGTCATATGATCTCTTCCCTATTTCTGATCTGTACTTCCTAAAGTTGTTTTTTCTAGACAATGTGCTTGTTATCTAAAAGTGTGTACTGTTTTTTTGTCTGCTGATGCACAAAAATTTGGCCGAATGACTGCACCACCACCAGGTAATGCAATTTTTTATTTTTTAAAAAAGAAATACAACTTTCTTATTACAATAATCTTTACCTGTTTCTTCAGCTCCGCCGGCCGTCACAGGTCTACGCTGTGAGTATTCATGGACGAGCATGGCTGTGACATTAGTCTGGGATCTACATATCGTGCAGTCTATGTATACATTTGAAGTGCAAGTGAATGGAGACACTCCAAAAATCATCAATGGAACAAGTTATCGGATGGACGACGGGCTATCTTTTCAGTACTTCGACATCAGCGTCACATCACTGAATAGATGCAGACGAAGCAAACCGGTGTCAATCAGATGTCAAACCAAATTAAGAGGTCAGACTGAATCAACAGGGGTCAGAATACGTTGCTCAGTGATGAACATACGTCATTAAATGTACATTCTTTATTTCAGTCATCGTGGTGTCTGCCGTCGTTGCTTTAAGCTTATTATACATAATATTTCTTCTCCTTTGGCGTAAAGTCTTCATCAAGATCAGATCTGTCAAGCGGTTTGTATGCGTTCTCAATGTGTCTGTAGGCGATGACCATTTGGCGATCGTTGAACCTACTTGACATTATAAGCAAAATAAACATAGTGTCAATTCAAGTTGGTTAAATGGCTGGTTTTTGACGATTCTTGTTTTATAGGTCTTCAAGAGAACCCGTTGTACAGACTACAGACCAGACGGTTCATTTTAACGGTGCTTTTGTTAACAGAGGCCTAGAAGGAAACGGCTATGAAGACCTAGACGCAAGAACGCGTGTACAAGCACCGTATGAGATTTGTCATCCGCCGTCTTGCTCTAATAGGCCCGCAGCTCAAGGAATAAATACAGATTATGAGAACGTTAATTAATTATCACTTTTAATTTATTATGCACATTTGTTGTGGAGTCATATGTGCGGGAGACCTCATCATGATAGGCTTGTCTATGAATAAAGTTGATATAAAATGTTGGTTAGAAATGAAGACGATGTTATTTTGTGCATTGTATAAAAAATCAATACTAAATCAACTAAAATGATATAGTTTATAATATATAATATATAATATATAGTTTAAAATACCATGATAAAATGAATAAATCATTTTAATTTATTTTATTAAAAATTATTTTGATTTTGGATCATTCATGATTGATTGAATGGCAAAATAAACATACAATATATAAATTAATTTTTTACATATATATTACAAAAAGAGCAATATAATCCAGACCCATCTGTCATTGTTTTTTATTTATAACTGTAAAAATGATAAGCAAATTTAATAACATAATTCATAAAATATATTAAAATGTACGCAAAATAATTAAAAAAATTATAATTTTGCTTTTAAATGTCAAGTGTCTACACGCCCGTCTGATTGGTTGAGAGCAGCTACTCCAATCACGTGATCACGTGACACTGTCACATGACACGTCTCACTCCTGCCGGAAGCGGAAGTGGAATCCACTGCGGTATAATTGTGTATATTAATATTTATGAATATGAGCGACGAGTTTTACCTGCAGCTGAGCGACAATCCGGTGCAGTTTGACAACGCGTCAAGTGTCAATAATGTGTTCTTCGACGAGGCGAATAAACAGGTCAGTATGTGTTTAAAAACATTACACTGTGACGTCAACAACAACAACATATATATATATATATATATATATGGGTTGTGTGCATCATATCTGCACTTTTTGCTTTGTAATGATGAAAAACACAATTCTAGTTGTTTGCATTACAAATATTATTATGTAATAATAAGTTATTTAATAATAATAATAATAATAATGTTATATAACTATTCACTTCCTCCCATAAAAAACATTTACAATCATTTCTATATAGATTTATAGTATATATGTATTCACAACACAATCCCATTATATTCTATAAAATCCCTACAATATATATATATATACATTTCACAAGAATTGTTTTATTTAAAATATTTATAATATTTAAATATGTTATTTGCATATTAATATATTTATATTTTATTATGTTAAGTATTATATATATACATACACATTTATATTAATATATTTACATACACATTTATATTAATATATTTATATTTTATTATGTTAAGTATTTTATATATATATATATATATATATATATATATATATATATTCATACACACACATTTATATTAATATATTTACATACACATTTATATTAATATATTTATATTTATTTATAATTATTATATGTATTGGTAATTATTAACCATTAAGATTATCAGAATTTTTATGAATTCATCATGTTTTGTAGGTTATTTCATAACAACTTATCACAGGTAAAAGTACTTGGGACACTTGAGTGAAATGGTTCTTAATATTTAAAAAGATATTTGATCTGGAGGTGTATGATTGAAATTTGTTAAATCCACCAAAATAAAATGTTTGCAAACTTACTCGGTCTTTCATGAACAGTTAAATGTTCATCTTGTTCAATAAATACCTTCCGTCAGACTTGTTGTATATAGCTCCCTAATAATTTGTAGATTTATATATTTAAAACACTTGTAGATTTCTTATAGCATCCGTATATACATATTATACAGCCTACTGTGCAATAAAGTTGTGCAGACATTTCACATATAGCACCGTGTATATTTTTAACATCTATACCATCCAAAGCATTTCTGTCACATTGCATTTCCACCATTGTGTTTTTATTTTCATATTTATTTTTATATTTTTCTCCTATGTTACTTGTCATTTGTCTTGTCACTTTACATTGTGCACTTGAAGCTTCTGTAACCATACCAAATTCCTGGCAATAAAGCTTATTCTGACAATTCCTTCGATTATACTAAATAATAATGAATAATAATATTAAAAAGAATAGATTTTACTGAACTTTAAAGAAAGAACAGACAAAAAACTGTAGAATAGACAGTGATTCCTTTAAGATTCATTAAAAGCATCTCAGGGTGAGAGCTTAAGAAGCTGCTTGAGAAAAGGACAAGAAAACATTTCTGCAAATTCTAATCGGAAGGTGTCATCACTGAAGTGAATGCATAAGTGAGGAAGAAAGTGTATGTTACTCATATTTATATATTTCATGTGTTTGCAGGTGTTTGCTGTGCGGTCTGGTGGGGCTACGGGTGTTGTGGTTAAAGGACCTGATGACAAGAGCTCAGTGGCTTTCAGGTATGTTAACTAACTATAATACGATAAAATAGAAATAAACTTTGATACTGATGTATTAAAAACATTTGGAGCTGTTTTCTGATTTTGCATCTTGCTCTGACGAACAGAATGGATGACAAGGGTGAGGTGAAGTGTATAAAATTCTCACTTGGGAACAAAATCTTAGCAGTTCAGCGAACTTCAAAGTCTGTTGTAAGTATGTGTGATTTATACTGCAGGTGTAACTGTTATTCGGGGGTTCTCTATAAAACATTCTTTTATTTTCTTTAGGATTTCATAAACTTCATTCCTGATTATCCACATTTGGAATTCTCCCATGAGTGCAAGGTACATTTCAAAAAATTCTAATTCTTGAACACACTTTACCAAATGGTGCATGGATATTAGTTCTATGTTTTGATTTGTCACCCATAGACAAAGAATGCCATTATTCTTGGGTTTTGTTGGACCACCTGGAATGAGATTGTGTTTATCACTGACCAGGGAATTGAGTTCTATCAGGTACTCTTGATTGACCTTTTCATGTGATCAGATTTTTCAAAACCTTTATTGAAATTTTTTGAGAAGGATTGTTCATTTCTCTTTAGGTGTTGCCTGATAAAAGGTCTCTGAAACTCTTAAAGAGCCAGAGCATTAATGTAAACTGGTACATGTATTGTCCAGAAACATCAGTGCTTCTCCTCTCCACCACTGTACAAGGAAACATCCTACAGCCTTTTGCTTTCAAGGTATGTCAAATGTTCAGTTTTATTGCAGTTTATCATATAACATGGGTTGAATCATCATGTCGTTTACATGCTCTAGTCCACTTATATGGTCACTAGGAGGCAGTGGTGAAGTTGAATAAAGTCAACAGGATGAACAGCTTTCAACATGTTTTGATGTCATTTATTTTTTCCTGTAGACTGCGACTATGTCAAAGATGACCAAATTTGAGATTGAACTTCCAGTCGTTCCCAAACCAGCCAAGCTGAGTCTCTCTGAACGGGACATCGCCGTGGCCACAATGTGAGATGGGCAAATACAATTTCAATAATTACTATACTGCATATAACAAATTAACGTTTGATATTTATATGATAATATAAATCGTAAAAAGATTTTAAATTATAAATTACTCATTTCTTCACTTTAGATATGATCAGCTGTATGTGATGTATTTAAAGCACCATTCCAGAGCTACTAACAGTCCGGGAGCTGAGGTTGTCCTCTATCATTTACCCCGGTAACCAGCATCACAATGAGTTGTATTTGGAAATAACAGAATAAACTGATCACAATGTTTGTTTTACCCTATCTGCATTTACTTTAATTGTAGAGAAGGAACTTGTAAGAGGACTCATGTGCTTAAACTGAACACCACAGGAAAGTTTGCGTTGAATGTGGTGGATAATCTGATTGTTGTCCACCATCAGAGCTCTCAGGTAAATACAACAAACATTAATCACTCAATAAAAGGAATCATATTATAATTTATCACAAATGATTTACATTTATATATTGTCGTATTCTTTACCAAGCGCAGTGACATTTGGGCATTACATTTATATCAGTCTTAGCGTTCTTTAGGAATTAAGATCATGGTCCTGAGATGTAGTGATGTAATTCTGCTTTCTTTTTCTTATTAGACATCACTTATCTTTGATATTAAGCTGAGAGAATCAGACTGTCCTGTAAACATTCATCAGCCGGTTCTTCCTGCTCGATCCATCAGTCCCTACAAAATCCCTCTCACAGGTCATCATTTATGTAGAAATTATGCTCCCTACCTAGAGGGCAAACCTAAATGTTCTGAAAGAAGTTTTTGATAGGCAGCATACTCTATAATCTATCATGGACCTATGACTGTTGTTTCAGGACCAGCAGCTGCGCCGAGTCAAGGCCCCGTGCCCTGTGAACTATGTATCCTTACGGATAAAACATAGAAAATACTTTTTTAAATTATAGATGATACGTATTTCTAAATATTTCCTTAATAATCAAAGATTCGTCCTCTTGGAGTGTCTTTCAACCAGATATAATCATCAGCGCCAGCGAAGGTAATCTACATTGTCTAACGGATAATGTAAACACACTTAATGTAAAATAAATAAGTAAAAAGAGAACATTCATTGGTCTTGCGTTTGTTGTTGAACAGGATATCTGTGGTGCCTTCAAGTGAAGCTGCAGCCCACACTTAACCTTCTGCAGGATAAAGGCAAGCTCATGGACTTCCTATTGCGGAGACGAGACTGTAAAATGGTTATCCTGTCCGTGTGCTCGCAAAGTAAGTAAAAGCATGATGTGAAAGTGACGTGACATACACAATAAAGTATTGTGACCTTTTCTCAGAATTCGGAATCTGCATTTAACCCATCCAAAAGGCACACACCATTTATGCTGCAGCGACTTGGGATCAATTGGGGGGTTGGTGCCTTGCACAAGGGCACCTAAGTCATTGTTTTGCCGGTACGAGACTTGAACCCACAACCCTAGGGTTAGGTGTCAAACTCTATAACCATTAGGCCATGACTTCCCCATTGTTATATTTATATCAAAGTTAAATTCTGCTTATCACATCTTCTAGGCAGATTCGTGTTTAAGGCAAACATATCTTAAAAGAAAATGTGTTATTTATTAATTTCAAAGTTGTTTCATGTCAACTTTTTACCAGATTTTACTGGTGTAAGAAGTAATGAATAAAGAGTTTCCATGCCTGTAGCGTTAAGAATTGCAAATATCAAAGTATCCTAGTAAATATTTTTAATACTCGTAAAGTGTTTTACAGTTATTATATTTTGACATTTAATATTTTTGGGGAAATTGATTCATTTAATATGGTAACTTTTTTCATAGATTGTTCCATACAAATGTAATTAAAAATAAAGAGATAGCTTGTTCAAATTAGTCTACAATTTTTTAGAATAGAGTTAACATGGAACATCTTAACAATTATTCCTGGCAGTTTTTGCATAAAATTAATAGAATAACATTTTAACTGACAAATAAAAAAACAAGGCTGAATGAATTCATCATGTAAGTGAAAGTAATTAAATATTTTTGTGTTGTCTTTCAGTGCTGGTCGGGACAGATAAAGGAAATCTGTCTGTGGTGGCTACAGTGTTTGATAAACTCAATCAAGTGTACAAAGAATACCTGGACGCAGACCAAGCGTACACTACGGTCAGTATGAGTTCATATTAACATAATTATAATATCACTTCGTATACTCTTTTAATACGATGTTAACAATATTATAGAGGTATTTTTTTATTTTCTTCTGTCAAGGCAATGGAGTCGGGTCCCAGCCGCACCAGCACATCTTATAAAAGACCTATTCGGACCCAGGCGGTTATAGACCAGTCGGATATGTACACACATGTACTGTCTGACTTTACTGAGAGGAAGGTAAACTCAGTATAATCATGTATTTTTTTTATATAGTATATATATATGTATTTTTAGAATTACATAGTTCACCGAAAATTAAAGTTTATGTACTCTTTGAAAACCGGAGTTTCTTTTTTTCCCCAGAACACAATATTGTGTTATATTTTGAAGAATGCTGGTATTGGTTTTTGGTTCAAACAATAGAGTCAATGGGTTCCTACATTTTTCAAAATATCTTCCTTTGTGTTTTGCAGTAGAAAGTCATACAGGTTGGAAATCCAATCAAGTGTATAAATGAAGTCACAGTTTTCTTTAAATAACCTGCTGTATTTGTAGATATATAACTATATTTTTTGTTTTAACAGGGTGTAAACCATAAGTTTATCATCGCAGTTCTAATGGAGTACATAAGGTCCCTAAACCAGTTTCAAATCCCTGTCCAGGTATAACACAATCATTTACAGCTCAATTGGCATGTACATTTGTATCAAGCCAAAAGCAAAATTATGTTTTGCTATGCCTGACAGTTGCTTGACGATATTTTTATATCATTTGCAAGTATTTGGTCTGTATTTGATCATCACCCGTCATCTTTTCATTGCCGCCTTTGGACATAGTGTTTAACTTGTACAAACTGCACGTGGCATGTTAAGTTATGTGTCATTTACAAAATGTTTTTATGTAGAAAGTGATGTTAGCAATGTTAACTGAGGGTGTAAGGCTACTAAACTTGCTGAAGGGAAATTTGATGAGGGTTTCAGAATGGCAGGTGGCATCTTTTTTAATAATATCTTCTGTGTAGAATTAAATCACGGCCATATTTTGATAAAGCTATAATTAAAACATTTCTGTTTGAAAATAAAGTTGCAGGTTACTTCCCAGACAGCTCAAATTATAAATCGAATTTTGAGCCTTTTGTTGGAAATTGTAGAAAACTTTCTTAATTCTCAATTCCATGCAAATCTCAACATCATCATGCCACCATATTGTATTTATTCCAAATATATTATTATTTTATTTTTACGAAAATAAATGTATATGTGTGTATATATATATATATATATATATATATATATATATTATCTTTAGAATTTATATTTATTTTTAAAAACTAAATATTACATTATAATAAAATCTATATTACCTATATTTTGCTCATCTTAAGGTAGTAAACATGTATAGACTAAAATTTTTGATAAAAATGAAAGTTTATATTTTTAGTTCTGACTAAAAATCTCACATCGATCATGCTGGTTTTCATAGTTTACTTACTTAAAAACTGATTCTCGAATATATAATTTTTTGGATTGGTTCTATACTGACATTTTTGTTGAATTTTTCAGCACTACCTCTACGAGCTGGTGATCAAAACATTGGTCCAGCACAATCTTTTCTACATGCTTCACCAGTTTCTTCAGTATCACGTCCTGAGCGACTCTAAACCTCTGGTGAGACGTTTTGAAATTTGAACAAACTGTCCACACACTTTTTTTACTCGTTATATTTGAAAATATCTTAAACATATCTTTTATAGTACATCCTTTTAGTTAACACGTTCTTCACATGTATGAACTCATCTTACTAATGTCATGTTGTCTTTAGGCCTGTCTGCTTCTGTCTCTAGAGAGCACATATCCACCAGCTCACCAGCTCTCTCTAGATATGCTCAAGGTATCTTAAATAATTGTACATGAGCATCATGAAGATGAAATTGTTTGCTTTATTTTTTACTATCGATTTATTGTGTGTTTGACAGAGGCTTTCCACAGCGAATGATGAGATTGTGGAGGTCCTTCTCTCCAAACAGCAAGTTTTGGGAGCTCTGCGTTTCATTCGTAGTGTCGGAGGCCACGACAACGTCTCCGCTCGGAAATTTCTGGACGCCGCACGGCAGACAAACGACACCATGTTGTTTTATACCATTTTCCGTTTCTTCGAGCAGAGGAATATGAGATTACGTGGGAATCCGGTTTTCAACCAAGGTACGTGCGTTCTGATCATTCAATAAGTCAAGTCAATACTATGTTAAATATTAAATATTAAAGAAACATACATTATCTATAAATAATGTCTTTTCAGGAGAACACTGTGAGGAACATGTGGCCTACTTCAAAGAAGTCTTTGGAGAGAATGCTTTCATGAAATCCGCCACTGTGTAAATAATAATGGCGGTTAAATGTGAATATTTTTACCCAATCATGCAGTTTTACAGCGAAGGGCACTTGCACTACTAACATTGTTCTGTGTTAAATGAATGCAGTAGACACACCCCTTAAAAGGATAGTTCACGCAAAAAATTGATTTCTTCTGTTTAGTTAAACGCAAAGAAAGATATTTAGAAAAATGTCTGCAGCTCAGATATTTGGGGCACTATTGACCACCATTGCAGAATGAAAATTCAGTGTGCAAATACTTTGTTTGTTTAAACACAAGTTGTTGATTTTAATAATTTTGGAAAGTAAACAGAACCATTTTAATTTATTTCTAGTATGGTAGTAAATGCTTCCCCTAAAATGTCAGTTGCTAACATTGTTCTAAATATCTTTATCACGTTTAACCCAACAGAGACATTTATACAGATTTGGAACAGTTTTCATGCAAGTAATTTAAGACAGAATTTTCATTTTTGTGTGGATAATGTAAAAATATGTAAATAATTAAACGTTATGTCTTTTACAAAATATAATAAATATTAAATGTTCATAGTTACTGGATTCTGTCTGAAACTCTCTCTTTATAGATGTTGCGATGGTAAATGGTAAATCTTTCTTTATAGATTTTGCCATGGTGTGTGGTCAGATGCACACACTGTTACACACAATTCAACACAATTTATTAACACTGCAATGTAACAAAGTATCCAAACAGAATTAACATTTCATACATTCCTTACAACAAATAAGCAAGGGTAGAAGATACAATATACAAAAGGTAGAACTTTTTTAAGAGTCGTAGAGTTGATGTTGAACAGATTTCACAGTAAATTTTCTTTCTGCTTACAATAGAGCAGTGCAAAAAATTTTCACAAGTTTCATAATTCATCACATGTAACAAAATGGATGTGAATGACAGGCTGTGGCACTATAAAATATTATGATAAGTGCATTATTGGCCAAAAGCTTTGTAAGGAAGGGAAAACAAAAAGCTGAATTTGTTTAGTCAGCTGTTAAAGGCAGAATGGAAAAATGTTTAAAGTTAAAAATTAATCATCCGAAAAGCCCTAATGTTTCTTTAAATTAATCTAAAGTGGTTTTCAAAGGTCCAGTTTTTAAATTATTCAGAGTGTTTGGCCTGACAAATGAAAAATGTATTTGTGAATCTTTCAAGGGCCGTGGTTAACCTTTGTATACATCTGCAATGTCTGGGCTGTAAAGTGTTTAAAAAGTTTTCCGTAAAAAGCTTTCTGTGTTAGTTGTGGACAAAAATGGCCGGAATGATGAATGTAAAGATCGCAATTCACACACACTCATATATTTATATATACTATATTATACTATCTGCTTAAGGGTTAGTGCATCCAACAAACACCACTTGTCATTTTAAACCTGTATGACTTTTATTCTAATGCAGAACAAAAAGAATAAATTATGAAGAATGTTGGTAAGAAAACAACACTCGGCCTTGTTGACTTTCATTGTATGACACAAAACCACTGACACATTTTTCAAAATATCTTGTGACAAGCAGAACTGATGCATGATGAGGTTATTCTGATTGTAGTTTTTTGTGAACTGTATTAAAGTGTGCAGGCCCAGCCGTTGTTATGGTGCAGGCTTTTCACGCTGGTTCAATAAATTAATCTCACATCATTCAGAAAGATGAAAACTTCTCATAGCTAAAGTATTTAAAATATTCCATTCATTCAGCTGAAATATTGAAATGTGTTCTGGCTTGACATTCAACACATCACAGCTTTTCAAGACCGAACTAAAAACGACAGTCTCCTTCAAATGTTTTTCGAGTGGACGTAATCAAAAAGGTGCAGAACTAACACATGCATGGTGTGGACGTACAGAGGTTCGAGCAGTGCAATTGGTCCATCTAACGAACATGAGATTGCATGAGCCCAAGGTATGGCAGGTTATCTGTTGCAGGAAGGAATGGAGAGTCGGATGAGGGCATGAAGCTCTGGTAATCCGGGTTGTCCAGGCTGGCACATGGAGAGCGGGGGAGAGTGGAGCTGGCCGTGTTCAGGTATTCGGGACCTTCGGGATTACTCACATAGGTGTCTATGTAATCGTTTTGTGTGGGTCCATGAGCCGGGCCCTCGTGGTTTGGGTGTACCATGTTGCTTGGGCTGGGTACGTCCTGGTTTACATATTCTGTGAAAATGTAAAATAAACTTACATGCAAAACACATGCATATGTCTGTTGTGTGCATTTCCTTTATTTAGGTGTATTTGTCAATGTCTTCGTAGGATTGGAATTACATTCTGACAACAATAGTTTATTTTTATGTTTTATTTATTAAACAATAATAATAATAATAATAATAATAATTATAATAAGTAAGCAAGTAATAGTGGTAGAATTCATATTTTGAAGTAGTAGTGTTATTATTTTTAGTATTATCCTTAATATACAATACATATGTTTTGTTATTAATAATTATATTGGTATTATGATATTTTGTGATTTTTCTTTAAATCATTTATTATTCGACACCCTTGTCTGTGGTTTCTTCAAATACTAACAACAACTATCCATGCTAAACTTCTACACAAAAGTGTTTGATAAAAAAAATCAATTGACAATATTATGAGATCAAAATATTTTAGACTTATTTTAATATTCTCTTACTGTTTTATAATATATATTAGTATTTATCAGTAGTAATATATGCTTATTTAATAATAAAGCCTTTTTAAAATATAGTTTAATCAAATACAATTCTAAGATAATACCTGGCAACATGAGGTCTTTCTGTGTGGGGTTGGTTATGTAGCGTATAACCACGCTGTTTTTGTAATCCTCCTTCAAAAGACACAAAACATGAATGTGTTAAGTCGCTTGTGTAGAAATACTTTATAGTTGTGGTGTAGGATCAGTACTGACCGTAGAGTTGTGATAGTGAGACTGTAACCTTTGGGATTCATTGAAGAACCTTGTGTTGGGTTGCAGGTATTCCTCCGCATCCACCACAGTCTCCATGTCTTCTGTACTGATCAGAGATCTGTAGAATTTAGAATCCGTCGGGCTGGGCTGATACATGTTCTCATCACCCTATCAACAACAAATCAATTAAAAAGTTTGTACAGAAAACAAGTATTCGAAAGATCTGAACCAGTTCACAGTAGTTTGTTTCTTTGAAAATATTGTTGTTTTAGTTAAGTTTTCATTGCTGTCACGTTTTACAATTCTGATTTGTTTTCCATTTATATGAGTTTGACAAATCAATATTTACATTTATGAGTTACAGAAACACAAATAGCGTTTTGTGTAAATACCTGAATTACAATGTAACGTGTTGGATCTCGAGCCATTTTTGAGAATTCTGTCACAAGTTCATGAAAGTGTGGTCTGCATTCAGCATCAATCATCCAGCCTTAAACAGATAAAGGTATGTGCAAAATGCATTAATTTGCATTATACATTAAAACAACAGTATAAAGATATTATTATGTATATTGTATAATTACATTTCTATATTTAAAATATTTCGGAAATATTATACTAAACAAATTGGGTTGTTGGAATGACTTAATTTTATCAATGGTTATACGTGATTAAATTCAGTTGTTTTAAAATAATTTCTCTTGAAATGTAAAGAAAACAAATAAAATTCAACATGCTGAATCTATGTTCAAATGAAGTAATTCCAATAACCCATAGAATTTACTGTATTGCAAGAATTTGGGATACATATTTATATTGTATAGAATGGTTAAACCCATTAATTATGATAAATCTATTAAAAATGTTTACATAACAAATGTCTGTGTACAGTACATATTAACTTCTTATGTATAAACACGTACACATACAGCCCATGAAGAAAATATAATTTTTTTTTATTAAAATAGCTAATATATTCTTATTTTATTTTTATAATTATAAGTAATAATTTATTTAATTTGACATTTAAAAAATACGCATGTATGTGTATGTACTTATAAATACAAAATTAACTTCAATAAACAATACGATTAACAATCCACAGAGATACATTATGTAGATACTTAAGATATTTTGAATGTGATTGATTGTTTTAGACAGCCCTTATTTTATACATAAATATCACTGTTCGCCTTTCTCAAACCTCCTATTTAAATATTTTGTGATTTCAGTATTTTCCATAAATCAGAGTCATAAATTATCTGCTTTATGCAGCGAATATTGCAAAGATCTTACTTATTAAAAGTATTAAAATTGTCAATTTAAAAACACTGTATTTCATCATTTAAATGTAACGTTTTTAACTTTTCCCTATGAGGATTTTTATCATCAACACATACATTGAACCATGATCATGTAGACATCTATGGTACAGATGTTGGGTTGTGGTAACCGTTCTCCTTTCTCCAGAATATCTGCAATGTCAATGGCTGGAATGCCATCATACGGTTTGGATCCGAATGTCATCAGCTCCCATACAGTAACACCTATAGAGCATATGTATAAATTACAATTAATACAGGATAATTTTATTAACTTAAAAGAAATACTGTAAGTACCGCTCTCACCAAAACTCCAAACATCACTTTGATGAGTGTAAGTCCAGTGCAGTATAGACTCCAGTGCCATCCACTTTATAGGCACCTAAAAACATGTAAGACAGTGTATAAGCTTTACTCTTGATGTACTTTATTGTTTTTTTCTTGATTTGAATAAGTGGATAACACCAACCTTTCCTCCATCAGCATGGTATTCCTTCTCTTCAGCACCTAACAGTCTGGCCAGGCCGAAGTCAGTAATCTTCACATGGTTTGGAGTCTTAACCAAAACATTCCTGGCCGCCAAATCACGATGAACCAGACGACGTTCTTCCAAGTACTCCATTCCCTGTTGAGAAAAGTCAAAGTACCTCTAAATGGACCAGGTCTCCACTACTCACATAATGCTTTTTAAAAAGCCATTCTTTTTTCGAATGATGTAGGAGCTTGTGATTAATTTATACACCATTTTAACACAAATTCAGCCACAGAGAAAGTGATTTCGGTGTACTTATTTGCATGTAGGAATTTATAGCTTGATTTTACTCATTGACGTCTATTGATTTTTGCACATATACATGACCCTGCCTGTGAAGTTTAGACTTTATTTCTGAAAAGAAATATAAAAGTTTGGTTTTAATCATTCCACTCCCTATCTTAACACAATGTGCCTTATATTATGTAGAATGATTTGATAGAAAACCGCAAAAAATCTGCAGTTTTTAACTGAGTAAATGAAAACTGAAATTTAGACGAAAAACGATTGATTGAAAATATTTTTGTAAACTGCAATACCTGTTGTTAAATGATTGGCCAACAAAATAATCTTTTTCGTATTTAAGAAGTTAATTGGCCTGCGCAAAATTTGACACGTGGCTGTTTGGTCACGCAACACCTGTAGATGGTGAACCATTGAAGCTAAGGCTTACAAAACATTAGAGAACTGATTAAGAAGATTAACTAAAATTAAAGGCACATTTGAAAATAATTTTATAATAAAAACAAATTTTTAAAATGCAAAACTTGGTTTTTGCAGGCAGGGTGACATGTAATGTATGTTGGTTTTGCCGGGGACCTTTGAACTCACCTTGGCAATCTGCACGCACCAGTTTAACAGAATCTTTGAGCCGATATTGTCTTTATTCTCCCGTACATAATCCAGCAGACAGCCGAAAGGCATAATCTGTGTTATGAGCTGAATGTTAGACGTGAGACATATTCCCAACAGTCGACACACGTGAGGATGATCAACACTGGCCATCACATACGCTTCCTGAAAATTATAAAAATAAATAAAACCCTTCATATCGCAAAACACACAACAAAGGTATATCAATTTAATCTCAGATGAATCTCCTATTAGTGGTTAGGAGAAATAATAAATGGAAACAAATGAGAGAATTAATACAGATCATGTATAGTTAATGTAGATTATAGCGGTTAAATTATCTATATTTGTGTCAATTTCATGAGAAATGTTGAGTTCCTTTATGGATCTTCAATAATGTCGACTTGTCTGAATTGGTTTTACAAACGACATTTGCAGTTTTCTTATTTATTTCTATAATCTATAATATCTTTATGATTTCCCGATTTGTGCCTTCTTGATCCTTAACAAGTCGTTTTGGATAAGATGTCTGCCAAATGCCTAAATGTAAGTAATGTGATACTTACATCCATGATCTCTTTGTTGGCTTTGGAAGATGTCACCTCTCTTAAAACTTTGATAGCAACAGGGATTTTCAGACCCTCTCCCTCCGGGATCCACAAACCCTATGAGACAAACAGGTGACTTGTGAAACTAGATTTATTGAAACAAAGAAACTGTCATCCACACTTTCTTAGTTATGCACAGGTGTACCTTAAACACAGTCCCGAATGCTCCAGATCCCAGCACTTTAATTGTCCTAAATTCTGTTTCTTTTAGGATGCGCAGAAGTGCCTGGTTGGGGGCTTCTCCGCTGGGAGTGAGAGGTTGGACCAGCTGTAGAATGATATAAATATAGTTTGATCTGTGTGTTGATCAAGTCATTCAGTGTTGCCTTACTACAGTTGGGATTTACCTCTCTCTCCTGCAGGATGCGCCGTAGTGTCCTCTTTCGTGTGATGTGTTTTCGGCGGACGATGACGATGATGAAGAGCAGAATGACCAAGACCACGAACATGCCACCGATGATACCAGCTGCCACCACAGACTTGTGAGAGCTAAAGAAGAGAGATCAATTCATTCACTATGTGTACACTCATCTTCGCAAGAATCTACCTTAAAAATTCAACTTTATCCTTGAAGTAATGTACCGCTAGAAATATATTTGGCCTAAACTTGTCCTCAATCTTATGATCAAGATATTCTAAAAGAAAGGTGGTAAAGTATTTTAAGTATACTTCTCTAGTCGTTGTGTTCAATTTTAGCAACATTAAAATTTATTTTTTTTTGCAAATATATTTAACCAATTTAACTTATGGTTAAGATTTTCGTGTATATGCTAATGGTGTGATTACAATATCATATATGAAGAAAGTAACCAACCAAATTGGTAACACAGCAATTATATTGAAATACATGCTACATGCAAACCACATAATTTTTTTATATTTTTACACAAACATGACGTACCCTTTAGGTCTACACGCATCCAGTCCGGGTCCACTGCACCTAATGCATATAAAGATGTTATATGATTGATGTGATCTTGATATTTTGTGATCCTCAACTTGTTTCACTTCTGTTCGTACAAAGGTTTAAAAATGCTCTTAAAAATTAACTTATTCCATATTTCTTCACAATGACTTGAGAATCTTTTATCATGATTGTCGAACATTTATTCATTTTCAGAATGTTAATCCTTTAGTCATAGTTTGTTTACATAATGCCCCATAAACAGTACAACCTATATCATTTTTCATACCTTTTGCATGATTGTAAATTTCGAAAAAAGTATTTCTTACCCCTGTGTGCAGTTGGCATGACACGGCTGGCACTCTCTGTTTTCGTCCAGGTATGTCCAGACGAGCTGGTTATTGACGCCGGGCACCCCTTGTGTGCAGCGCGCGACGCAGTTCGGCCCATCTTTAAAGTGAGCACACTCAGAACATTGATCCGGTCCCTGCAATTTAGAAAAAGAGAGACAACGATAAATAAATTCCAACCATAGATCTGATGCCTTGCAATAACACGGGTCATGGGTTGGTTTAAATGACATCTACAGATAAGGTTTAAATGGATAAAATTGTATCAGCAAGACTATTGTTGACATACTGATCCGTGGCAGCTTTCAGTCCCCTCCAAAATCTTGCATTCTGGGTCACATTCCAAACAGGCGTTCTCCGACTGGTACTCACGGGGCAATCTGTAGAAACCAGTTCAAATTAAATACATAACCTTATTTTGTCGGTAACCGAACAGCACTTCTTTTGTACGGACACGATGCAAGTGAATGGGTGCCAGATGTCGTTCTTCAAAATATCTTCCGGTTTGAAATGACATGTCTTACCCCTGCAGCAGGTTGCAGTGACTGATACAGTGCCCGCTACGGTTCACATGCAGACAGGAGAAGCACATGGACGGTCCCGGGCCCCAGCAACCCTCCTCCCCACACATACTATCGCAGGTGCTATTCTGCTGTACTAAACACACACAAAAACATGTTTTATTAGTGTATGTATTTTATATAAAATGTGTCTTGTATGCCATCCGTTTTTTTTAACTGGAGAGGGAAAGTCAGACTAAAGAAGATTCTCTCTCACCACAGCGGTCCGTGTCTGAATTGTTGCTGGTTTTTATGCGTTGTTTGTCTGATTTGAACAGCTTCTTCCAGTAGCTGCCGTCGGCGTAACACAGGTTAGGGTTTTTCATAATGACCACGTCACCATCGCTGATCTCCTTCAGTGAACGCAGGCCGAGATACTGAAGGTTCGGAGTATTCAGGGCGGCAAAACTGACAGTTCCCCTATGACAGAGAGATACAGAGACTGTACAGAAGCAACCACAAATCATTTTTTGTAACAGGAATTATTGGATTTGACACCTTACACCTTGCAGTGTACTGACATTGCTGGGTACAAATTGGTAAAGGGTTATTTATGTTATTTATTTATAACATGGAATTAAACAGTGTTTTTTTTTTTGGAGACCCACGACGTCGATGTTGCAAGCTTCTTGTTTAACTACAGAAATAACTGTTTCTAAAAAAACTTTAGAGAAGACTTACAGCTGTTTGGTTCGTCCTCTTATAATTTCCAGGTTTTCAAAAGGACTCAGCGACTTTCGATTTTCAGGCCAGTCCTGAATGAGCAAAAACCCTAAGAATAATGAGAAGCGTTAATGATCTGTCACCAGATGCAATGCCTACCATCAAAAGATTATTTATAGGCCAAGAGATTCATTCTTAGAGACTTGACTAAATTTGAGAGTTTACCTGAAATTTCCTTGACTGTCTTGAAAATGTCTAGTTTCGCAGGATCCATGCTTGATGTATTTGTGAACAAGTCCCTTAAAAAGAGAATTTGGAAATAAAGCTGGATGACATATATCGTGATGGATGAGATATACATTGTGTGTGTGTGTGTGTGTGTGTGTGTGTGTGTGTGTGTGTGTGTGTGTGTGCGTGCGTGCGTGCGTGCGTGCGTGCGTGCGTGCGTGCGTGTGTGTGTGTGTATTTATATACATATATTTATAATATTATTTGATAATGATAATGATTGATTTCTATATAATTAAAATGTATTGAAAATATAGCAGCATATATTATGTATAATAAGTACATTTCTGTTCAGAATGTAAGCAAATATAATTACATTTAAATAAACAATGTGATTTTTAAATAATATATAAAGTTAAAAATAATAAATATATATTGATATTAATCAATGACATTAATAATTTATATATTATAAATATATAGAATAAAATGACTGTATAGCATACAAATAAATATATTGCATAAAGAGGCGTTTTCGAGGTATACCAAAAACTCACCCATGAAAAGTGGTCTGCATTATTTTAATATCGCCATTTATTTTAGTGCAGTTAATAAAGGAATTGATATTTGTGGCGTTGATGGACATGACGCCAGCGAGCATTCCCATTCCCAGACCATTGCATGCTAAAAGAAAAAGATGTATATATTAAATAATAAATCCTTAATGATGTGTAATAAATCCTAATGCCAGGGGTAGAATATTCCAATATTGCTGACCTTTTGGACACAAGCCATCACATTTTTTGCACTTTCGTATTCCATTCTCTTCCACTTCATGCATGTTCTCGCCGCACGTCCGGACACAGGCAACTTGATCAGCCACTACAAAATTATCTAAAGCAGATAAAACTGAAACGTTTTGAATCACGTTCTCAGTTGTTTATCTGTTTATGTGTGAGCCTTTCTGTTTGCATTACAACCTGATTCCACAAAAGTTGGGACACTGTGCAAATTGTGAATAAAAAAGGAATGCAATAATTTACAAATCTCATAAACGAATCTCGATTTTATACACAATAGATATAGATAACATATCAAATGTTGGAAGTGAGACGTTAAACATGTCATGCCAAATATTGGCTTATTTTGAATTTCATGAGAGCTTGACATCCCAAAAATGTTGGGATAGCAATAAGACATGGGAAAAGTTAAATGGACATATGAAGAACAGCTGGACGACCAATTGGCTATTTATTAGATCAATTGGCAACATGATTGGGTATCAAAAAAGCCTCCCAGAGTGGCAGTGTGCTCCAGAAGTCAAGATGGGAAGAGGATCACAAATACCCCCAATGCTGCGGTGAAAAATAGTGTAGCAAAATCAGAAAGGAGTTTCTCAGAGAAAAATTGCAAAAAGTTTAAAGTTTTCATCATCAACGGTGCAATGGACTGTGGCAAAGTGGAAAACTTTGGTCGGACGAATCAAAATTTGAAATTCATTTTGGAAAACTGGGACACCATGTCATTCGGACTAAAGAGGACAAGAACAACCCAAGTTGTTATCAGTGCTCAGTTCAGAAGTCTGCATCTCTGATGGTATGGGCTTGGAATGAGCGTGTGTGGCATGGGCAGCTTACACATCTGGAAAGACAACATCAATGCTGAAAGTTATATCCAAGTTGTAGAACAACATATGCTTCCATCCAGACATCAGGGAAGACCTTGAGTTTTCCAACATGACAATGCCAGACAACATATTGCATCAATTACAACATCATGACTGCGTAGAAGGATCCGGGTACTGAAATAGGCAGCCTACAATCCAGATCTTTCACCCATAGAAAACATTTGGAGCATCATAAAATGGAAGATGCCACACAGAAGAACAACTAGATGCCTGTATTAAACAAGAATGGGAAAACATTCCTATTCCTAAACTTGAGAAATGTTCACTCACCAGATGTTTACAGACTGTTATAAAAAGAAGAGAGGATGGCCTTGTCCCGACTTTGGTGCCGTGTTGATGCAATGAAATTCAAAATCTCCCTAAACTTTGTCTTAAAGTTATACATTTCTATGTTTAAACATTCGATATGTCACCTTGTATTGTGAATAACATATTGAAATTTGAAACGTCCACATCGTAGCATTCTGTTTTTATTCACAATTTGCACAGTTTCCCTATTTTTTTATAAGCCGGTTTGCATTTGAAAACCATTTAATTTGAAATATTACATCAACGTTTTTGACTTAGAATTGCAAGCCCGTTAAATAGCAAGGATGAGAACAATATTAAGATCATCACATATAAAAGCTGTGTTGGAGAACCTACTGTAGGACATGTGTCCTGTATTATATCTGGATGTGTCTTTGCAAACAAACCCTGTAGAGAACGGTTCCCCAGTTTTGCGTTTGGATAATGTTAGGGGCTGAACTTTTATGCTTCTAATCCAAATGTTTTAACATCATAGATGATATGCTTTCATTTTATGCCTCAAATGGATAAAAAAAACAACTTACAAGGACATTTCTTAACACACGTCGCTCCAAAGTTGTACTTTCCACCAGGGTTGGGAATGAGTTGGTGAGTGTTTCTGTCGTATACCATTAGACGTGGACATTCAGCCTTACATTTCCCCTCATCCTGGAATTCTCTACAGGCCTGCATGAAAATAAAAATAAAATAAGCATGAGATTGATTAACGACGATTCTTTAATCATTTATTCACTCCCCCATCATTTCAAATCTATGTGACACAAAAGAAGATATTTCGAAGAATATGGTAGACACAAAACCAGAGAGGTATTTCTCAAACTATCTTTTTTTGTGATGTGTATATAAAACCGATATAATATTAAAGACTCAAGAAAGTACCAGACAGTCCGTGTCTCTGGGTCCGGTGCAGCCCGCGGCACAATGCTCATTACAGCAGTCGCTGGGTTTGGGTCCCTTGCATCTCCGTGAGCACTGCTCGGCACAGTTCAACCGGGTCACTGACAGCAAAACACAAAAGCACATTGAACACCGATGAAGTTTACTCAAGTCATTGCTGAACTCAAAACACGCTTGACTTTACAGGTTTGGCAGTTCTGGAATCCCGGAGCCCAACATGATCCGTTAAAGCATCCTGGGTCACATTGTCGGCCTGAGACGAGAAAAAATTACAATTAAAACATTTATCCAAAGTAAGTTGTATTGCTTTATATTTTTATTAAAATTGTATTTCACCCAAAACGAAAGGTGATTTCATTGAGTTTTTCTTCTTCTACAGAACACAAAGGAAGATAGTTTTTCAACTCTTGGTAACCAAACAACCAGTGACGTTCAGTTCACAACATTCTTCCAAATATCTTATTTTGTGTTCTGTAGGAAAAGCCACAAAGGTTCGACAAGAATCCCATTAAAACATCAACGTTTTACATTTAAGTTTCACGTACATTCAGGATTGGTCTCTCCTGAGAATTTCACATTAATGTCACTCTGAGCGATGTCCGACCACTGTATAGTGTCAACATTGCAGAGCAAAGGATTGTGATCAAATTTCACTCCCCCTTTAAGGATTTCTGCCATAAGGAAGAAAATAGGGCGTCACGTTAGTCATACATTATTCACATTTAATATAATATGAATATTTATTGACAGTATTACATTGTGCATTATACTATATAGTAAAATTGTGTAAACATAAAGGTTTTATCTTGATACCTGTGAGGCTTCTTAGAGGGAGCTCTCTCAAGCCGATGGTGATGCTGCTACCCTCCTCAGATACAGAACTGTAAGAGTTTGCAATCACGGCCAGGGCGTATTTGTTATTGTAGAGAGTATGGCCGCGAATGAGCCGCAGGTTTTCTAAGGGTATCACGCTCACATAGTTTAATCCTATCAAAACATAGCCGCCGACTTCCTCGATGCTCTGCGCGTTTTAGGAAAAATACAATACAATATTTTCATTAAGCTTATTTAAAAAATTTTAACAAATCTTTAGATGTGTCGCACAGTCTTTTGATGTCACATACCCTCAGAAATGAGAGGTCATAGTAGTCTTGAATGTGGGTTATCTCCAGGTTCTCTAGCACTACTGTACAGTTACTGTACATCCGTACTATGGTCCTGTAATGGTCATCTGTTTTAGCGAGTAGAGTGAGCTTATTACTGGTTCCCTGACATACTGTAATAGAAAACAATATAAACACAAACATTCAGTGCTTGAAAATCATCAGAAATAAAATAAACAATCCTCTTAAAATTCATATCACATCTTGATCAGGATACACCAATAGAAATGAATAACTGAAGCATTTATTGCCATTTATTTTTATTTTCGGACATACTTTTTAGAATCGAAGCATCACTTGTCTTGTCTTTTAACGCCAGTGAGCAAGTGGCAGTGAAACTGCAATGATGCAGTATCAATGTTATTTGTAATATAATATCATTGTTAATGTTTCAATGTATTAAACAGGGATGACACGTTTTTCAGATAAACACGATATTCACTATTTTTGAGAGAAATATAAAGAAATAAAAAGGTAAAGTGATAATACAAACAGGATCAACATCACCGCAAGCAAACCTCCGACAACATTTAAAATGCTTTAAACATGTCCGTGATAAGTAAATGTTCCATGATGAACCTCCATCAACGTATTTATTATTGTATTTCTTTATTAGATTTTTAATATGTGAGGATGTTTAATGTCCCCGAAGGATTTATATTGGTAACCTACCCTCATTTTTTTAGACATGATAAAGATCTCAAGTGGGATTTCTCTTATTCCCACTGATCTTATTTTACTCATTGACCAAAACCTGTTACAAATAATTTCCCAATCAGGATATGCATCTATACTACAAGGACCTCAAATATTTATAATGCCACATTAAGAAGAACTGTTATCAAAAAATCGAAATGCATTATGTGTCTGCTTTATATATTTAATACACACAATTGTTATGACATAAAGAAAAAAATCTGTGTCTCTCCTGTAATGTAGGTGCTGAATTCCTGTGGACTCTGCTGTCTCATCTCTAGATGTTAAAGCCAACTCTGGGGGTGTGGAACACTGTGATTAAGAATGTGGTTCATCAAGGATGAGAAATATTGCACACGAGTGTTGCTCAACTTCAGATTCTGTGTAATTCTTGCTTGCCATGTGCAGTCAGTGGACCGTGATCACATGATTAAATGGAAAGTTTCCTCTTTAAAAATGAAAACAATCATGTCAGTCCAAACTTGTATGAGTTAGGTTACCAACATTGTTCAACTCCCATTGACTATTATTGTAAAAAACACTGAGAAATTTCTCCAACTATCTTTATCTAAGGGTCATATACATATTTTGAACATTTCCCCCAAAAATAGAAACGATCATGTCATTCCATTATCCAACATTTTTTTTAAATATATTTTTTGTGTTTTGTAGAAGACTAGTTGAGATATGACATGACAAATTTCAGTTTTTGGGGAAAAATGAGCCTGATATATCGAGACTTAAACAAATGTATTGTTCATCAGTTAAAGTCATAGGGCATTCTTCACAATATCTTTTCTGTAGAGGAAACCAACTCATATAAGTTTAAATTTGTAACCTGTAAAAAACACATTTCTCAAACTATCTTCAGCTGAAGAACATATTTTGAAGATTTTGCCAAAAATTAAAACTATCCCGTCATTTCTAAACTTCTATAAGTATCTTTCTTTTAAATTGACACCCATTGACTTGTATTACATAAAAACGCTAAGACATTCCTCAAACTATCTAAGGGTCGTATTTTGGATGATATGAGAGTGAAGTTTTGTTCATATATGCTAGACCGTCGCAAATGTATGTGTTGAAACATTGTCAAGCAGGTTTTACATCGGTAAGACCAACATCAAATAACCAAGCTGAATAGAATAACACTGTAATGAAAGTAAACTTATAAACCGTAAACACAACATCTTTTCTTATTTTAACAACTTGGCATCCGTCAGTACTCTGTGATCATATCATTAAATCTATGAAGGCTAAAGAGGGTCTGGACCAACAAACACTGTCAAGACATGTAGCTCTCATAAATACCTTCTGCAAAGCCATCATGTCTACATTCATCAGTGTCAGCGCAAAAGTTCAGTTTCTCTTGATGAGAAAATAACACCGGGTGCCAAATCAAAATCAAATGAATGACTTGAGAGCAGAGTTCTGTTGCAGATTGAGAAAGTGCCTTTAGGTTTTAACCCTGAACATTCCTTTCAAGAACCCCTTCAATTTCAAGAAGGCAGGTTTGGAAGCATGCAGGTGTTAAAGGTTCAGGGCTATCGCCTCGGGGTAAAGCCTGAACCAGGGGATGTGACTGAACAGGCCTTCCTGTTAAAAACAGAAACATTTATGGGAATGTCAATCCGTCTTTACGTCAGCATCAGGAAATACAGAATGACGTTCTGACAGAGATAAACCATTCTGTTTTGCTACTGGTGCAAAGCATGAGAAACTGTTATCGAGACATGATCAGTCCAGAGCAACTCAAGGTGAGAGATTTGCGCAACCGCAACGAAATTAAATCTGCCAATGATGAAAGAAATGGAGTTCCCTCGTATGTTGTTTCTTCATATACAGTATCAACAATATGAACATCATATTCACACTTATATGAATACCTCTTTTTCAAAACAAGATAAGTGCCAAATTTAAAAAAAATATGAATATGTTATGCCAAATCTCTATATTTTTTGTTTAAAGTTTGCTGCAAGATGCAGTTTTTTTCCAAAAAGCTATAAATCCGGAACCTGTTTTGAGCATAAATGCAATATGTTCTCTCGACCAATCATAATTCGTTCAATACAATCCAACATGGACATGATTTGAAGTGTTTGTTTTTGTTCAATCTTTTAATATGAGTTCTTTAAAATCTATAAACACTTTTAAAGGTCTAGATGAGCAGTTGAGATCTCCACCCGAGGGTTGAAAATGGCACACTGGACATTTGCATTTATTTGATTTATATTAATTATACATGTATATTAATTTATAGTCCCTGATGTCATTTCATGCTTTTTGTTTTTGCTTTTTGGTATGTTATTGGATGTTTTTTCGGGTTTTTGACCCAAATAATCTATAACATTGTTGTCCTATTTAATAAATTTTTTTTACATATTCAGACTGAGCCATTTTTAACCGGAAAAGTTGAATGTTAACCAAATGTAGGGATCCATGTAAAAATCTGAATTTTAAGAAAACTATTAAATGGAAAAGAGTTCTTCATATCTACACTTTATATATGTCATTGCATTATGTTATATATGATGAAATAATATGCTGGGTCCATAGTACAACTAAAAAAGCTTGAAAATATAAGTGCAAAAAATCTTCGTTTATTTTAATATTTTGATACGAATGAAATTAAATGTAAGTAAGTCTGAAGCTTTTTTTAACGATGTATTTTCACATGCATTCTCAGGAATCTTCTTTCTTTAATTGGATACTGAGGGAATATTTTATCAAGGTTTTTGAGTTATTCTCAGGCTTTTTCGTTATAGATTACCTGAGAAGAGATTGTCTCATCACCCTCTTTGAGCAGATTAATTATCATTTTATCCCCATGTTCTAATTAATTTTATTTTCTTTGGAGGAAAGAGATTACCTTTGAAATCAGGGTGATTTCTCTTTGTTGTTCATTTTAAAAGAAAAAATTCTCTCATCATAAACAACATCTCATGTCTATCCAAACCTGAATGAGCTCCTTCTTCTGCAGAACACAAAAGAGCATACTTTGAAGAACGTTGGCAACCAAACAACGTTGACTCTCATTATATGAACACCAGACCACTGGTACTTTTTCAAAATATCTTCTTTTGTGTTCAACAGAAGAAAGTGTCATATACTGATTTTGAAGAGCATGAATAAATAATAACAAATTATTTATTTTTGGTCCCTTTCATTTTTTTAACCCCTGATTGGCTGTTGGGCAGAATCTTATTGCAGTATGTTGTGTCAGCGGGTGGTTGTCTGACAGCTCCTTTTTATGCTGTTACCCTTCCAACACAGTTTGACTTCATGTTAATATCACATATATTGTTGTGCGGTCTTATAGAATATTTTTCGAGGTATATCTTTTATTTTCTATTCTTGTGCATGTGTACACAGCCACAGAATTTATTTATATTTTAAGTTTTTTATTAATGCAATATCTATAGGGTTGTGTTTACTAATTCTGTGATAAAAGTATGTATGTATGTATGTATCTATGAATGTATGTATGCTTCACGTTTGTATGTATGTATCTATGTATGTATATATAAAATACATGGGTGTTTGTGTGTGTGTGTGTGTGTGTGTGTGTGTGTGTGTGTGTGTGTGTGTGTGTGTGTGTGTGTGTGTGTGTGTGTGTGTGTGTGTGTGTGTGTGTGTGTGTGTGTGTGTGTGTGTGTGTGTTTGGACTATTCCCAGCTTATTCCATGAATTTGGTGTTTTAACAAGTGTCAATGTATCTGGACACAGTGTAAACACTGCGGATGTAGTTTTGTTTGCAGAGTAAGTGTTGCAAAATCTATTGATCTGCATGAGCACTGGCAGTCAACAACATTTGATATAGGGGAACTGCCTTCACCTGTTGACAAAATCTTCTTTCAAAGCCAATGCATAATTTGGTCAATGCTTACAATGCTCATACGGCTTTAAAAGGATAATCCATGTCCTATAATAGTACTTTCCCATCTTAAATCTTTACTCACATGCATTGGTTGTCTTGCTCCAACATAATGTCTATAATATCTCTGTTTTCAGTACAAATAAGAGGCATGTGAATAAAATAGTGTCTAATTCAATTGCAGCAAATGCGATTTACAGCGTCTCAATCCACCAGAGATGTCTCGCCTCACTGGGTGCATTTCATACCAACAACAGCGTCCGTCTAAATCAAATAAACCAACATATTGTCTATTTGTGACTTCTGCAACAAAATACATGTGTTCAGCCAACTTTGTTTTGCTGACCACAAAATAACAGCATGACACTATCACTGCATTTGTTAAACCATGAATGTTTTAATGTTGCAAATAATATAATAATAGATTAGATCACTAAGTAAATGTAATGTAAGCAAACATGCCATTTACACAAATCATAATTTACTCTTTAGCAGATTTAGGGTGTGTGTTACTAGGTGCTGGCTACAATGTGAAAACTGTTTTATGTGGTTAAAATAAAATAAAAATGCTTTAAAAACATTAAATATTTATTCAATTAAGAAATATTCAAATCATTTTTACAAATACAACAGTCAATTTCTCCAAAATGTACAAATATCTGTTAAGTTAATGTCATAAAAAAGTATTTTTTGAACAAGTATATATTTATATATACATTAAGATTTTTTGTGAAATCTAATAGAAATACTTACACAGTAGTAATAAATGAATTAATAGTTAATCAATGTTCTTGTTTTTTTAGTTACAGATTTTATAAAAAATTTCAAAACTTTTATATGTACCTATTTATTTAAATGTTTAAAATAAAAACAGTAATATATGTGGAGTGTAGGTTCTTTTTTTGGTGGTTTCCAGATCTAAGATAATTTGTGTATCTCTTTATTCACATGTTGGAGAGGTTCATTCTGACATTGACATATAGGTTTGGGAGGTTTGGGATTCTAAACCATCCTATTCATCCGACATTGGTTATATCTCTTCCGCAATTGTTTTCAGAACTCAGAGAATACATTTTTGACAAAGCTTAAATCAGATTAAAATATTGTAGATTTTTTTATATCTATTATCATCAAATTGATGCGCATTACATACATATTTGAATTACACTCATGAATAATTTTTTTTAAATGAAAAATATCTGTGACCTTCCGTTGAAAATAAAGCACAGCCTACATGTTTGAAATGAAAGTCAATGCAACATTTTCACTTAACGGATCAATACGGCATCAGTTAAAATAAATGCCTAAAACTGTTTTGACATGTTCAACAATCAAACATGACTGATGCACTTCTGTGTTCATTTCAATTGATTCAACACATCAATGCGTTCAATTTATTCCAAACAGATGCTGACGGGTAAACTTCAAGTCAACAAAACAGAAGAAAGAATACGTCCCTGTCTTAAGTATCATATATGATGAGCCTGATATGTTTGATCAGTGTTATCAGATAGTATTTTAATGCTTTTAAGGGAAATTACTGTCGTGTCAAAGAAGCGGTTGAACAGGAATCTTGCTATGCGAGTGAGTTGAGCTGTTGACACCGGGACATTTTTAATCCTGCCGTCCCCTCGAGCACTGAGATTTGTTTTCACGACGGTAACGTCAGAATGCACGTAGACCTGATTGTAACGCACCAGCCCAACGTTTATATTTGCATTGGCATATCTGAGAGGATGAATCTGGCTGGAACACAGAGCCAAGTCAACGTTGCCAAGTAAATGTTGTGGCATATTTTGTCAAACTCTGGGCTTGACTATGCATGCCACAGATTCTGTACGATGTAATCCATGAACGAATGCAAGATCAGATGGTGACAGGGTGTTACCATACCCGAATATTTCACACCGCACCTAGGTTTCGTTTAACCGGACAGGGATGTTCACCTACGGTTACCTGTGTTCACTTTTGATTCCAAAGAGGTCAAACTAACGACCTATAGGTCTCAATGGCCTATCTGCAGTTGTTTCAGGCTATGGGAATGATTTAAGAATGAGATGCAGTTTGAACGGGCCTGTCACCACAAGACTTTCTGTTCGACTGTCAGGCTGTTAAAGTGAAGTGTGTCAAGAGTTTACAAACAGGTTTCTCAAGACATTTCCGTCATCTTTCATTGGTCAGACGAACATGTTTTCCCACCCCAAATCATGCCTTTACTTAAGCCGAATCTCTTTTATTATTTCAGCAATGTAATTGAAACGCATTATTAACTCCAAGATTCATACTGGAAGTATGAGACTTAAAAGTACTTCTGGTAAAAGTATTTTTTCCTGCTAAATTAGATGATTCAGTACCCAGCAGTATTGTATTACTTTCTATACAATGAATGTACAATGAAGGTGCTCAGATTAAACCTACTAATCTAGTTGTCCCGTGTACGTCAGTAGATCGTGTCCTAAAAGGTATGATTGAAATGTCCCGGGCACCACGCAAACATTCTTCCGTGTATGAAAGGTGTGCATCTCATCTGAATTGCAAAATGCTTGTGACGAACAACAGAGATTGGAAAATTTAACCACATCGTATTATTATTAATAAATATTGAAATTTATATAAAAAATCATGAGCATGACAACTCGGATTTATCATTTATCTGCGATTTATATTTTTATTTGTATTTATTAATGTTTGTAGTAATGGTGCATGATTGTTACATTAAAAAATTATAGTTACGTTTTAAAAAAGGTTCGTCAACATTTTCGGAGGTTTCCAATGTGCAACCTATACGACTTAGGATTTATTTTTTACATTTGTCATCCTGCCTGTGAAAACCAAAATACAGAATTATTTTGCGATTTACTTTTTTATACCTACAATCATTCTGCACAAAGTAAAGAACATTCTTTGAGAATATAACATTGACATGTTTTATATTCACTATATACGAGCATTATAGATCAAACTCAAAGTGAAATTAATAGGTCAAATCAAACTTTTTTTACAAACATTTCTTTGTTTCGTTGAACACAAAGAAAGATATTTAGAAGAATGTAAACAACTGAGATTTTTGGAGCACCATTGACTACCACGCTAGAAAGGCAGTCAAATGGTTTGTTTTCCTTTATTCTTCAAAATATCTTCTTTTGTGTTCAACAGAACATTCCCAACTATTGTCACCAATGGTGCATCAGTTGCTCAATCTCATTTGCTCACATTCTTCCAAATATCCTTTTATTTGTTCAACAGGACATTCCCTACTATGGTCACCAATGGGGCATCAGTTGCTCAATCTCAGTTGCTGACATTCTTCCAAATATCCTTCTATTTGTTCAACCATACAAAGAAGTGTACACAGGTTTGGAACAACTTGAGAGAGTAATTCATGACAGAATTTCCCGTTTGGTTGGACTATTCCTTAAACCCAGTTTTGTCCAGCGAGCGTTGGTTTTGCTTGCCTCCATCTGCTGATCATTTTTAAACTGGCAACATATCTTAAGCAGCACGATGAAGCCAGTCTGTCCGAACAGAGAAGACCACAGACGTTAGGAGCTCAGACCCCACTCAGTGGGGCAGCTGTCTAGCGGTACCATCTGCTGGTGCTGAACTCTTGGCCCTCATCCTGTGGTCACTGGCAGGTTCATTTGATATTTTTAAAGATGCTTCCTAGCATTTTGATTAACTTCATTACACTTTTTGTGACATAAGACGCAGGGTCACTTATTGGGTTTAAGACGATATGATGCTCACGGATAGGAATGACAGATATTAGTGACGAAACCTACATTACTACCAAAATAAGATCTGAATAACTCCAGCAAACTAAAATTGTACATTCATTCATTAGTTCAAGTGATAAAGTGAAACTCAGGTCTTGACATTTCAAAGCTGTGTTTTACTTTCTATTACAGAAAACAACCATCATTTGAAGAATGCCGGCGCCTATTGATATTGTTATTTAGTTTGTGCTCATGCCATAAAGTTAATACGTGCCACTGCTCTGTGATACCAACTTTCCTCAAAATATCTTCTTTTGTGTTTTGCTGTAGAAATCTGGATTATGAGAACTATAACTTTGATATTGTTATTTGGTTTGTGCTCATGCCATAAAGTTAACACATGTCACTGCTCTGTGATACCAACTTTCTTCAAAATATCTTCTTTTGTGTTCTGCAGTAAAGATCTGATGGATTATGAGAGCTAAACTTTGATATTGTTATTTGGTTTGTGCTCATGCTATGAAGTAAATACGTGTCACTGCTCTGTGATACCAACGTTCTTCAAAATATCTTCTTTATGTTCTGCAGTAGAAATTGATGGATTATGAGAACTATAACTTTGATATTGTTATTTGGTTTGTGCTCATGCCATAAAGTTAACACATGTCACTGCTCTGTGATACCAACATTCCTCAAAATATCTTCTTTATGTTCTGCAGTAGAAATCTGATGGATTATGAGAACTATAACTTACCCAGTTAACTTAACCCACATGTCAATTCCGTCCCTTTTAAACTTAAAAGTTCTAAGAACATGTAAGCAAATTAAACTTACAACATGATAATGAAAGTTTTATTACACATAATGAGATTACAATTTGCCACATTTATTATAAATAGTGTATTAATGATCTATTATTATATACAGAAAGATCACATAGATATATATAATATCTATCTATCTTGTATAGATGATGGAAAATTATAATCATAAACTAAACTTTAAGCATCTCTCTCTCTATTAAACTTTAAGTCACTCACCTTTCCTCTCTGATATTGAGAAACGCAGTGACATCAGGAGCAGACAGACGATTCCCCAAACATGGAAGAGATTCCCACATCCTCTCATCTCCAGTGGATTCATTTTAGCGCATAATTTATCATTCCTTTAATAATAGAAATGAAGCAGAGATCGTTTTCCAGAGACGCGTCTGATTGACGAGTGCGCGCTCCAGACGCGCTTCTGTCCTGTGACGCGCGCGCCCCGCACATGAACGCGCCTGCACCAGACCTTACTGCGCACCATGAAGACATCTTCAAGACGTCTGATCAAGTTTTAGGAATGTTGTGCTCTGTGTTTAATTGTCGTATGATGATGAAGATATACAGTTCAGGTCAAATGTTGTGGGACGCTTGAGTTTTTCTTTATTTTAAAACTTTTCATAAAGTAAAAATATTAAAGTTAATAGTAGCAAACTTTTTCTAAGACAAACTTTGTGTTTGAAATGAATGACATGAATAGATATTAAAAAAGAACAGCCAATAAGAGAAATCCTTTAAAAGCTTTAAACCATTAACCATTTATATATAAATATACTTTATTATATATATATATATATATATATATATATATATATATATATATATATATACGTGTGTGTGTGTGTGTGTGTGTGTGTGTGTGTGTGTGTGTGTGTGTGTGTGTGTGTGTGTGTGTGTGTGTGTGTGTGTGTGTGTGTGTGTGTGTGTAATTATTATTTTAAGAATTTAATTTCAATGGTGTTTTATTTCATAATGTTAAATAATCAAAAATAATGTATATGCATACATATATCTATATGTATATGTATATGTTTGTGTATATATATATATATGTATATATATATATATATATATTATTATTAGTAGTATTTTTTTCAATAATGTAGTTTCAATTGTGTTTATTTCATAATTTCAAAGAGTTTATTTTTGATTATTAATGTTGGGGAAAAGTGCCCCAAAACTGTTCACCGGTTGTGTACAGACTAATGGAATTATATATATATAATATTAATAATTTAGTTTCAATTGAGTTTATTTGATAATTTCTAAGAGTTTATTTTGATTCTTAATGTTGGGGAAAAGTGCCCCAAAACTGTTCACCGGTTGTGTACAGACTAATGGAATTATATATATATATATATATATATATAATATTAATAATTTAGTTTCAATTGAGTTTATTTGATAATTTCTAAGAGTTTATTTTGATTCTTAATGTTGGGGAAAAGTGCCCCAAAAATGTTCACCGGTTGTGTACAATCTCATGGACATTCCCACATTTAACATATTAAATGTCAATGTTCTGACCTTTAGGTGGCTTAAAAAACACAAATAAGCAGCTTTGAAGGGACACCATAACGGTATCTAAGTGACTTATATATTCTTGTTGCTAAGGAGAAAAACAATGAAGCGGTTCACTTTACATTGGCTCTGACCAATGTTTGTTTTCCCTGAGACGTACGAGCAAGGCCATAACACATCACGACTGTTTTTCTGTGAAATAAACCTCATCTTGTATTGCATTGTCAGTTTTTACCCAAATAAGAAATCCTCCATGAGGTAGGCCTGTACCCGCACATACACCTGTGGGTGTCTGCCACCTAAGACACACACATGAACATCTTAAAGACATCTGCAGGTCTATGACATCTGACAGCAGACGTCTCAGAGATGTGCATCTGTATAAAGCATGATGCATTAAATCCTCTGACCTTTCTTGTGCGTTCCTAATGTTTTTCATGTTTGTCAAACAGGATCAGGCCAGTCTGGGATGTCAATCTCATCGAGTACAAATCTTCAATGTCCTGCAGTACAAGAAATACAAGAAGCCTCATTTATATTTACAGATGAAGGTGTGTTTGGTTATGAGACATGCTTTGTTTGCCAGTGGTGATTGGTGATTATGATTCATCCTAATCTGAAATATGATATTGATCAGAATGGTTGAGCATCTCTGTTCTCTCTCTTTAGGTGCATGGGGCGAGCTGGAGGGCATGGAGGGCATGGAGGGGGATGGAGGGTATTGCAGAATGATTCCCCAAAATCCTTTTGTTTCAACTGTTTGAGAAGGTTTGATGATTTTTATTTTGTAAATTGAAATTTAGTTGTCAATGTTTTTTATTATTTGTATTTATTATTGGTCATTAAAGATTTGTGGCTTTAACAGGCATTACGGTAAACAAGAACATTGCATTTTTATGCCTTTTTCAATTAAAACAAAATCTTTAGTCGTTTTTAACAAAGTTTTATAATGATATATCATCATTGGCTGTAGTTGTCAATGCTTTTAAATGTTTGACTAGTCATAAAAGAGCAATTGCGCCTTCTTGTGGCTTTAACAGGCATTACGGTAATCAAGAAAATTGCATTTTTATTCCTGTTTAACTTAAAGAAATCTTTAGCGGTTTTTAAAGTATGACTTTTGTTTATTTAGTAATATTAAATGTTGTTGTCAATGCTTTTCATTTTTGAACTAGTCATTAAAGAGCCATTGCGTTCTATTGTGACTTTTACAAGACTTACGGTAAATTAAAAGATCTCATTTCATGCTCGTTTTACCTGATAACATTTAAATGTTTTTTTTTCAGATAAAAGATATAAATTATCCAGATTTATTTTAACATCCCAGTACAAGGGTACTAATATTAAGAATGCATATATATTTTAAGTTCTGTTTATTTGTGTTTAGTTGCAGTACTAACTATCACCACAAGATGGCAGTGGTAGTATAGTGGTAGTATGGCTTAATTTAGATTTATACTAAATACAAATCTAATAATATTAACTTTAATACTTGTGCTATAAGTGTGAGACATTCAAGCAGAATTTGTATTGAAGAGATAGTGGTTTGCTTATCGTTAAATTAATGCAAATCTATAAACATTTTTGTGTTCTTATCAATATAGAGAAAGATATTTAGAATAATGTGTATAACCAAACAGTTCACCTTTTCTTTTCACTCTTTTCACATTATTTAAAAATATTTTAATCTATTTAACACAAAATGAGATGTGAGAACAATTTAGGACAGCAAAATGTTCTGGGATATTTTTGACTGCCATTGTCAATCGGATCCAAGAACTGTTTGGTAACAAGCATTCTTCCAAATATCTCTGTGTGCAACCAAACTAAACAACTAGAGAGTAATTCATTTTTAGGTAAACTTTTAATTTAAAGCTCACATAAATCATTTTTCCCCTGTTCACAATTTAAATAAATAGAGAATTCAGGTGAGTAGATTATATATAGTCTATGGAATGAATAATACCTTTACTTCTGGATTCTTCCTGTCTTTGATCAGGCGATGGAGGGAATTAGAGGAGATGAGATGGAGGTGAGCGGGCTACAGGTAGGTGATGTAGACAGGGGCATAGGGTGCCTTTCGATGCTTTTCTGATGGGTGTTATGGATGTGATATGTTGCATTACAGATGTGGAATTAAAACGCTTTGAGAATAGAATTGTAACCAGTATCCCGAACCGACTGTTTATATTACACCAAACCTTTATTGATGGTTTTTAAACACAAAAATATCAGTCTATGCAGCAGTTTTCTTTTAAAAGAAAAGATAAATTAACCTGCGTTTTGAACATGACAAAAAAGATTTATGAAATTTAAGATTTATGTGAATTTAAATGTACAAACCAGAAGGAATAAAATCCAACAAAGGACAATGATTGATAACCCTATATAGAATATAAAATAATTAGCATCATTTTATTTTCATGTGTCTGTTTAAGAACGAAATGGATGTGACAATCCTGAAAACATCACTTACTTGACTATATATAAGTGTACCAAAAACTTTTTGGATAAAACATTTCAAAGAATTGCCCGGATCGATTGGGTCTTGAAGAATGTGATGTAAATGAGTAGTGCTCATAAAAGTGAGAATCCTTAACCAAGGGCAAGACCCGATTAAGTGACAAAAGTCCAAATACATGCAACCTGATTACCAAGTTTGCAATACATCTGAAACAATATTCTGGATTATTGGATTATATTATTTCATATTAATTTGCTGTTTGCCAATGCTGTTAACAAAGCTAAAATAAAGGAGCTTTGGGTGTTTAAGTGCAATTTCAGTCTGATGCAAATGATCTATTTTATATTTATACTTTTATATTTTAAAGGCCAAGATCCTTCAGGGAAACCACAGGTACATTTATAAATGCCCTGCCGTTGGTTTAAACACCTAAAGCGACACAAGGTTTTCGAGACTTGTCTATTGTTTTTAAGTAACCGCCCCCAAGCCACGGCTGTGCAAAACCTTAACAATACCATCAGGAACTCCAATACATTCCTATAAGATGTTCTGAAACACATCTAATCACATCTTTGTTTAACAGACGATCTAAATGAAGTCAGATCAGTCAAGCAGCGACATGATAGAGAAATTGATTCTAATTTAATTCCTAGGTTTTAGGCCTCCATCCCATTGATGACATCATAAGAAAAACAAGATAAATGAAACATTGAGGACCATACCCAAGATCCAGCCCAAGACATCCGTGATGGAGTGGTGAGATCAATGAGATCCTGGAAAAACTTCTCAAGAGGTGAAGAGACATACAAGTCACAGACTATTCAATATATTCCAAGTTGATTAAATGTATTCTTTTACATTTTTTAAGTACAGCTGGTAAGTAAGAATACAGCTTACTAAATGAAAATGTTGTTTACCATCTCTCCGTATAAATATTGTAATTCACATCTTATTAGCTGCAGTTGGCTGTCTTGTTCATTTTTCATCTTGCGTTGAAGTTCAGTTGCTTGAATGTCATAATGATCATAGAAATATGAGAAACAGGAATGAATTCATTCTGCTGATATATCCAACGTAACATTTTTGAAAATCTAAAACACAAAAACTAAATGAAATGTTGCCATTAATGTAGTGAACATAGTAATCAACACACATGTATTAATATTTATATTTATTTAAAAATCTTAATAGCAGTGATTGATCGTCCGAGTTAGATTGCAAAAGTTGATGTCTGTTAAAAAGTTCACATGTTTAAGAATAGAGGGCGGCACAGAAAATTAATGTTCAAAATGACTTGTTCACCCAGTCCACACATAATAATCCAAAAAAACAACTATAATGTTTAAAATCTGTCCATAATACTTATCTATATTCATATATTCTGTATAATTATTGTATATATTACATATATATCCTGTATTTACTGCTTATTGCACTTCTGGTTAGATGCTAACTGCATTTCGTTGCCTTGTATCCTACATGTGCAATGACAATAAAGTTGAATCTAATCTAATCTAATCTAATCTAATCTAAAATGAAAATAAATTCATTCATTTTTGACAGCTCATGCTGAATGTCAATCAACACAAGAATATATATCAGAATATATAAGAAGATCTCCCGATAAAGTCCAGAATGCACTTTTGACACCTAACGACTGTACAATCGGCTTTTTTTTTGCAATACACGTCTAAAAAAATTTTTATGTTTATTCCTAAAAGGTGCACTTTAAGTTATATAAAACACTATGTTTTCTGTACGGCTTCTTAATGTTGCTGCCGCAACTATGTGGTTATCACACAATCAGCAAAACAAAAAACTGAGTTCACCTGTTGTGTATGTAAAATGAAAAAACATGTTTGATTTAGTACTTTGGTGAGACATCTATAACTCTTTCCGAGTCCATAATAACTGTAAACAAAATCCAAAGAAAATCATATATAGTGTGCAGTGTTCAACTTTCTTAATTCGTCCACTGTTCCACATTCTCAATAGCACGACTTCCGACCGGCCCCGTCTTTACACCTTCAAGCTCTCAACAAACCGATATCTACACATCAGTCTTTCCCAAATGAGATTCTCCCCAGTCAGTCACACTCTCTGCTTATGAAAGCTGCTTCATATCATACATTGGCACTTCCGATTCCTCGCCCTTGCCCTCATCTGCACCTTCTTTCACCGTTGGCTCCGTGTAGGCCATGTTAGGGCTGGCCTTCCGACCCTTGGGGGGTGGGATGGGTGCCGTTCCTTCTGTGGTCCCCTCGGCTCCTTCCTGACCCTCAGCAACCGTCCTCTCTTTTCTCAGGTTCAGCTTCGCCGGCACCGTCTTGGTGATGGTTTCCTTCAGCCGTTCTCCCGACTGGCGGAATTTCTCCCGACGCTCAGTTGGCACTATACGCTCACCCAGCTTGTTGACCTTAGTGCCCAGGTTGTCCCTGGTCTTGGTCATGTTCTCGCGTGAGAAGGTCTGCTTCAGGCTTTCGATGCGCTTCAGGCCGGTCTTCTTGAGTCTTGCAGCGGTGGAGGAGTCGGCCTCCTCGACGACCATGTATTCCTCGTCGGAGTCGGGGAGTGTGATCTCTAGGGCGTCCGGGTCCACAGGGGCGTCTCCACCTGAGGCGCCCTTTGAAGATGCTTTGGGGCCGGCGACAGCTGGGACTTCATTATCTCCCTGTGAAAGAAGGATATTAAACAACATCAGAGACCTTTATCTGATCTAAGGGTTATAAATGGATGTCTTTTACAGCCAATATAGTTATCTGTACTATAACTTATGAGAAAAATGATCATAATTCCATTATACCTCAATTTAGTTTATCTCTTGGATAATAATGCACTTTGTTTTGGGATTGCAAGTTAATGCATATAAATGATCATATTCACTCATATAAACAATTTATGTGGCTCAGTTAATATCACAAAAAATGAACATTATATAAAATCGGTTTATCTACTTTAGAAAATCTTTGAAAACTGGATTTTCAATGGGCCGTATTAAAAGAATTGACAAAGAATGTTAATCTCTCTAAAATTGTTTATGTTGAAAAGTCGATGTAAATAATTAAAACTAAGTATTTATTTAACAAATATATATTTTAAAAACGTAGACACTTGTGCATTCTAACTGAAGTATTTTATTTAACCAGATTTACTTTTTACTTACAAATACTCAAAATGAATACTCATTTCTACTATCGTGCTTTAAACACAATGGCTTTGTAGCTTTTTTTAAATGCTTCTTACAATCGTATATTTCACATTCAATATCAAAAATAAAATGTGCTACTAAAATCACATTTCTCCCATTTTTTCCTCTTGCACTTGTGTCTTAATTAGAGGCTTTGTGTTTTTTTGTAAATTTTTTGAATTTTTTTGAAATTTGATATATATTTAAGCCATATTTTGTATTTATAAATCTTTATAATATTTTCAATATTTCGATATTTCTCTCTGACTTTTTAGTGAGTTTTCCTCATTCTGATGTACCCTTCTATAGCCATACTGGGTCATTTAAAGGCCACATATATAACAAAGTGAATCAAGTTGCACGTTTTCTCTCTCAGTCTTGTACTAAAGCCAGATAACATCCAACAACATATTATAAAAACCAGCACTGTATACTTGCAAGACACATCAGTTCTATAGAAAAATAACACTATAACTATCAAAGCACCAGTTTTCAATAGCTCATGATTTAAATACGTGGCTTTTTTAACCTTCGCTCAGTCAAATCCACTAGTACTATATTAGGACATGAAGCTTCAGCGTGTAAGCTCTCAGAATAACCCAGAATAAATCTGTCAGCTGTTGCTTGCTCACCGCGAGGGATCAGGCGGTCATTACAAAGTACGAAGTGATAGTTCACCCAAAAATGTAAATTATGTCATGTACTCATCCTCTTGTCATTCAAACCTGCATGACTTTCTTTTGCAGACACCGAAAGAAGATATTTTGAAGAATGTTGGAAAATGCATTGGTTTCAGTGAATGGTTGGCACTGGTGTTCGGTTTCTAACTTTCTTTTAAATATTCCGCGGAAGAGTGACCTTAAGTCATATATGCTTAAATCCAAGGAAACTCATTTGGGTATGGAATGACAAGAGGTTCAGTAAATGATGACACAATTTTTTGTGAGTCATGGATTTCACAATGCATATGAGAAAATATAAATTATGATGTCATCATTTCTTTTTTGCTAAACTTGTTTTTAGATAGAACAACAACAATCCCCTTTAGTGTGAGATTTAGACTTCTTGTAGACGGGGGATATAAATGCATTTCTACTCTGTCATGGATCAAATAACATGGATGAGCATGTTGCCACATATCGGATAAGATGTCTGCCAACCTTTCAGGTTGTCATTCTCACATGGGACTTGCAGGACATTGGCTCATCTGCAAGCTGAAGTATGCCTAACCATCCAGTGTACCGTGATTTATCTTGGATCACGCAAGGCCTTGTTTCTTGAAATAATCAGGCTTACTTTGATGACCTTTCCTATTGAACCTGAAATGTGGCCAAGCTCAATGTCAAATGATAATCAACATGTGTTGACCCAACCTGTTTAGTGTTATAAACATGAGGCCAACTTTTGTGCATCTACCCAAATTATGAATGTTAGAATATAAGGATCCAAATGGAGCAAGTTTAGCAACTAAAGAGAATGCATGATGGACTTCACTCACCATATTATCACAATCTGAAACATTAAATCCGAGCTTTTTTAAATACAGAAAAACCCCACCATTGGGACCAGTTGGGTTGTCTAAACCCAACATTAACATTTCCTAGGTTATTGTAACCCACCAGCTGGGTACAGCCATATTCGACCCAAACATGATTTCAAACAACCCTTTAAAACAAGATGGACTCCTCCAAAAGAACTCCATCGAGTCTTACCTGGTAGATGACCACTCGAAACTTGTTCTTGTTCAATAGCTCGACCTGCGTCTCCTCTACTTTCTTGACCCGTACGTTCTGCTTCTCCACGCGGACACGGACGTCCTTCACGTGGCAGCTGACCTTACGCGTTTTCTCCAGGAGTTTCTCCACGGTGCTGCTCGTCGCCGTGTGCTCTTTCATCAACTTCATGACGTCCGCCTGGATGGTCTTCACGTTGTTCTCCAGCTCCAGTTGTCTCTCTTCCATGCGTTGCTGGCAAGCCTGGACATTGTCGATGATCCCAGACACCCTCTCCAGCAAAGAGAAGATGTTCAGGGTGCTGGGCTCATCCGCCGCACCAGCCACTCCTAGTTTGTCAGCCATGTCGGTGAACCCTAGACTGATAACCAGATGAAAGCCGAAGTTCTGGTTGGTGATTGGGGCTATTGTATGTAAGGGTGTTGGGTTATGGGATTGGACACGGTGGGACGCTGGATCATGGAGCCGTGAGGAGTGCTGGATGAGACCGACTCTGACTTGAGCTTCACCAACGTTTCAAATTGAAGAATACAGAAGCTCCACCCTTTGAGTATATAGGGAACATTAGGTTCAAAGGGCAGACACACTGGAAGAGACTGAAAAAGATGGCAGGGGAATTGGAAGGGGGGCTCCGAACTAGCTCGGTATGAATTCAGTGTTAAAAATATCTACAGTAAGGTGACACTTTGTCATTTTTAGAAGATGCGTATGTGTGCAGCTGGGATAATGGAAACCCCCTTCTTTCTTAACCTTCGTATTTATTTTCCGGCTAACTTAGATTAGATCTAATCTTCTTCAATGAACAGCTGATGACTTATATTTATACTGTCCTAAAGTGTTTTCTTTCTACACCCCTTCCTACTTTCGCCAACGCTGTTTTCTAAAAAAATTCAATGACTCAAATCCAGGCCAAACATTTGTCCCACCAATGCTTTTGGACTATGCTTAATTACTTAAAGTCCGGCCTAGAAGAAACATGCTGGTCTCCAACATTCATTGACCTGGAGAAGATGATCCACCTTAAGGAAAAGGATCTTCATCTCACGTCTCGTGGGCAAAGAGGACCATCCAGAGCGGTGAAGTGATGCCACCAGCTGCGGTCTATTATTAAACCTCAAACCGGTTATAATTACTCATCTGTCGTGTCATTGCTTACTAAGGTTGACTTGTATCTCCAAAATGCAGACACCTAATACTGCTTTCTTACGCATAACGTGACGTGAACAAGCTTGAAATTTAGTCTCAAATCGCAGAATCGGTTTAAAAGTTGGTTTATTCAGAGACTATTTGATTTGTTGCATTGGTGAAGAGCTTAACATTTTGCAAAGGGCAAATTGTTATTTCAAATCTTGCAACATGATGCTATTGAAACCGATGGCAAAATATTTGAACAACATTCAAAAGAAGTAGATAAAAGCAATCTTATTACTAGATTACGCGGTGAGATTATATTACTTAGACCTAAACCAAACCACAACATTCTACAGTCGTTCAAAGTTTAACAGCCAACTTAAAGCGATTTCCAAGAGTTATGAACAAACCTAACCATCAGGTTGAAAAATAAAGGTGTGCTTGGTTGTTTCAACCCATTTTTTGGGTCAAATAGGAATATTTTCTAAAAAAAAATTATTTTCACCAATATATGAGTGGAAACAACCTGACACCTTTTAGCACATAGAACGTAAGAAGTTGTGGGTAAAACTTACAATACATTTTTTTGAATCTTGCCAATCTGATGGTTGTGTATAATGAACAGAAATAATTGTAAGACTCAGAATTTTATTAAATCTACATCACTGGACACAGTTTCACAGGTCATGCGATATGCAGTTCGTAGAATTAAATTAATGTCAATAATGTCCGCTTCAACATTAACAACACCGATAACAATAGAACATAAAAACTACAAACATTTCAACATTGATAAGAGTAGCTAGTCAAACACATTGCATTTCATTCTCTGGAATTCCTTTCAAAAGAAACCGTGAAGGTCGGCACTTCCTCGGCAGACTTGTTCGTGACCAATTAAATTTGGTGTTCAGCTATGTTTAAGAAAAATAAAATAAGCCAGGGAGTAAAATACAAAGTTCATATTTTCTGTAAGAAGCACATTCCAGAATCGAGGACGTCCGGTTCCGTGGCACGGTTCACGTGCCAAGATTACACTGAACGATACATGGAAAAAAAGTGGTACCGCAAACAAAAGTAAAACGAAACTTGACAAGAGGAGCTGGCTTTTATCATTCACGTGACAGTGCTAACCACTGACAGTACCTAAAATGTCCTTGGATGAACAAACAAACAATAAGGCACCGTCCCGTAAAATCAAACGTAATCGAAAGTAACATTGTCCAGAGTCAAGAAAGCACAAACCAAAATGCACATTATAATCGTAATCCACTCGGTACAAAAAGTATCAAAAAATCAAATAAAAACAAGCTACATCATCCTTGAAGAGGTGTCTGATGAAAAATGTCCTAAGTTCTGCTTTTGCCGTCTTCCGCGATTGTTCTTAGGACATTTCCTGTAAGAAATATAATTACACCCACATGAATCTTCCGATTTTAATTTTTCTTTAGTACGATCTATAAGATCGCCCAAAGCTATACTGTTGTACTCACCTAGTAATACACATGACAACTGCCACGATGATGGCGATCTGCACGGCTCCAATGATGGCAGCTATGAGAACGTAATGAAGTTTCTGACCGCTGGGGACCACATACAAGATGTTAAAGTCGGCGATCTCCTCGCACTGCGTTCCGGTGTAACCCGAATCACACCTGTCAATACAAAAATACAGATATTAAAGACAACGAAATATAGTATGCTGAAAAAAATGATTGGTTGGAGGTACTGACCGACAGGAGGCGATGCCGTAATTAAATTCACATTGGCCGTGAACGCAGAAGTTTGCGTAGTCGTCCGTGCAAGGGACAGGCATCCATCCATAACCTTTACCATCACCTGCTTTTCCTGGATCTATAAATACAAGTGAAATATATAGTGCTTAAAATGAACCATTGGACATCTACGGTGACTATAACTAATGTAGTTAAATTCTTAGTTTTGTGTCATTTCAGTATCACCTTAGTTTAAGATGTTTTCTAATATAGGAAATAAAAGAAAGAAATGAGTGAAGAGTATGGAGTTGTTAAAGGAATGTTGATTGTAGAAGATTTGGCTTAATTTGATGAGGTCTTGTATTGAGATCTTAAATAATATTGACTTTTGGTTTAAGACTTGACAAATCTGAGTTTGAGTCATTGTTGTGATCTCTTCTAAAACAATAATGACATTTGTGAGATTTTAGTTCTCTCATGAATTTCTACATGTGAATTTCATCACATTTCTAATAAAACATTTCATCTAAGCTTTAAATCCATGACCTCATGAATCAATTGTATATATTATACATGGCTTAAATATTTTAAGGCGGCATGAAAGAAAACGGGATATAAATACCATCATGTGCTGACTTTATTTTTAGAAATATGCTTACCAGTTAACTCAGGCTTGTATGGAGATCCAACATCCGTTTTCTTGGCTTTGTCTTTATCTGGAATAAAAAAAAAAAACACACAATAAGATTTAGAAGAAACTAGGTCTGTGCGATCAAAATTGATTTTGATTTTTAACTTCAAACATTATTCAACTATTCAAGCTAAAATTATTAGTGTGGTGCATTCCACTTCATACGTTTTGTATTAAATTTATACTATTTATCTGAATCAATGGATTTATACTTCATTTTGTTAGATTAAATCCTGTGTTATATTCACAAGAAATGTATTTTCTTATCATGTTGCTCCCAAAAAGTAATCATGTTAAATAATCGTTATTTCAACATTAGGGAAAAAATTGGCAATTGGATTTTTAGTTATATTCCAGCAGCCCTAAAAGGAACAACCATGTAACAGAATATATAAAGATGTGGGACTATTCAGCTTTCCACCATGCTAAACTACAGTGCAGTGACCTTTGACCTCTGACAGAGCCTGACCTGGGCATCTCCCGAGATGTTTGACATCGATCTGCTCCTGTTTCATGCAGGACGCCTCTCGCACGAGACAGGGGTTGTGGTACGAGTTTCCGTCAGTGCCACACACAGGGTTCTCATTGTGGCCGCTGCAGTCGATTTTACATGAACAGCTGCAACCCAAAAAACATGAATCTGATGTGTGCATGATACACAACATCCCCATACACACGCTAGAGCAAACTAAAATTATGTTTTCGGGATTTGGGTTTTGAAATATGAATTTTTAATATCAACAATGGTGTCAACACTGGGCGAAATAATATATATTTGATATTAAAAATGTAATTTTGACTTGTAAAACTAATATTCTTATCAACAATGATGTCATCACTCACAGAAATGGGCAGACTTGATATCAAGAACTGAATTAAAAAACACTCGTAAGAAAGTAACAATAATTAAAATGTGAAAAGCAATTGTTAGAAGTAGAAATTCTACTTTTGATATCAAGACCAAGAATTTTAACCATATATTAAATTAATTGATAATTAATTTAAGTGATAAATTAATTATTGACAAAAACTAATTAAAATATCAGAAACAAGTTAAAACTCAAAGTACACATACCAACAATTTCTTAAAAATAAAAATGTAATTGTTCATATGAACAATTAGTTCAACATTTGTCCAAATGACAAGTCTTGATATCAAGAATATAAATGTACTGGTTGAAATACAACTTCTTGATGTCTTTAATGTATTTCAGATATTAAGAATTGTGTTTTTCACTAGTTAAAATATACTTCTTGATATTAAAAATGCACATTTCGGAATGTGATGACATCATTTTGGCATTCAAGAATTCATATTTTACTCAAAAAAAGCAATTATTAATAGTTGAAATGCTATTATGTATATCCACAAATATATTTATTCAAAACTTCACACCCTGAGAATGATTAAAAGCTATTTTGGCTTGCCAATGCAAACCATTGCAGTGCTCAGATCTGTATGATGTGATTTGTCTCCCTCTGGTGGTACATTAACATAATACTAATAGCAAGTGCTGAACCAAGAGCTTTCCTCTTGAGTATTGTCCTTGGATTGTGCACTGGTTCCTGGATTCTGTCCATAATGTTCATTAGCACTTGGCATAGAAATGCAAGATCAAAATAAAAAAATAAATAACTTTCACTAGAGAAACTTTTTCAGACCTTCCCGTGAGAGAAGTGATCAGTTTTGGAAGAGCTGAATTGCTTGCAACATTTATGCTTTTATACTACAAAAAACGCTTAATTTCCTTAATACACTGGCATGATACAGCAAGTCATTATTTAAAAACTTTTTATAAGACTGGTTAAGGAGAAAATTGGCACGTACGAGTCTTCATCCTCGGCGTCTTCATCACATTCTGCGCCGTACTTGCAGTTGCTGCATTTTGTGACTTTCTTCCCCGAATCTGTGCCTGATCCTTCATATTCTGTGAGATAGTGATGATATACATTTAGTTAATGTACATCAGTCATACACAATATATTTAGTATGTTTTCCGGGAGTCAAAGCCAAGAGTTGTTAAGGTGAGTTAAAGAATCGCATGTATCGGTTAATACCATCCCTTCTTCAGTCATTTTTCTTCAGTTTATATCTATTTATATTATAACTCTATTATATCTTTAAACATTCTTTAAATAAAATATAAAGAACTGTGTCTCAAATCCTGCTTGAGAATAATCTATTGTGTGGAGTTTGCAGCTTATAATAAAAAAAGATCCGAGTAAATAAATACTAGTATATGTGGACATTATGTACTATATACTATTTTATGTGGACAACAATACTCTTAAAAATCCAGAAAACGGAAATGTTAAACAGAATAATCATATACATACTTGTGCATTACTTCTTTTATAAAAAGGGATTTGGTGTCAATAATAGGTTTTAAGAAACTGTTCTTCAAAGGTGGAATTACAAATGTGGCAATTTAATGTTTAAATCTGAAGTGTTTGCCTCTTTTATTTAAGACATACCAGCTGAAGAGAGTATGAGCAGCATTTTAGAACGGGTCGGTGTGCAAGAACAGAGGATTCTTGCAGCGGTCTGTCATTTACAGTAATAACAGGGCGGCTTTCATCTTTAAAACCCAAACCAGAGGAGCAGGAGAGGTTCAGAGCGACTCGCTCATATCACAGACCTGACAACTTCAGCGTGATGGGCCTATATATAACCTCAGATGTCGGTTTCTGGTTAATCTACACAGTTCTGAAATCTCAGCATATGGGTCAAAAACCACAAAATTACCAGGTTATGGTTTTCTACATTTTATGGCCGTTTGCTGTTTAATAAAAAATGAAGAAAAACAAAACATACCTCCATCACCAGATCCCGAGCTGCTATCTGAAAGCAGAGGAATGGATTAGTTTTAACTTGGATGGAACTTATAAACCAATAAAACATTAAACCTTATTCAATAGTACTGGCAGTACTTACAGATCTTAATATTAATGTAAGCTTATGTACTTAAAATGAGCATTATCAAGTGAATGGATAGCCCTGTCGGGTAAATAATTCTAAATATTTTCATGGATCAGTTTGACATGGCCTTAAAACAACATATCGAAATAGAATCAGCATTAAATATAGTTCATTTTTGATATTATAAATAGACATATACCTTCATTTTATCAATCACATGATTAATTTACATATGCGTTTCTAATAACTGACGTATATTATGTATACAAAATGTATTTGATATAAACACTACCGACACTATACGACACTATCAGTATACTCTTATAGACTGTCATTGTTTGTTGCAGGATCTTGCAAGCGTGTTTGTGACTTTGAATAAAACCAGCACAATCACCGAAATGTGATCTACAGCAGAAGATGTGAGGTTCAGTTTTCGGGAAGTGGCTGAGACTCACCGGGATAGCAGGGGCCCTCGGAGGCAAGAGAGATGGGTCTCTGCTGGGTACACGCCGCTTGTCTCAGGTAGCACTCGTTCTGATAGGTGTCTCCGTTGGAACCGCACACAGGGATGTAGTTCTTAGGGCACTGCGGCAAACAGAGACAGATGATACATGTGAGACCGCTGCTGAAATACAGCAAGACAAGACACTTGCGGAACTGTCTGTAAGATGGTTATGCCATAAGCGACTGGAATTTTAGGCGAATACATTTGAGCAGGACGGCTCATTGATCACAACAATGAAGTGAATAAAGGTCAATACTGAGATCGTTTGAGTAATTTTATAGTACAATACAAGCTTAATGTAAAGAGGGGTTTAAGGATGCTTTGCACATACTGTAAAAACACAAAAATTTACATATACATTAACTTAATAAAATATTTTAGAAGCGTAAAATAGATATTTCAGTGGAAATATTAATGAATTTCTCTAAAATTAACAAATATTTTAATTTTTGAATTTTTATTGGTTAACAAATACATATTTGTAATATTCATTTTTTTGAGTGAATTCTAATAGAGATATTTGAGCTCATCAGATTTGGTTAAACACAACATTTAACAGTATATTTATTTAATTTCAGAGCTTTAAAATATAAAAATTTCTTCTGAGTGTGCACCATTTCTCCGTAAAAATTTCTTTCGCAAAACACAAAATCAGATACTTGGAGGAATGTTGCAATTTGCACTCACTCACTTGCATTGGTTTGCCCATATAAAAGTGAATGGATGCCCATGATATTCAATTACAAACATACTTCAAAATATCTTCTTCGTGACAAATTCATATGCGCTTGAATTGACAATTTTGTTGATTTTGTTAAACTCACACTCCCATAAAATATAGCATGAATGCAAAGCCAATGAAAAAGTGCCATTGAAATAAAGGATGAAAAATGTGTACCTGAAACTGGCATACGCATTTGAGATCTGCACCGTTATCTCTGCAGGTCCCACCGTACCGGCATGAGGTCGCATCACACACGCGTAGGTCGCTTTTCTTTTCTGACAGATCTAAAAGAAAAGAAAGGCCGATTTAACTTCAGTCCTATTAACAGGGTTTTCACATGTACACATGTTTCTTGTCAGCTGGGGACATCGTTCTGCACATGTGGGTGTTCTTGTAAGTAGGTGATTAATGAAAGATGGCATTTCAGGTGCCCAACAAGCTTTAATGACATGGTAACAAGTTTCCACATGGATGTTGTTCTATAAGCAGCCATCAATTGTACTATTAAAGGAAGGTAATTTTAGCTTCATCTGCCCAGCATCAGACATTAAACAGCATAACTGAGACAAAACTGATCTGAAATCAGCCCACACGTCATCTGCACAGAGCCATGTGTCTAACAGCTGTTTACATTAACTGACCGATCATATCTCAAACTTTGGCTGAGTGGACGAAACGCATCACAAGAAATGAAAGTGTTTCCTCCACCTGACACACAGCTGGGACTGACAAACATTTATGGATGGCTCTCTGGAACACTACTCTTGATTGGACGGTCAGAAATAATAAAATATATATAAAAAACATACTTTCCAAAAGAAGATATTTTGAGCTTTTGGTGTCCATACAATAGAAATCAATGGGACTTAAAGTTGTTTGAATGGTCATCAAAGTTTTTCAAAATATCTTCTTTTGTATCATGCTGGCTTAAATTGACAAGGGTGGGTTGATAATGACCAGCTGTTTATTTTGGGTTGAACTATTTCCTCAAAATCTATGTAACAAAATTTACATTTAGAAATGTTTTTGGGGGCCTTACAAAACAAGCTAATGGGACTTAGTGTTGTTTGGTTATCAACATTTTTCAAAATATCTTTTTTGTATAATATAGATTTATAGCGTGGGTGAATGAGGACAAGAATTTTATTTTTGGGTGAACTAGAAATAGCAGTTTTTGCAGTCTTTACGATTTATGTCAATGGGGAATTTTACAACATAATAACAGGATTTTATAATGACAGGAATTTGGCGTGAACTATCCTTTTAAGGTCAATGTAACAAAATGTAAAGATATTTTGAGAAATTAATGAGTTTTTGATGTCCATACAATAGATGTCAATGGGACTTGTTTGATCATTAATATTCTTCGAAATATCTAGTGTCATACAGGTTTAAAACAACCAGGGTGGGTGAATAAGAAAAAGATTTTCCTTTTGGGATAAACTCTCCCTTTAAGACCGGTGTTAAAGCATTTTTGATAAAATATATCAACATTCTTCATGTAATGAAAAAAAATCAAAGAATAATAGTTCTAGCCTTGAATGCCGTAAAACCATCATCATTGTAAAATGATTTCAAAATCTCCAGATAATATAACAAATCAAAGCAGTGCATGATAAAAATCTTTATATTAAAGATTGCATCAAAGCAAATAAAGAACACCTGTATAACACTTTGAGAATGAGAACAGCACATTTAAACACAACACAAAAACTGCAGAAACCCAGCCATGCGGTTTGTGTTTCAGATATAAAGAACGTAAGACAAGATGTCTGAACGAGCCGGAGAAGTCAATTAATAAGAGTGTTGAAATCAGATGAGAGGTTAAGAGATGAGGGTGTTAAAGTGTTTTGATAAATGATGTGTTAGAAACAGTGCCTGTGGGAACAGACCGCACGATTATGACTTCAAATCCAGCGGGATTTCAGCTTACCATGGATTTGAATACAGCAAGGTGTTTTTAAATCACGTTTAAAACTTTTTAAGTTTAAACTGAGTAGACATGCTGAGAAATGCTTTGACCTTAACAAAACCCATCATTCAAGATATTCCTTCCAGTTCCTCATCCAGAGAGATCCAAACAAACACAGAGCACAATGTGTGTGGGTTTTTAAGAGGACCATGAGCCTCAGATCTCACGCTGAGCTCAGATAATCAGAGCACAGGCAGAAATCAATAACATCTGAAAGATAAGGACATCAGTCCATTGCCTGTAGCCAAACAGCTCATCCGCTTACGACCAGTCGATACTCATCTCCACGACCGGTCAATATAACCCGCAAAGTCTCTCATTAAAACATAGAGGAAGTTGTGCCGTTATTGGGCCTTGAATTTCTATTTAAGGACTTTTTAATGCATGTGACGCCTCCTATGTTCTTGCTCAAACCTTGGTGTTTAAATGGAAATCAAGGTTGTACAAATGAGTTGAAAATCTAAGCCTTAACAGATACAGCTGGGTAATGCTCATAATGTTTTATGATGTAATATGAAATATAAATATATAACCAAAAGTGCTGCCGATAGAAAATATAGTGGGCCTGAAAGGTGCAGTGTGTCATTTTTTGATAGTTCTTTTGAAAGAAATGCAATGTAATATACACAACTGTCTTCAAAAGGAATATAAGATCTTAAATAGTGAACCGCAGTGTTTTTATTTCTATAGAATGAGCTTTTTCTATAGATATACAGAGCGGGTCCCCTTACAGGGAATGACAGCCATGTTTCTACACTAGCCATAAATAAACAAACTGCTCAACAGAATGTGTTTCGTAAAAGTCATCCTCTTAAGCAAAGAATATTTTTGTTATCAGCCACCGTGGTGTTTAAAGGGAGGGGAGATAGGTGGACCGAGAGAGAGAATCATACCACTAGACCATCGAGCAAGGTAAGAGACCCAACGAGAGAATCAAACCTCTCAACCAACGAGCATGGTATTGACCCAAAGAGAGAATAACACCATAAGACCAACAAGCCTGGTAAGAGACCCAAAGAGAGAATCAAACCCCTAGACCAACAAGCCTGGTAAGAGACCAAAAGAGAGAAAGAAACCTCTCGACCAACGAGTCTGGTATTGACCCAAAGACAGAATCAAACCCCTAGACCAATGAGCCTGGTAAGAGACCCAAAGATAGAATCATACCCTTAGACCAACGAGCCTGGTAAGAGACCCAAAGAGAGAATCATATCCTTAGACCAACAAGCCTGGTAAGAGACCCAAAGACAGAATCAAACCCCTAGACCAACGAGCCTGGTTAAAGACCCAAAGAGAGAATCATATCCTTAGACCAACGGGCCTGGTAAGAGACCCAAAGAGAGAATCATACTCCTATACCAACGTGGCAAGAGCAATGCCATCAGACAGCAGCGTGCCAACTGAAACCTAGGATTGAACCATGGACCTATAGATCTTCAGTGTAAAATCCCAACAGCAAAGCCTGACATGAAAAAGAGAAAGATATTTAGAAGAGTGCGTGTAGAGTATTGGGGGAAAAAAAGGAGTTTTTCCACATTTTAAATAATGTTAAAAAACTAAATTAAATCACGATGATACCATTTCAGTTGCAACATATTCACTTGTACAAAAAATGAAAGTAGTTATAAAAAGAACGTCAGAACTTTTTTTTGCTGTGTGACATTCTACAAAATATTTTGGTCCAACAAAACAAACAAATACAAGTGTTCTCCTTCCAAAATCCTTCATAATCCACCAGCTTTACAGAATGTAGGGACAACATCCCTTCCGACTTCTATGAATTCTTACAATGAACGACTTGGTTAAACAGGTAGAAATTCCTCTCGGGTTGTTAATAGCATTTTAACTCGATACTCAATTTCCTTTGATCTAATCACACTTGAAGGAGAATATTTGTCCCGTGTTCTCCGTTGGGATGAAACTCTATCTCTCTGAATGGGTCTGAATGCTCCGGGCTGTGCTTTAATTGTAAAACTGTAAACTGCGGTGTGGGGGAGGCCGTAAGAGGGGGTTTGTGTCTATTTTGTAGAATGTTTGTGCCTCTGACTTGTACGGGACGCAAAAGCGCACAGACTATAATTGGTATCGGTGGTGACAAGTACAGCTATAGCAGGAAGAAGCCACTTAAGACAGAAGAGATGTATATCCTGGCAGTCATATTGAAAATGTGGTAAACGCTCTAAAGAGAGCATATGGAGAGCTAAGGTTTCTTGGTTTTGGAAACGGAATTCATTTTAGAGTTTCAGTCGAGTGCTGCAGAAATAAATCCGTATTTGAGATGAAAGAAGCCGATGCGTATCTCAAAGTCTTTAACAGAAAGATGAAAGAATGTAAGGTATGAAGCGGTCATGTCGATGTGGTCGAGCAGACACATGTCAGAGCTTTGATCCAAATGAAGGCTGGGGAAATTACTTTGATCGTATATGTAATAATGAAGTTTTACAATCCAGCAAAGATAGCGTTTCTATATCCTATCAGAATAAAGTTGATTTATAGCCGCATAACCCAACGTTTTTGGAAAAACGGTTTGTTGGAATAACTTAATTCTCACGTCACCGGTTCCACGTGATTAAATTTAATTTTTGCACATAATTAATCTTGAAAAATGTGACGTTTTTCATATACAAATCTTTCCTAAGGTGTAATGGCAAAAATAAAAGCAAAAACTAACAATAAAGAGAAATCTAGCTTATGCTATTTTATTCCACAAACGTAAATATTAATAGTATAAAACAATGTAATACTAAAGGTTCGTTTTATAAAATAATTAACTGCTAAATGTCTGTGTACTGTGCATGTACATTTATTAAAACCTCACTGACATGTATGTATAATAAGGAAATATTAAGATGAATATATATATATATATATATATATATATATATATATGTGTGTGTGTGTGTGTGTATATATATGCACAGTACACAGGACACAGATATATTAGATAAACAAAACTTTTTTCAATTGGGATTAATCATTTGACAGCCCTAAAAAGAATCTATCAAAACCTTAGCATATTACAAGTGAACAACTATAAAAAAATTTTTTAAAAACTATATACAATAATATTATGAATAATCTCTGAAAAGTCAAACTCTTAACCATTAATTCTTTATAAGAATCATGCTTGTATTGTGTATTTCTATTAATATCAATAATATGAATTATTTTCAAGCAATGCTAACATAATTAAAAATAACAATAAACAAAATATGAAAACAGCAACAATAAATATTTAAAAAATAAATCTGTTTTTGCAAACCAAATCTTCACATACATTCATATCTAAGTTACAACTGTCAATTCGCTCCTTCACTCAGAAAACCACAGCCAGCGGAAAACATGTAAAACAAACCTACTGTTTCTCAAATAGTTCACTTTTATAAAAAGGAAACACTTTTGGGTAAACGATTCCACCAACAACTTCCTCTTTAAGACTACATCATGAACCAGATCGAGTGTCAAGTTGAAATTCTACTTTCATGAGTCATGTTGGTTTACACACCTGTCAGCACGTATCAGTCGAGGGTTAACCTGGTAAGATTACTTTGCGATATGCAGCAGGACCACCGGGGTAAACCTAACTTGAGGTTAAAAGGCTTCTGAAGTATGCAATCCTTTAACATAAGCATGAGTGTAATGGCATAAGTACAGATGAAGAAACAAAGGCCTGGCAGGAAGGTCCATTTGGCAGGGGCTGTGGGTGGGAGTAATTGGGGTTTATCGTGGGCTGGGCCTCTTTGAAGGCACCATCTGTGACGGGTTTCCTTAAAATAATTGCTTCTTAATTATATGCTGGGGTGGAACTGACAGAATCCACAAGCATGACATCTGAGGTAACTTAGAGGACCAAAACACACCTCAGTGCTATGACGAATACACCCGGAGGGAAATACTAGTGCTCAGATCATAGCTGGGGAAATCTGATGTTCAATTGAATTTGAGATCAGAAATGTACGATTTCATATTAACATCTTCGCAACTATTGACTTTAAAGTGCAGACCTGAACAATCCGAGCTCAAAGTTCTCCAGCTCTAATGGAGACATTTATCGATTTCTGACTCTTTCTAAGGCGAAATATCTGAGACATAGATGTAAAGTCCGTTGGAGTCTTTCTGTGGAGGCATATCTGAGATTTAGATGTAAAGATTCTACTTCCCGACTCGAACACCAACATCCAACAATTGACATATTAAAGAGTCATTTGATGTATTCTCTGCATATTGGTACGCACGGACAACCTTAAAAACATAAAGAGAAAACTCCCAACAGCAACATTTTGAAAGGAACCTACATTCAGAGATTTTACAGCATGAAACACACTCAACCAAAGTGGCTGGGAAACATCACGATACCGTGCATGCCCAACAAATGGGTTTGCGCACCGCCACTGCATCCACACATGCATTATGCAAAGCTTTGCAATAGCGCTTTCCTCCGGCCGACCTCTCGCCCCACCACAGCGGACCTCATTGATTTCAAAGCCGCGGGCAACGGGGAAGCCACGTGCATAAAGCATCTCTCTCGAACCCAGTGATTTAGAGGCAGTTTGACTGCTCAATGGAAAGCCATTAAATTGACTGATGAGCATAAGAGTTGGGTTTTACAAACACAGCCTTGGTTCAGGACGCCGGTAAACTTGAATAGAAAACGCAGATTGAGCGTCAATTGATGTTCTGTCAAACCGAGCTTTGTGCATCGAGGGATGCGTTGAAACAGGTTGAAGCAGTACTTAAGAAATGATTCCCAGAGAGGTCGAATGAAGACTGCACAGGATGTGCTTGCAGTAAATTCTATTTAAAACACATTATCTAATGACATTATCTAAAATTCAAATGCGTGAAATAAGAAGTTGGATTCAAAAAACACATTAGGCGTACACTTAAATCTTAAGAACTTTTTTAAGTTTAAATGCGACTGTCTCGGAAAACCACGCTAAAGCAATTTCTTGATTTCTCTATTCAAGCAAATAATTCTACGCAAGAACATTTCGTAAGAATACAACATTGATATCTTGGATAAGACTGAAACCAAAGTGAAATTGATGTCTTTTACCCTTAAAATGAGATTTTCCGTCACATAACGATCTTATCAATGAAAAAGTGCATGACCGGGGCAAATATAAACACATTAAGGGTCTGGTTTGTCATACTTTACCCAACCATGTAACCATTAAAACATACACCAACAACAATAACACATGTTTTTAAAGGTATAGTATACACAGAAAGGAAAATTCACACAAGTTATTCATCCTTGATGACGTTCAGCAAAAAACTACAAAAATACTCTTCCATTCCAAAACCATTGAAGTCAATGTAATGTCGCCATTCTTCCAAACATCTTTTTAGGTGTAACTATTCCTCTATGATCAAAATCAACTCCGTCCATTGGACATTTTGAGGCCGATGAAACTAACTCAACCCAAAGCACATCCATGACAGCACTACTTCCAAAAAACTACGACTTAAGCACTGTTGCTTAGGATAAAAGCATCTCACAAATTTCAGAAATGTGACTGTACTGCCAAAATACAGCCTGTCCAGTAAATGACTGACGCGAAGCCAAGAAGCATCAATAGAGTGTTTTTACGCTCGCGGTCAGTCCTGGCCGACCGCTCGGGGTAATTCTGAAGCCCCTGAGACTCGCTCCATTGTGTCGCTGGCTTTTACAAAACCGGCCCAACGCTTATGCGGGACGGCCACTGATTAAACCGCTGGTGCCTGGAGCTTTGAATGCTTTCAGAACTCCGGCGCACAAAAGACGCTATTGTCAACCGCCTTCCCTTCTATTAATTCTAGGTGACAAAAAGGGTGTCAGGATCTTAAAAAGAAAGACAAAAAGCGGCCCATCTGGAGGGCTTGCGTTACATCTGACGACCCCGAAGGACTCGGCTGACCAATCGGTTAAAGGTTACATTCAAAATGCCAGGATTTCCGTTTCGGAAATGTATCAAAACACGAGAATAACACAACATCGAACACAACACAAATGCACAGATGATGCTTCATCAAGGCCCATGTAGGAATACCAAAACAGCGATGCAGCGACAACAACGCATTCTTACACCACTCCTATAGCCGATCTTAAAGACGCGTATCACATCTATTATTTATCCCCAAGACGACACAATCCAAGGGGTCTGGGGACACAATCAAGACAAAGAAAATCAAAGCATGGCTCTGGCTTTTGAAAACAGGCCTGGGGTACGTCCGGGACGCCCCAAACCCCTTTCTCAAGGATGCCCGTCAGACCGCCGCTAACGAACCACGTGGTTGAAACACGGCACGGAGACCCAATCGAGCCCAACGCCCGGCCTCTCGCGGCATCCCAAAGCAACGGCCCGTCGAGGGCGATGTCACGGGGTGGGGTTCACCCAAGTCTCGTGTCGTCTCCCCAGATCCGGCGTGTGGAGGGTACACCTCGTGACCGACTCTTAAAGGACTCACACAGAAAAACAACCCAACACATGTCACATTTATTGCACTGGAAGCGTCGCCATCGCATCCAAGGATGCATCCGTGGGCACAGCTCGGATCTCCATCGCTATGATGCAGAACAACAAACATCTGCAAGGAAGATAGAAGGTTAACGTGCGAAACATGCATCACATGCCATATGGAAAGCATACGGTACCCAAGCAGCCTTTCCCGGACACGCAGTCGCCGTTCTGCGGGGACTGGACCGATCCGAGGACCGCGGACCCGGCGATGGTCAGCAAGCAGAACAAGGACAGCTCGGTCCACCCGGCGGGCATGATGGGCACTCTTGGACCTGTTTGATAGAGATGCAAAGACACAAAGCAAGCCAAAATATCCCAAACGCTTCCCTTTAAACCGTGATCGTGTCCCAGCAGGCCGGCTGAGGTCGTGTTCGCATCCCTCCGGATCTCAGCAGCACATTTGCACGGGTTTGCATCCACGCGTGTCCGTGAACGGCTCACAGCGTCTTTGTGCGCATCGCGTTTCCACGCGCGTCTTTTCGAAACGCGTCCGGGTTCGGCTGTTTCGGACCGACCTCGGTGGGCTTCCGTCGGGATGATATCGCGGTTCTCGGATCCCAACAACAAAGGCTCGGCACGGAGAGGTCGCGGTCACGTGACTCCGGAACCACCTCCCCCAATTCCGCGAGGAACGGCAGCAGCCCAAACGACACGCGCGAGCCTATAGGTGGCTCAGTCCTGCTGTATAGAGCGCTTTTGGTTCTATAGGTGTTATATAGGAGTCATTTATTCCATAGGGGTCTTATGTAGCAGTGATACACAACTTATGAGGAAAATAATCACTTTAATGATTTTTGTGTGATCTTGTTCTATATAATATCATATATATTATAGTGTTACATTGTTTTAAAATAATTATTGAATAATCTATCTACGTTATTTTGTGTATTATGTATTTATGTATTCATTTATTTATTTATAATTTAATTTTATGTTTTATGTTGTATTTATGTATTCATTTATTTATTTATAATTTAATTTTATGTTGTAGTATTAAAATAATTATTAAAATAATCTTTCTACGTTTTTTGTATTTTGTCTTTATTTATTTATGTATTTTGTCTTTATTTATTTATAATTTAATGTTATGTTGTAGTATTAAAACAATTATTGTTTATTTTATCTACATTATTTTGTGTATTATGTATTTATGTATTTATTCATTTATAATTAAATTTTATGGTGTAGTATTTAAAAATTATTGAATAATCTATCTACGTTTTTTTGTGTATTATGTATTTATGTATGCATTTATTTATTTATTTATAATTTAATTTTATGTTGTAGTATTAAAATAATTATTGAATATTTTATCTACATTATTTAGTGTATTATGTATTTATGTATTTATGTATTTATTTATAATTTCATTTTATGTTATAGTATTAAAATAATTATTGAACAATATATCTACATTTTTTGTGTGTTATGTATTTATGTATTTATGTATTCATTTATTTATTTATAATTTAATTTTATGTTGTAGTATTAAAACAATTATTGAATAATCTATCTACTTTTTTTGTGTTTTATGTATTTATGCATTCATTTATTTATTTATAATTTAATTTTATGTTGTAGTATTAAAATAATTATTGAATAATCTATCTATGTTTTTTTGTGTATTATGTATTAATGTATTTATGTATTCATTTATTTATTTATAATTTAATTTTATGTTATGTTATAGTATTAAAACAATTATTGTATATTCTATCTACCTATTTTTTGTATTTCGTCTTAATATATTTATTTATATGTTTATTTATTTTTAATATAATTTCATGTTTAAGTATTAAAAAATATATTGATTATTCTATCTACTTTTTTTATAGTTTGTCTTTATATATCTATTTATATATTTACAATATAATTTTAAGTCAAAGTATTTAAAAAATATTGTATATTCTATCTAAAAAAAATATGTATTTTGTCTTTATTTTTTATTTATACATTTATGTATTTATAATTTCATTTCATGTTATAGTATTAAAATAATTATTGTATATTATATCTAAAAATGTATTTTTTCTTTATATATTAATATATACATTTATTTATTTATAATATATTTTTATGTTATTTTATAAATAACATTATTATATATTCTATATCCATAATTTGGTGTATAATGTCTTTATATATTTTGTAAAACATATATTTATTTATAATATATTTTTATTTTGTGGTTTAAAATAACAATTATTGTCTATTCTATCTACATAAGTTTGTTTATTATGTTGTCATGTATTTGTTTATACATTTATTGATTTATTATATATTTTAATGTTATAGTATAAGTAACAATTATTATATATTTTATCTATATTATTTTGTGTATTACGTCTTTTCATAATTAGTTATACATATATTTATGTATAATATATTTTAATGTTTTAGTATAAAATAACAATTATTATATGTTCTATATCTATAATTTTCTGTATTATATATTTGCATATTTATTGATACTTACATTTATGTGTAATTTATGTTATATAGCGTAAAAATATGATTACTTTTTATGTACAGAATTATTTGTATATTTATCTACATTGTTTTATGTTTTATATAATTTCATTTTTATTTATTTATATTTGCCTAAAATATTTATTAATTTTCTATATTTTATTTTATATGTTACTTACTATGACAACCCATGTAAAAATCTGTGATTTGGTTTTTGCGATCCCTGTTAATAGATATAATTTTGCATGTGTCTGTTTCATTTCCTTTTTTTGTGTTATGCTTGTTTAACTATCTGAGAACATTATAAAAAAAAAATTTGAACACTGAGAAAGATATTTGAAAGAATGTTTACAACTAAACAGTTCTTGGACCCTATTGTCTACAGTAGAAAAGTTCTGGTGCACCTTTGACTAACATTATTTGGGGTCCAAGACCATTCCTTCAAATATCTTTCTCTGATGCATACAGGTTTTGCACAACTAGATTGTTAAATTCATGACAGAGTTTTATGTGAATATTCTGTTAACTATCATTTTAAGTAAAAGAGGTCACAATATAAATAACATGATGACTCATTTAATTTACTTTAAGCAACCTACGAATATGTCAGATTATCATTAGAAATGTGGTGACAGTCAGCATAAATATTCATGCAACCAGCGGCACTTTTGTTTTTAAATCATACATATTAAACGACTAAATTCAGTTAAATGACCCATTGTCCAAATGCATTGAAATGCTCCTATGAACCTCTTGATGATCACATCAGATGCACTCAATGCTCTGACACAAAAAGGACCATTTAAGGTTTAAAATAAAATAATAATGTAAAATGATAAATGACTGCTGTTGACCAGAAATCGTGTCCACGAAATCAGAAATATACTTTTATGACTTAAAAATATACATTGACGAAATGTTCAACAGATGTTGTATTCATAACGCGTTATAGCAAAATAAGGCATATAAAACCATGGCCATAAAGGTTATCTAATGCTAATATAATGGTAATATTTGGTCTGTTGTCAGTATTGATCCCGAGGCCTCGCAAGTGCAGTATTGATCCGTCAGACAGACATTTAATAGACTGACTTACAAAAACCAGACAATCAGTCCAGCTCAACCATCAGCGTATACCCATTATTCTCTTTCCTCAGAACGATTTAAACCAACACTTTTAAGAATGACTTGTTTTCGGAGTGAGGAAATGTGTCTCGCACAGCTGTTTTTTCAAACTGAATCCGCCCACAATTGCATCAGTGAACTTGGACATCTCGGGCTGGTTCAGTTTAAAGATGTGAGTTATCTTTTGCTTTTTGTTTCTGTGACTGTGTCTTGGTTTGACAGCGTGGACACAAAGTCTGTGTTGTCGGTCCAAAATAAAATTACAGACGAAATGTAATTGAGTATCACGGGTCCATTTGCCATTGCCTTTCCATTTGATTTTGTAGTTTTAATGTTATGGAGGATTCATTTGTTGGATAGGTACTTTTGGCACTCAAACAACCTTCAATTATGTTTTATTGATTTGTAAATGCAGCATGCTTTTAGTGACATGCACACTCGTTTGTTGGATATTTGTTTTAATCAAAGTGGATTTTCTATGTCCTTTTATTTTTTTCTTCATTGCTTGAATCCATTAATGCAAAGCATTGCAGAGAAACATAAATGTATTTACATATTTATTTTGCATATCTTAATAATAGATCTAAATTCATCGTATGCACTTCCAGAATAAGTCGGTTGATTCTGTTTTGACATGCTGCCTTTAAATGTGTCTTAACTTTCTAGCTGAATCCTGGCCTGACGGCTTTTCAGAGGCGATTTGTGAAAGAAGTAAAGAAATGTGAAAAGATGGAGAGAATTTTGAGTAAGCCTTTTATCTTTTCTTTAGTTAGCTGGTTCATTTAAAGGTTATCCCATAAATGTGTCACAATGCATGCCCTCTTTTCATTTTAAACCTTTATTAAACAGTACACAGAAGATGATATTTTGAAGAAAGTTGGCCAGCGAACTGTATTGACTTTTTTTTGTTTGGACACAAAACCTATGCATGTAAATGGGCACTAGTTCCTAAATTCTTCCAAATATCTTCTGTTGTGTTCTTTGGGGAAACGCCATACAAGAAATGACGAGGATGAGCAAATGATGACATGATTTTCATTTTTGGGTCAACTTGAAGTATCTAATATTTTGAAATGTTTCTTGTCAAACTCTTAATTGGCAACATAATAATAGAAACAAATGTGATGTATGTTTTTTCTATATATATATTGTGATTATAAAATGCCAATATTTTTATAATTTCAAAATACTACAGTTAAAATTTTCATCCATCACATTGGGTCAAAACTTTTTACACGTTTAACAAAAGGATCACACAGAATAATATTAGTAAAGATTTCACAAGCATCATGTTCCCCAGATTGATTTAATACAGTGGAACGGCAGGCCTGATGCGATTATCTCTCTTTAAACACAGTCACGCTGAGTTCTCTTGAAATGTTATATCATTCAGGGTATCTTGAGAAGGAAATGGTGAAATCTAACATTGTTATTGCACCGACGAAGGAGAAGAAGATCGTCCCCTGTCCCAGAGATGTTCTTGAGCTGGAGGTGAAAATAATTTTGGGAATAATCTTTTTTTATAGTGCTCTCTGGACTACTGCAGAATAGATACAGTTGTCAAGAGGCCTCATTCTGATTACATTAGATTACTTTCTATGAGGAGGGAAATAACATATCATATAAAAAATAATTTTTTAAAAATATTATATTACATTAGTTTAAAATAAAATAAAAAAAGATCATTTTATAAATATACACTTTACAATTCAAAATTACATTTAAAAAATTTTATTTGTATTTTGTATAACAAAACTTTTTAAAATTGTATATTATGTGTATGCAGGATTTTTTTATCCTCATTATAAACAGAAACTCCAAGTTTAAGATGTTTATGATGCATATATGACTGTATATGTTCTGCTGCCACATATTATGCATTATAAATATAGAGATATGTAATGATTGATAAATGGCCAAAACAACCAATGATTTTTAGGCAACATTTGAGAAATTGGAGCAGGAACTGAGAGAAATCAACCGTAACCATGTCACACTTGGTCAGAACCTCAGCGAACTTATGGACATTGATTCTCTGTTGAGGATGACTGAAGACTTCTTTGAAGAGGTGAATGACTTGAGATAAAAAATGTCATTTAAATTGATATATTGTAGCTGTGCTGTGATTGTCAGAGTATTAGAAGCTGTTTCACTTTTAATCTTTTGATTTAAAGGCTGAATCTCTGATGTCCTGTTCTGAACCTCCATCAGAAGATTCCATATGTATGACGGTCTCATCACGGATCACCAGCCGCAGAAACAGCAGCTCCAGCATCTCTGGACCACCACATCTGGGGTACACCTGACACATCAAATACAATCTGACACAATTAATATTTCAATTTAGAACAAACTTATGTCATATAATCTTTACAAGACATTTTGCCTCTCTATCACCATCTCTGTTTAAAACATAAAACAAGCATACAGATGTCAAACAGCTCAAATGTTCCTCTTTTATTAATTTCTTTATTCATAAATAAATCAGAGAACTCATACCCTACCAGTAAAAAGTTTAAAAATTACTATTTGATCTATTTGAGGGTATGTGACTAAATGTCTGAAATTAGTTTTAATATACACACATTTTTTCAGCAATGCTTTAAATGAAAATTTGAAAAATGAACAACCAATAAGAGCACAGAATAGACAGAGACTCTTCTTTTAAAAGCATCTCAGGCTCAAACCTTAAAAAGCTGATTGAGAAAATGACAAGAAAACATGATTTCTTTTCTTGTCCTTTTAATTTTTTTAGTTATAACATAAATCACATAGCTCACTTAGTTTTATTTCATAATTTGATTAGTTTAGTATTATGATGTGGAAAAATCTGAATGCATATGTAAGAATCCCAATACATGTAATGTATTTTTTAATGCACCTTCAATAATGTTTTCATATGTGCTTTTAGATTTATAGCCGGTGTTATCAAACAAGAAAGGTTTCCTGCTTTTGAAAAGGTTCTTTGGCGTCTTTTTCATGGGAATTTTGTCCTCCGGCATGCAGAGATGCAGGCCACGGAAGAACTCCAGACAGACGTGAGAGAAATTCCAGACATCATATTGTTCAATCTATTTGATCCATTTTAGCAAATAATAATCTAAAGACACTTTATGAATAGCAATGAATGTTACCTCACATCTTTATCATATCTGCTGAAACCAGAGTCTTAAATCCATTATCTGAGTCTGTTGTTATTTCTCATGAATACTTAAAGCCTCGGTAAAACCATCCCTACAAACCACACGTGTGGCCATACTGCTCACGTTTGAAATGCACATGTGCTCTGATGGTATAGATTTTTCTATGTATAGAGAATACTGCCCATTTATGTCAATATGTGTTGTGAATTCCTGATACATACTCAGCAAATGTGTTTCTTGAAGCAGAGGGGATTTGCCAAGAAAGATGTGTTTGTTATATTCGTCCAGGGAGATCATGTGCGAGAGAAGATACGGAAAGTGTGTGACGGGTGAGCGACGTGTTTCTAAACACATTCTACATTATATATTCATGAATGTTTGCAAGGACCGAACAATATCATATTTTTACATCACAACTATGGTATACAAAAAATTTATCACATATTATCACAATGTATTTTGATTAATAATAAATAAACATGACGTACTACATCTATTTTATTTAGGAAAGAAGACTCTTAAACGCAGGGTTTTTTTAATTATTTAGAAAACTGATTCAGAGTCCAAAAACAATCATGCAGCCAATAGGCAGTAAGGGGCGTGATAAGGAGCTACAGATGACCTATGTGAGGGGTGGAGCTATCAAAAAGGGGCGAGATCTTTTTGGTGTATAGGGTTGTGTTTGTTTTGATGATGGTCAACATTGACTACCAGAAATCTAAGACCCTGCCTTTAAATCAAAATGTGCAAAATCTGCCAGATATTTTAATTGTGTAAATTCTGTACAAAATTGATATTCGTCTTTTTTAAGATAAAATCAATAATCGTGTTTATTACTATCACCATTATTTAAAAACAGTATATATTGATGGAACAATATGGATACATATATAATATTATTTTAAATTATAAGTGTATGTTTGTATTGCTAATAAAGTTGTATGCATTATCTTTATGTTTAGTTTGACGTTTAAAAAAGATCATTCTATGAAAAATGATTTGGTTCTCATAAGGTTTCATGCCAGTTTGTATTCGTGCCCGAAGACATTGCATGAACGCAAGGAGATGAGCAAGAACATCATGACACGGATGGTAGATCTCAAAATGGTGAGTCACTTATTATTTTAATCATAGACAATGATTCAACTTGGAATATCAGTTTTTCCAAACCTAATTTTATTGCATTACATCAGTCAAAAAGGTAACCTTTTTTGTGACGATTCACTGCTCCTGTTCTACAAAAGACCAGACAATGACATATTAAAATTTACATTTACATTTATTCATTTGGCAGACGCTTTTATCCAAAGTATTATGCCGCTGTCAATCATCACTGCAGAGCAAACAGGGGTAAGGTGCCTTGCTCAAGGACACTTCAGTCATTGTCTGCTGGCACTGGGATTCGAACCCTCAACCTTCTACTTACAAGTCCAACTCCCTAACCACCAGACCACAACTGACCAAAAATAAATTAACTTGACCTGAAATTAACAAAATGATCTTTTTAAAAATGTTTCTTCACTTTTGATCATTTCATTCAAGCAAACTTTCATTCAGCGTCTGTGTTTTGTTATTAATGTTCATGTATGTAAATCTAATAAGAATATAATGCTTTTCTGTGCCCACATTTCCTTAAAAGATCCTGAAAAGAACCGAGGAGTATCGTGCCGGTGTGTTGATCAAAGCCGCAGATCACGTTCAGGGGTGGAGCAGTAAAGTAAAGAAGATGAAGGCCATTTATTATACTCTGAACCTCTGTAACATAGACATCACACAGAAGCTGATCGTGGCTGAGATCTGGTGTCCTGTGTCCGATCTCACATTAGTTCATAATGCTCTGGTTAAAGGATCTGTAAGTATTGCATATAGTCACCCTCATTTATCTCCAAACTTGTATGACTTTCTTCTACTGAAAGCAAAAGAAGATATTTTGAAGAATATGGTAGGCAAAAACATTGGCTCCCACCGTAGGGACACAAAACCACATAGACAAGACATTTATTGAAATATCTTCTTTTATGTTTCACATATACAGGTTTAAAGTTACATAAGGGTGTACTAATGATGACAGAAATGAGATTTTCAGTTGAACTATCATGTCTTTTTTAGGAGCAGAGCGGTTCTAGTGTGACTCCTGTTCTGAACCGCATTCAAACTCAGCAAACGCCACCAACATTTAACAGAACAAACAGCTTCACAGAAGGGTTTCAAGCCATTATTGATGCATATGGGGTCGGTACCTATCAGGAGATCAATCCAGGTGAATGACCAGATGATAAATATAAGCCCCAGAGGCTTATATTCAGAATAAAATAAAATAAAATAAAATAAAATAAAATAAAATAAAATAAAATAAAATAAAATAAAATAAAATAAAATAAAATAAAATAAAATAAAATAAAATTAAATTAAATTAAATTAAATTAAATTAAATTAAATTAAATTAAAAAATAAAAAATACAAGAAAGAGTATAAAGAGTATAGCGATTTAAATGTTTTTTATTTTTATTTTATAAGTACAATGCTCTGGATTTAAGCAAATTTGAGATCATCAATCAAAATAAATTTTAAATTGCAGACAAATCTAAACTCAAACCTAAACTTTGAGAAATTGTTGAGATCGCTTATGAAACTCCAATTGAGACATTTGTGAGAACTTTTAGATGTTTTCATTTAAGTATCATTGATATATAAATTTGATATTAAAGAGATCTTATCTGTGTTTATTCTTTAGGATGGCTTTAATTAATCTTTGACCATTTTTTCTCAGCTCCTTACACCACGGTTACCTTCCCTTTCCTGTTTGCTGTGATGTTTGGAGATTGTGGTCATGGTTTGGTGATGACATTATTAGCGGTCTGGATCATTACACAGACTAAACGTTTGAGGAAATGTAAAAATGAGGTATGAAATACCAAACTTCCTATGAACACGGGCTTGTTTCGAGTAATCCAGATTGTTATATTGCCTGTGTCTGTTATTCAGATTGCTTGTCTTTTTTCTCAGCTTATTGATGTCCTGGTTGGAGGACGGTACATCATTTTGCTCATGGGAATTTTCTCTGTTTACACTGGCTTGATATATAATGACTGCTTCTCAAAGTCCTTTAACATATTTGGTTCTTCTTGGCATATTCGGCCCATGTTCCACCCCCACGGCCCGTGGCAGTATGTACACTAAACACCTTCTCCTTTTCTTGCTTTTTAAGATCTTTAAACACATCTTGTTATAATTTATCATTTATTTTTGATGTATCTCAGTAATGACACACTGCATGGTGGTGGCCATTTTCAGCTGGATCCAGTCGTGCCCGGGGTTTATTCTGGTGTCCCATATGTGTTCGGGATTGACCCGGTAAGTGCAAGATTCTTCTTGAAGGTGTCTTCTATGTATATATTCATACTCCAATTTAATATTTCAAGTGCTTAAATTTTTTTCAATCGAAAGAGGTTTGATGTAATATATTGCACTAAGTCTGGAGAGGTTATAGTATATTATATATTGTTGGAAGGTGTTAATATTGTTCCAATGATGTTTGCATTAATGATGCTGTACACAAACGCACACACACACACACACACACACACACACACACACACACACACACACACACACACACACACACACACACACACACACACACACACACACACACACACACACACACACACACACACACACACACACACACACACACGCGCGCATACATGCATATTATGATCAAATTAAAAGTAATGAAATAATACAAAGTTAATACATATTGAATGTTGCATTATTAAACATTTTTGGTTTGCACAGACATTCCCATAATAAATGTAAAATACTCTAGGCCTTTTTAATATTTTATATTTATACAAAAAAATTTGAAAAAGTTTCACTGATTGCCTTAACTGAATAAGAATACAAATGAAAAATATAATAATCACAAATTACACTTGCAATGGCCATTATCCAACATATTCCTTAATATGTAAGTCAAAGGCTGGTGCTGTTGCATTACGGGTAAGGAATCAAAGAAAGGTATCTGTGATTTTTGATTTCATTAACACAACATTTCCCAATTTGATTTAATTTCTTTTATTTTAATGTTTAGGTTTGGAACATTGCATCAAATAAGCTCTCCTTTTTAAACTCCTACAAGATGAAGATGTCTGTGATATTGGGAGTCAGTCATATGCTTTTTGGTGTGACCCTCAGTTTGTTTAACTATGCGTAGGTATTTGTTTATTTCATTTAAAATACATTTATGTTAATTATGCCCATGCAAAATAAAACAATCCTCATAAATGAACAATAAATACATAGTCTAGTGAAATCCGTTACAGACTGCGTTTCTCTCTTATACAGCTATTTCCGAAATGTCCAGGACATCCTTATCGAGTTCATCCCAAGGTTGATTTTCTTGATGTCTCTCTTTGGATATCTGGTGTTTCTCATCCTTTACAAATGGTCCATCACCTTACGATCCGACATGGCTCCCAGCATCCTTCTGCTCTTTATTAACATGATGCTTTTCGATTACCAGTCTCAACATCATCTCCTTTTTGAAGGACAGGTTCGGATTCATCCCTTTTTCAACAGTATTCATCTAAAACATTTAGCAGTATTATAGATACTCTTACTCACTTATGTATTGACATTTGTCCCATGATTTAGAATAATAATAATAACTCATAAAAATGTGGAAATAAACAAAGGGAACCATAGGAATTAAGTTATAACTTTTATATGACATAAAACGGAATAAAATATTCGATCATCATCATGTAGTCGCCCTTTAACTAGAATTTAAAGTAATGTTTTGTTGTTATTTTCTGAAGCAGCTTCTTAAGGTAGAAGAAGATTTTAAGGAGTCCCCATCTATTCTGCACTCTCATTGTCTGTTCTTTTCTTAATATTTTTTTATGAAATAAAATGTTTTGTCATGAAATGAACATAACTAGTCTATTAGAAATATCTCAGACAATTAGATTTACACTTCAGACCAAGTTTTTAAAACTAATGAGATACATTTTACAAAACTTATGACCGGTATTGTATCTTTCTTAAGAAAACTGTACAGATCTTTCTGGCTGTGACAGCTGTTCTAATGGTTCCTGTGATGCTGCTGTTGAAACCTTTTCTCATCTACAGGATGGTCATGAAAACCAGACAGCAGGTGCGTATTACTCTAAGTATTTTAAAAATGATTCCATTTATTTTTGTACGTTTATTTGAACATGCTTGTGTTAAACAGGTGATCAGAAACTCTCTGAATGATCAACATGAAGCAAGCACACGGTCTTCTTTCTCACAACATCCAAGTGACGTGACAGTAAGCATCTTTATTTGAAATCCTTCAGATCCGACGAGTACATTTTATAGCTATCACATCTTCGTTCACAGGTGAGCATGGGTGACATCTTTGTGCATCAGGCCATCCACACAATCGAGTTTTGCCTGGGCTGCATCTCCAACACAGCGTCGTATCTGCGGCTCTGGGCTCTCAGCCTGGCCCACGCAGGTCTGTCCCGAAATTTGTATGATCAGTTAATCATCTCAAAAACATATAGGAGCATATTTTAAGGAGGAAGTCTTATCCACAGAGCTGTCAGAGGTGCTTTGGAGGATGGTTTTGCAGGTGGGATTGAGATTGTCCTCTGGAATGGGTTCTGTCGTGTTAGCACTCCTCTTTGCGGCTTTTGCTGTTCTGACGGTGACCGTTCTTCTGGTCATGGAGGGTCTCTCTGCTTTTCTGCACGCTTTACGGCTACACTGGTGAGATTACTCACAAAACCTTAGTGAAGAGAAACACTTGTGATCGGAGAGGTAAAAAGATCTGCATCCGGCTCAATTTGATCAGAAATTTTTGATTTCATATTGATAAGGTTATTAATGTTGACCTTTGATGGCAACTATGAGCAAAGATTGAGACACTATTAAGATCTCTTCCCAGAAGACTTTTCTCAAAAAGAAATATGCCAAAAGAAATATTCTCAAAATAATTCAGCAAATGATTTAATTTGCTCTCCGTTGTCTTAACAACTGAGACTTTAAAGAGATCACATTCGTGATTGGTTTTTCTTTTGGGTTGGATGTTATTTTTCAGTTTGAATTATCAAACAGAGGTTTAAAATGTATTTCTTCTCTGGCAAAAACGATGTTACTGCATTTGACAAATGGAGAACATCTCAAACGTATCTGACACATTTTATTTGTTTGTTTTTAGGGTTGAATTTCAGAACAAGTTTTATGAGGGATCCGGCTACAAGTTTACACCCTTGTCTTTCGAAAGGGTGTTAAAAAATTAGGAGTAGTTACTGAATTATTATATTTTGTGTATTTTTGATTAGAAAATTGTTGGATTTTTTTAGACTTCATTATTATTTTATTTTATTGGCCAAGTACTACATTCAAAAAACAGTATATAAAACTACATTTAATATGTTATGCTTGATTTGAACTTCCTTCACTAGGACCACTCGTTTAAGATGTTGAGACAAACAGAAACAAAATCAAAAGAAACATGGAAAATGTCCTTTTATTAGTGCTGTAAACCTAAAGTACAAAATAGTCTTAAAACATTCTAGGTTTCTAGAAAATAAACTGTACACATTATTGTAACACAGGAAAATGTTCAAACTATGTTAAACTGAATGAATGGACTACACATGTATCACACACACACAAGGTTGTTGTTCAGTGTTACAGAAGGTTTTTCTCGTAAAACGTTTGTGATATATTTTCTCAAGTTTTTAGACATTCTGGAAAGGTATACAGGACTAACATTTTCTAGACAACAAAGAGCATTTCATGGGTCAATGAAATATCCACAGAACATGCACAGATCAGTCAAATATGTGGTGTTTTAAATCAAAAGTTTTGCATCTTAATTGGCACCGACTAGAATAAATTTAACTGCAGGTCCCAAGGATTATAAATTCAGTTTCAGTTTAAGTAACTTCTATTTGATATGTTTATGTTTAGAATTCAGATATTCATATGTAGAACTTTTATTCCAGATACGGTTGAACACTTTTCTTGTTTGCTCTTTTAAGATGTTATTGCATTCTGATGTTTAAAGGTGAAAATATGATGCATAAAAGCCAGCCTGACACTTGAGTTACTCCAGAAACAGTCGAATGCCAAAGCACACATCATCACCTTTCTGATTCAACCACTTTTGTTAACATACAAATGTTGATGGTTACACAAGATTGGTTAACAGACTAACTCAATTGTTTCAAAATGTTAAGATATAATAAATAAAGATATTCAACAGGAAAAGACATAAAAAAGATAACCTTTCAAATGCATCACTCTTTTAAACTTAAACTTCTGATGGATTCGGAAACATGCCATACACTCATCGCAAACTTTGGTACGTAATCCCTGAACGAAATGACTTTCCGGTTTCTCAATCTCAAAATATATTTACATATGTAGTCTAACTGTTTAATCAATTTTAAAATTATATTCTTTAAACCCAAATCAGTCATGCAAAAATTATTTCGGCATGTTAAAGATTCAATTCAATCTGTCATGCAAACATGTGGGTTTTTGTTTTACAAATGGTCAAGATTTTTATATCATGTTTTGACAAACCATTAACTTAAACCATAATGATAACCCATATGTTTGCACTGTGCACTTTAACATAGTTAATATACAATCAACTTTTTTTGCAATCATATTCAACTTGATTGTCGAACTCAGGTGAGATTGTAGTAGTGCTTTATATAAAAACACGAGTTTTAACCACTTTCTCCAAAGCAAAGGAAATCTGTAATGATCTCTCCCCATCTATACACCAATGCTTATATGGAGAATATAAGAACGGTAAAATAAAAACACTATGATCGTAATGAACTCGTAGCACTGTTGTCATTATCAATATCATCGTCGTCAGACTGTTGGTCCTGCGGTATGGTGCGGGTATTGCTAGCTCGTACACTGGTCAGATGTGGACAGGCGGAGATCAGATTGGCAATGCCAACTAATGTCACACCCGTACCATCCAAATTCACTTGACTTAAATGCATACGACACAGAAACTTCAGACCTTAAAATAAAACATTACGTTAGAGCAAAGCAATTTTGTCATCAAGTCTTGTTAAATGAAATGAATGTTTGTACCTTGATCTGTAATTCTGGTTTTGCTGAGATTGACTTTCAGTAGCTGAGGACAGTGTACTAATCCTCGTCTGATCACTGTATCACCAACTTGTGTGCTTGCCAAACCAATAACCTACAAGAAAACACATTACAAATAATAAATTATCCATGTACACTACTGATGAAATGTTTTGGGAAATTAAAGAGAAATTTTTCATATTATTTTAAAAAACTTTTGCTCTGAAGGTGTATGCATTAATGTTAGAAATTAGTTGGATAAACAAAAATATAATTAAGCCAAATCTTATCTAATCAACCCACTTTTACTCTTGATAAAATTTTTTTAATAAAATCGATGACTTTGATCAAATATATTGAAGAAAGAATAGCCAATAAGAACGCAGAATAGATGGGTTCTCCTTAAAAATTCTTTAAAAAGCATCTCAAGGTGAAACCTTAAGAAACTGCTTGAGAAATTTGCCAACATTTTATTCAAAAGTAAACAACACTGAACATGTCCAAAAATAAAATGTTTTCTTTTATTTTTATTGTTTCAGTTATAACCTTATTATAACCTCATTTTATGAGTTTATGACTATTATAAAATGTTAAAATAATAGGAATGCACAAATAAGTGTCTCAAAACTTTTAACTGCTAGTGTATATTTAACTTGTAGTGTGCTTGTAGTGTACAGAGATTGCTTTACCTGCAAGTGTGGTAAATGTGTTACCAGGTTGGCAACACCCCTGCTGGTGACAGTGGTACGGTCGAGACACACTTCCTGAAGTTCTTTCAGATTGACCAATCCCTGCAACCCAGCATCACTCACCTGAGTATTGCTAAGAGACAGCTTCTTTAACCTATCGAGGGAATATCCCGAAATCATAATTGATAAAAGAGAAAGAAAACAAATTTCCGATAAGAGCTGATCATTTAGGTATGTAACCATCACTCGAAACCGATTATGTTCTTTTATATTTGTGCATTAAAATCGTTAACATTCAAAAAAAAAACACGTATACAGGGAATGTGTCTGTGTTGAATATCTGACTTAACTGAAAGATTTACCTGGTCATGCTGGAGAGCTCCATGATGCCGTTGTCCGTGAGCTGAGTGTAATCTGTCAGGTCGAGCTCCAAGAGAAACTTTTGTTTGGAGAGAAATGAAAGTCCACTGTCTGTAACCAAGTGTCTTCCGGGCAGGGTTAACTGTGTAAGACTAAGACCTGCAAAAGACAAGAGAATTCATATACAGACCAGAACTAGAATGAGCTACCAACGAATCTCGAAAGTAAATTGGATAAAATATACATGTAAAATTTAACTCCAGTTCAGCCGATATAATCTAGAAAAATAATTCCACCTGAAATAATCTCCAGAGTGTGGTTTCCATCTGCTACTGGTATGCCAGCCAGGCTGAGAGCCGAAAGGCTGGGGTGGGTTGCCAGGCACTGGAGAGAATTCTCCTGTACACCTGTGCTGTCAAGGTAAAGCGTCTGCAGGTTTCGGAGCTCTGCCAGCGCAGACACATCTCTCACCTGCAAAGAACTCAAGATAAAAAAAGAGCCATGCAAATAGAAACACAACCATAAACTTTGAGTGTGCAAGTAATGCTTTAAAAATTAAATTGACCAGTCATGACCCATTTTATTAATGCAAAGCCTTTTCATTCACGCAGATGTGTTTATTACCTTTGTGTGTTTGATGCTCAGCATCCGTAGCTGTGGTGCACATGTGGGCAGAATTGTAAGCGTGCTGTCAGTGATGGCTGTCTGATTCAGACTCAGCTGGCAGAGCGAAGAAGAACCTGACTGAAGATACATCACCATCCCTGCATCGCTTACTTTGGTCTGATCTAGAGACAAGAACGTCAGACTGCGGAGTCCTGAGATAAGATGGAAAAGAAACAGTCATTTGACAAGTGACAATTACTCAAGGATACTGAGCGGTTGGCTGTGTTTCTTACCTGCAATGTGTGGCAGACAGCTGTCTGTCAGCTTGCTACAGGACGACAGGTTGAGATGCTGGAGTTTTGAGAGGTTCGACAGAACAGAAAGACCAGCGTCTGCAAATTTAAAAGGGAAACATGTTCGAGGCATAAAGGCTCTGCGACAAGTGCTTTATTGTTTCTCACTGGTCAATGAGACTCAAAACTGTCAATCTGTAAAATATCTGATATACTGCAATACATACAAATAAAATATGTTGTACATTAGTTGTTGTTTCAGAACAGCAATATTGTGTAATGGTGTAATTTCTGTATTAATGAGTAATTAAACTCAGAAGTAACTCAGAGTAATTAGAAATAAATGAGTAATTAAATGTAATATTTTATCATATCAAGAGAAAAAGTTATTGTTTACATAATGTCTGTGGACAATGCATATGCAGTTTTGTATTTACAAATACATACATGAACACATGAATACAAAGTATAAGAAGCTTTATGAAATGTAATTACTAGTTGTCTCTAATCTACTCTATTGATCAAAAGTTTAGAGAATATTATGCATTCACATTTTATTTTTTACATTAAGAATAATAATAAATGTTTTAAAACTATAAAAAAAGGGAATTATAGGAATTAATAAAGAAAACGATAAACAATTGATCATTTTCAATATAGTCAACCTTTTTTGTCTAGAATTTGCACAAAAAAAATTCTCATGCAGCTTCTCAAGGTCTCACCCTGAAATGCTTTTTAAAGAATTGGCTTTAACATTCAGTCATAGTCATCCATTTTGAAAAACTCATCCAATGTCCTAAAAAAACATTTATTGAAACTAATTATCTTAATGTCTATTAAACTAATTTCAGAAGTTAAGGCATACAACTTCAGATCAAATGTTTTTTAAATTAATGAGCAACATTTCCCTCTACTGTCCCAAAACAATCCCACATACCTGTAATAAGAGATGAGTTGATTAAGCTGACATGTTTCAGACAGGAAAAGGCCCTCAGCTGTCGAAGCATCTCATTCGTTGTGTACGGATAGCAGTTTAGGACAAACTTCTGAAGTGGGCAGCCGAAGAACAGCTCCAGTGTCCTTGGACGGAGGAGCCGCTCGCGAGCCATGTGAGTCAACAAGAGTTCGGCCAGTTCTGGAGTCAGACACGCCAGACTACTGCTGTACTGCATGCTGGGAGCTGAGACATAGGGTGATTGAAATAAGGCATTTTTGTGCACCAGTGATGAAAATTTAGTAAAGCATCTTTGGGGGTTTTCAGACCTGTCATGAGAGAAACAGTGGCTCTGGTTGCCATGGAGCAGAGTGAGGATACTCGAGGGGTCTTGAAGGATTTTTTGGGGGGTGAGGGCTGCCCATGCTGTGACTGCTGTTCGTCTTGATGGGCGGCTCTCTGTAAGCGCTCCACTGCTGCTTGACCCGCCGCCCCACGTAACGCACGCTCTTCCTCAGGGTCTGCAGGGACTTCAAGCTCCGCCTCCCTGAAAAACACAACCAATTACAGTCTGAGATGGTCTTCAGGGCGGTTCTCTTTACCTACTAACTGTATAAATAAAAATATAACATTCTAAACACTATTCCTCCACAGAACACCAAAGCTATTTTGAAGAATGTTGGTAACTGGTAACCATTCACTTGAATTTGTTTTGTGTCCATACAATAAGAGTGAAAAGATGCCAGTGCTATTTGGTTTCCAACATTCTTCAAAGTATCTGTTTTTGTTTGAAGTGTCAATAGGCTGGATAAATCATGACACAAGTTACTTCTAGTAATGTACATAAAGTTTGTACCCTTTAGTTCTGAACTTTATACATTCAGAAATTCTCTTTTACATGTTTTGGCATAAAGAATTATGATTAGTTTGTTTATAATGGAAATGGATACAACTTTAACATAAAATGAATTGCCTGTTAATTTAAACAACTGTTTACACGTTTATGTCTCACCTAAGCCTGTTACCCTGTTCAGGCCAGTGATGTCTGGGCTCCAGACCCCCTCTGGCCCTGTTGTCCATGAAAAAGGGCAACGGTGGCAGTCCTGCCAGACCAAAGAAATGTTTATTATAATATACTGTATTATCTGTATAACCCTATCAGAGCATATAGTTCATTCCATTTACAAATGATAGCATCATGTAAATATAATAGAACTGAATATAAAAATTACATTTTCAATAAAAGATTTCTATCTGTAAACTTTATTCAATCTAAAAGATATTTTAAAACACATGCAATGTACTAGACATCTGGTACAATTAAACCCAAAGTTCACCTCACTACAGAACTACCGGAAAACAACATTTTAAGATAATTACCCTGTATAAGCATGTTCAAAGAAAACCTAAAAAGATTTTTATCCAAACAGTCCAAACCGCCAAATTCAGGACTATTAAGAATGTCTACTATTATTGATACAAGTTCAGAGACATCAAAGTTTATCAATTTAACAACCATCTGAAGGTCTGAGAACCACACTTTAATGTTTTTTTTATTATAAAGTTCTCATGTAAAAAATAAGTAATCTGATATGATGTTAAAAATATTTTTCGGTACACACAAATAATACACACATTAATTCTTCAGGTTTTTAGAATCTAAACAAAGCATCAAAATATATCATGTGATAGTTAGCTGTAAGCAAAACACAGAGCAAAAGAAACTAAATGGTAAAGTTTGACTTCAAACTTTATGTTGGCTTGACAAAGCCTGGTTCGAAAGTTTGAAATAGTGTAACCGGTTTAAGGGTAATTATGTGAAAATAATCTGCGATGACCAGGTTAAAGTTTTCCTGGTTTACACTTTTCTATTTATGGTTTTTTCCAACTTAAAAAGTATTTTGTTCCCAATAAGATATCTTGAAGGATTCTGTGTGCAAAACTTGAAGATTATACACAAAACACAAAGCCTTTAAAGAAATGTTGGCAGTCTGCTCATTACCATTCCTTAAGATTTTCACGGTTAAGTGGAATCCCTAGGCTCAGGCTTTTTTTCCTGTTCCAGACTAACAGATATCGACAGTCTTTGTTTACAATCTTTTCATAATTTTCAGTCCAGAGTGCCCAACATGTTTTTGGTGGGTTTAACACTAGCAGGCCTGACTGTAAAATCTGATTAAGTCAAATTCAACTCCGATCTAGAGACAAGAATACTATGGACTATAAAGGGTCCACCTGGCACCACCCTAGCATTGTTTTGGGACAAAATATTCATGGTAAAAAATAAAATGACACAAACCGTTGAGATGATATGGAGGTAGAACTTCATCTTCTGGTTGTTCATCGTTTTCCAAATGTTCATCATCCTCAGCATCACCTGTTACTAGTTTTTGACCGCGTCCTTTAAATTAAATAAATGAATTCAATGTATTTACAGATGTTTGAACTGAATTTTGACATATCTCTATTCATAGAAACCTTACCCCATTGGTGATGTGGACCTGCAAACGGAGGTCCAACCCCAGGAATCCCAGCATACCCCACTGCCTCCTCCCACAGCTGATGGGGCATCTGCGGGGGTATCTGCGGAGGTATCATCAGATCTTCTTCAGCTCTGGCCTCTTCTTGAGGCGGGTCATCAAGCGGTCTTACCGGTTCTGGTGGTTCCAACTCTGCTTGCCTAACAACAGGCAATTGGGAAGCTGGACTGTGCGGGTCCTGGGGTGTCTCGGGGGGCGTAGTCTGTATACAAAGTGCAGCGTTGGGGGTCAGTCCCAAAGACCGGAGAGAACAAGCAAGCTCGGCTTCACCAAAGCGCTTGCGGGGGAACCCTTGGAGGAGAGAGAAGGCCGGAAGCAAAGGATGTTGACCAGCAATATAATCGATGACATGGCTTAGGGGCATGTCTGCAGGAAAACGTTCACGCATTGATTCCCCAGAAGGAAGGCGGATCTGAAATACAGGGTACAAAGAAATCAAACAGGTCAGACGTTGTACCAAATAACAGTTTGTTTTATAGGAATAAGCACTCACCATAAGAATGCAATGGTTGTCTAGGCTGGTCTCCACACGGCCACCCAGTCTCTGCGCTTGTCCGCTGGATGAAGACGTCTCAACCTGGGTTTCAGGTTGTGCTTTCATCTGCTGGCTGCGGCGGTCTTCTGCGATCCTCTTTAATACCAACTCTCGCTCCTGATGAAACAGCAAATCCTTACTGCACCACATCACCAAAAAACCAAAATCATGACATGATTTCAACTAAATCACCTGTTTTTTTTGTCTTTTTTCTGAACGAGCCTCTTGCGCCACCCGCTGCCTCTGTTGCTCATGAAAATTACTTTTATCCTGCTTGATTCGTGTTTCCAGTGGTGGATGTTCCTGTGATGAAGGACTGTTTGCAGAGGGGGTTGCCAGAACCAAACAAGGACCTAAAATCACACACATTAAAACCCTGCATTTCATAACTTCTAAAATCCCTCTGCTGCATTTTATTGCATAAAGGCACATGACTTCTGAGTCAAACGTAAGGTTGCTTTTAATCTCATTTACATTCCAAGCAGAAACCTAACCCTCTTGTGAAAGAAGTGTACTTACATTAACCAAAAACAAACAGTAATTGAATAAACTAAGGCTGCTCAATAATGAAAAAATGAAAAGATCACCATTATTGAACATGATTACACATTACATTGACTTTAAATCGAGTAAATAGTAAATAGATAAATTATTAATAAAGTAATAACACATTTCAAACATAATATTCAACCCAATAACAAATACATGTAAAATGGATAAAAAAATACATTTAAATAAAAAATATATAAGAATAGAATAAAGAATGTCCAAACTAGATATTGCAAAGTTATTGTTTTAACTACATTATTTTTTTTTCATAATTGTGAGAAGCCATTATTGAAATTTAAAATCGATTACGATTATTTGCACAGCCATAGAACAAACTGTATTATTGTGTACCTGTCGCTTCAGACTTTGAGCTGTTGTTTGAATTCTGAGCATCTTTTGGGGGGTTAAATGCAGAAAATGCCGTCTCCAGAGGCTCTGATGGCTGCTGGACCAGTTTATGCCGTGGACTGCCACCCTGCAGAAGCCTTAAGAGCAAACATTGATAACAGCGTGAGGGTTTACAAGGGTGTACAACTGAAAGAAGTTTACTCTTATATCCCTCCTAATAAACAACAATGGCATGATGTCAAAGACACTAGAAAGGAAAAACAAAAAGAGACATCCTGTGAAATATTTACCATTCGGCAGCTTCCCGAACAGAGAAGAATCCCGCTTGCATGGCTGCTTGTATCTGATCCTCACGGAAACCCATCTCGGTGAGGGTGCGTATGAACTCCCCAATGGTCTGCAACATAGAAAAATAACAAAATTATCAATTTTGTGCATAAACCTTGCAAACACTTACGAGGGATAGCTCACCCAAACACGAAAATCCTGTCTTCCTATACTTACCATCTTGTCATTTGAAAGACACAAAAGAGGATATTTGAAAGAAAGTTGGGCACCCATTCACTTGTATGTCCATACAACACAAGTAAATGGGCAGCACTGATGTCTGGGCACCAACATTCTTCAAAATAACTTATTTTGTGTGTCGCAGAAGGAAGAAAGTCATAGGGGATTAAAATGAACAAATGATGACACGGTTATCTCATTTGGGTGCCATTTCATTTGAATCCAAGGGTGGTATTGAAAAACATACATTATTACACATTATTAAAGCCAGATCCTTATAAAATGTACATTTTGTATTTTATTCAACATCAACTCTTTCATTTAAATTATAACAGAATGTCAATAGAATAAAACAGAGAAGAGAAAGCATGAGGGCCTGACTTATCAGAAACCAGCCAAAATATTCACATTAATGTTGACATGTTTATTTAATTGTATATTTCTGATCAATAAATTATATGTCCCACTGAGAAATCAATGCATGCAACCAAAGTCCCCAAATGTTATTATGGGAGAAGGCTTTTCTCCTGCGTAGGCCTTCATGCAATGTTAACAAGTTAAACAAACATTACATTTGTCAATTTCTTGTGCTATTATAGGATATATTATTTGCTTACCGCCGCAGAGTCCATAATTGTGTGAAAAATCCTTTAAAATGACGTAAATTTGGGTTTGTTGTCACTTTACTGAGGTTGTTTATTTACTGTGCGCACAGAATGGTGAACGTGCATGCGCTCTACGTCACCACTTCCGCCTGCACTCTGCGGTTGCCGCTGATTGGACGACGGGGGATCGGGCACGCCCGAGCTCCGCCCACATGTGACCGTTAAGCCGTCAATCATGGCTGGGAGTTTGTAATTTAACGAATAAAAGGAATATTTGCACCACATAAAACATTTTATTTCATTTGTTTTTATTTTAAGAACGCAGAATTTTTGATTGTCAAACGTTCCGTGTGGAATGGATTACAATGTGCATAAAAAATGAAAAAAATGCAAAAATGCTAAAAAGCATGCTTTATTTCTATTATATATTTTTATATTATTTTATTTCGTATTTGTAAAGAATTTCATAGAAATTAAATAAAAATGTCACGTATTTAAATAACGTATTACACATGCATGAATGTGTCACGTGCATCACTGATGTGACGTATGCACGTTTGTTTAATGTGTAAATAAGAGATTGTTGAGTTTTTTGTGTGTTTTTTGTGTGTTTTTGTGTGTTTTTTGTGTGTTTTTGTGTGTGTGTGTTTTGTGTGTTTTTTTGTGTTTTTGTGTGTTTTTTGTGTGTTTTTATGTGTTTTTTGTGTGTTTTTTGTGTGTTTTTATGTGTTTTTTGTGTGTTTTTTTGTGTGTTTTTTGTGTGTTTTTGTGTGTTTTTGTGTGTTTTATGTGTGTGTGTTTTTTGTGTGTTTTCATGTGTTCTTTGTGTTTTTATGTGTTTTTATGTGTTTTTGTGTGTGTGTTTTTTTGT
>CM065658.1:7757345-7877345 GCA_033220385.1 Triplophysa yarkandensis | reverse complement strand
GTGTGTCTGTGGAGATGTGTCAGAAGAACTGAATGAACACAGTCACACAAGAACAAGTGCCACGTGATATCCACTGTGTGTGTGTGTGTGTGTGTGTGTGTGTCTCGTGTGTGTGTGCATGTGTGTGTGTGTGTGTGTGTCTCGTGTGTGTGTGTCTCGTGTGTCTGGTGTGTGTGCGCGTGTGTGTGTGTTGTGTGCGTGTCTTGTGTGTCTGGTGTGCGTTTGTGTGTCTGGTGTGCGCTTGTGTTTCATGTGTTTTTCATGTGTGTTTCTTGTGTGTTTCTTGTGTGTGTCTTGTGTGTGTCTTGTGTGTGTGTCTGGTTTGTGTTTGTGTGTGTGTCTGGTGTGTGTCTTGTGTGTGTGATGTGTGTCTGTGTGTTTGTGTTGTGTATCTGTGTGTGTTTGTTGCGTTTCTGTTTGTGCTGTGTGTGTGCGTGCATGTGTGTGCGCGTGTGTGTGTTTATACAAAACAAATGATTTTAATCTCTGCATGCTACATTAAAGTACATCAACAGGTTTATAAACTGTTGGAATCCACGTTGTCCCAAAAGTTATCGTACACTTAACAGATAACACAAATATTTAACCTACCTTTTATTTAAAGAAAATCGGACAAACACAAAAAAAAACTGTTGTTCTTTTTCACAGATAGCAAACATAATACATCTGGTTTGTTGTCTGCCTTTAAATCTGCAAGACATTTCTGAGACGTCTCCTGTCAGATGTCATTTATACCTCCAGAAGATGTCTGTAAGATGTTTCTGATTTAGAATAGATAATAGATGTACAACAGCCTTTTTTTAAGATGTTAATCAGATGATTTTACAATGCTGATATTTCCAGATCTAAAGATCTTTAGCAGGCATCTTACATACATACCTGTGCTATCTGGCGTTAGATTACCTTCCTTCATTTTGAGACCAAAAAGTAAAGTCGATGTTTGTAAGATTTAATATTTTATATCCAATTAAATGGCCAAACCGAGGTGTAACATTAAACCTTAAAATAGAACAAAAATTTTATCAAAGAACTTTATGCAATTATTACAATGTAAACAATTTTAAAAGCAGAAGAGTGATTCTCCTTTTGTCACATCAACATCTTTTCCCTTCTTGTCTTACGGAAGGTGTGATTCTCTTAATAGTCTCTACAATATATAACTGTAAGACTCAACATGGATATTATATACATTTTTCCTTGTTTTTGAGAGACGTGCACAATTGTGTGTTTTCAATCTCTTGTGCTTGGCTTGTGCTTGTTCTCAGGGGTCTGCTGGATTTAGGTCAGATCAGAGTTTTAAAGCCATGAAGGAGTCACATTTCATAGAAATACAAAGCCCTGACTTGGTCAAACCAGTACTTACAAGTTCGAAATTTGGCAACTTTGCTGCATGATTAATGCATAATGCCAGATGTTAATAAATCAGTGCACATTACAGCAGGATAAAGCAAAGAAAGCAAAATCTGCTTGCCAGAGCTTCACCACCGTTGCAAAATCCCAAAGTAATGCAATGAGGTTTTGAAATGCTGAAGAATTATTTATGTGTGTGTTTTGGTATTGAAATATGGATACATTTATAAAAATTTTAAAAATAAGTTGTGTTAAAACAGGGATATCATGCTGTTTCATACATTTTTAGTGCTTAAGGCAGTTAAACATGTTAGATTGTCATGTTCAATGTGGTCCATTTGTTAAATTGTTCGAAATATTTAATTTTACTTAAATTTGAGTTGTTTCAAATCTGTAAACAAATTCAGTAGGATATTTAAAAGAATGCTTGTAACAGTTATTGGACCACACTGACTATGATAATAGGGGAAATTATTATGGCGGTCAATGTTGTCCAAGAACTGTTTGGTTTCAGTCTTTTGTCCAAATATGTCTTTCATATGTCTTTTCAATTTTTTTTTAAACATGTCTTTCTGTGTTCATCAGAATTAAGCATTTTATAAATTTTTGGAACAACTAGAGAGTGAGTAATGCATGACACAATTTTCTTTCCCATTAATTCAGATTTTTCCACATGCACCTTAGATTAACTGCTTGGTTTTGCTCTAGACTTTAAATATGTTTTGCGAAAAGCTGTATTCCCTCTAACATTCCAATGAAGATCAGCTGGAACATAGTTTCTTTAGCCCCCCTCCACCAGATTACGTTAAAAAAACAACACCGTAGGCTGCTACTATTTTGTTTCAAAGCCAAAGATATTTCGAAATGTGTTGTGCTTTCGTAAGTGGCTGCCCTAATCTGCTGAAAAATATGATTTGGTTAAGATGTTGTTGTCACGTTGACCAAACAAATCTGAAACCCTTGCAAAGATGTTTAAGTAATCTAACCTCACTGCAGGTTGCGTGACCTAACACTTGCTTGGTCCTTTGGTGGATTTTGCAATACTTTATTCCCAGGATATGTGTTACTATTCTCACTGTGCTGTGGGCTGGTTCGAAATTTCATTGTAGTTGTTTGTTTTGGTGTGACTGACAGTATGAATATCAGAGTTTCTCTGGTCAGGTCCTGCTTTGTGAAGGTGTTTCGCTGATGTTCTATCACAAAGACGTGATTGTTTGCTCCAAGTTAAACACAAAAAGTGTGAGAACACAGAACCTTTTGTGTGTGTGTAACGTGAGTCAGAAAACTCCAGCAGGATGGATGGCAAGGTTTTGTCTTGAAGTGGTAATTCAGTAAGCTTTGTGGACAACTGTTTGAATCTCACCTGTTTTATTTTCATCCAAACTTTCGAATTGTTGGGAAACACATTTTCAGTAACGCTTTAGTATGGATGTCCATGCTTTGCTCTTATTCTCAAACTGTACCTTAGCGTTGACTGAGATGAGTTTACAGATACAAAATAGTAGCTATACTTTGAACCCAACTCGTGGTCAAGAATGAGACAATTCCAGTATCAATGTGTTAGTCACAATCAAAATTAAAATATATACATAACGTATTTCTACTTTGAACCATCACTTTAGATTATGCTAAATCTGTGTTGATGGACACTAGACATAAAAATCATAATGGTCCATTATTTGCCTTGATATTTTAATTGCAAATATTGTTTTTGATTATTATGTTTTACACTGAAGTGTTTTATAACTTTCTGTGATGCAACTGCAACTAAAATATCCAAACAGAAATAATAAAATGCATATCACAAATAATTATGGAAGTTATGTTGGTAGTTAAAAATCCAAAACGAATAACTGAAAGACACCCTAACTTTTCTGATTTCGACAGTAGTGCCAAAACGCACAAAAAAGAGCACAAATTATTATATAATTTGGGTTTATGGTGAATATGTAATTGTTTCACTCGTATTTGTAACCCAGGTTAGTTCACCGGTTAAAATGCAGCCCTAAGTCTACATGTTTTCTATTTAAGCTGAATGAAATGTGCAGGGTATGGGTGTTACAAAAACAGTTTTCGAGATATGAAATACTATCTCGGTAAAGTAAAAATGTAAAAACCTGATGCAATAAAACCAAACACATGGGGGAGGAATTGCTCAGTACAGAAAATAAAAGATAAATAAAATTATTTTTATTATATGTTTAAAATATTACTATTAAATACACAATAAAATTTGATCCCGAAGTATTACTTAAATTGTTATCTTACAGATAAATAGTTCGAGAGATTTGTTGATATCATGTTCTGCTCAATCGAAAAAGGATCCCCCAGAAAACAACTTTGGCAAACTTCTTCCAGAAGTTCAATTTGCTCTTAACTTCATACAGATGTGCGCAGTAAGTTTATGAATCTTCCATCCGCATTGATTCAATTATGGCTGGGGTTAGCTTGACCATGCTCCAATAAAAATGTACAAACAGGATTTGCTGCTTATCATGAACCCGTTGCCAGCTTTTTGAGTCTTTCACCACTTTGTTACTGGTCTTTTTTTATCACGACCATTTACTGTGATGTCTTTCCACTTCATTCAGTTACATTTACAAGACATCCTCACCTTTTTTGTGAGTTTTCTTTGTAGCTGTAGCTGTTTCTTGAGTGTTCTCCAGTGTTGAACTTCACAGTGTCTTGGCAAATGCAAATGTGGCCACGTACCAGGTTACTGTGAAATCTGGTTACAGAGCACTACAAATAACCTTGGCACTGGATATTTAACTATTAAAATGTGTTAACTTGGCTTATTTACCTATACAAATTGTTTTATATGTCTTAGTATATTGAAATATAAGTCATTTACTCTTGATTTGCATCACAAGCATCCTTATTTTGTGTGTTTTTTGTCTTGTTTTTGTTTTTTCCGCCTCCATCATTGTGCATTTGTATTCATACTTATACAACTCCTTTTCTATGTTATTTCCCAATGTTTTAACAGCCCACCATTTGTTTGAACCTACTTCCCTGTTTATCATGACCAGAGGAGCACGCTGACAATACAACCGCTAATGTGACAGGAAGACGTTGGAGGATCTGCTGTTTTCAGCAGGTTTGGGTTCATTTGTTGCTTAAACTTAGGTCAGAAAATCACAGTTTGTCCATTGTTACCAGCTCATTTGGTGTCTGTAAAATAGAAGTCTGTTATATCTTATCTTGCGTCAGGAAATTGCGTAACCTAGAATGCAGCATATGTTAGACAGAAAAATGTTTGATGACCATTTGGGTAATCCAAGACCTTTGGTGAATCGAGACAACTTTAAGACAACTTTAACTTTATGTAAATTGAGGAACAGTTTAGTGATGTTTACTTTTTTATATAAGTGGGGTCAGTTGGTCAAACATTCGGTTTGATTTTGGTCCAAGCCCCCCAGCAGCAGGGTTTGACACCCCCTTTTCACCTTCTATATCTGTAATAGCCAATAGCAGCCTTTTAAGTTTCAACCATGATTCTAGTTGAGATTAGTCAAAAGGGTTCGACACTTATCTGAGTGGCTTCTTTACTTATTATGACCTCATCAGAGTGGGAGTCGAGGTCACCATGGTCATTAAAAAGGCGTAGCTATTGTCAACAATGAGGCACACTTCTGTAAACTTTGTTGCAGATTAATCCAGACTCGATTCTTTTTTTAGTCTAGTTAAAGACTTATCATAGCATCTTGGTTATGTATGGACTTGTTCATAAAACTCTGTGGTACCAGAACGGGTCCAACTGGCACCCAAACCAAACATCATAGACTGGCAAGTGACCTCTTAAAGCGGGCAAGATCAGCTTTTCAGAGACTGTGGAAATGTTTGAAGGAGACTCAAGATTTAATTCCTGGTTATTGAGCAAGTAAAGTGCATGTGACTATTGTGAGCACACATCCCTGCTGACACATAGTCATACATTCATTTAAACAAGTACTGTGGTTATAGACATATCTGGCAACTTTGACTCAAGTTTGAGTGCAACTGCAGGTTTGACCTAAAAATAATTTTACACTCTTGTATGGTCATATGTTATTATTGCACTGTATGTTTCTGTTTCTGGTTTTTATTCGTTGTTCAAGTTTCGTCCAAGTTTAAGCTTCTTTGTGCCAGATAAATTACCACATATATAAAGCTTTAAGGTGAACCTGACAATTATAAAAATTGTATTTAGATTATGTGAGGGTAGTCATGGCCTGGTGGTTCGAGTCTTGGACTCGTGATCCCAAGGTTGCTGGTTCGATACTCGGTACCAGCGGGAATAACACAACTGAGGTCGCTTGATCAAGGCACTGTCCCCCCCATGGGCGCCGCAGCACGGCTGCCCACTGCTCCTGGTGTGTGTTCACGGTGTGTGTGTGTATTCACTTACTGTGTGTGTACACTGGGATGGGTTTAATGCATAGCACAAATTCTAGGTATGGAACACCATACTTGGCCCCCACATTATCTAAACACAATTTTTATGTTTGTCAGGTTTATTTAAAAGTTTTATAAGTATGGGACACCATACTTGGCCACACTTCACTTCATAATCATCTTAAACATTGTTTTTTGATCTTTAAATCCCACTTGCTTTTTGAAGATTAACCATATTTCTCTTTCTCCTTAAGACGAAACAATGTAATTTGGGTGTATTGAATATCACGTTCCTAACCATGGTTTTACTACAAATTTCATGGTAAAACTGTGGTTACTGTAATAAAACCATGATTAAAGAGATAGTTCAACCAAAAGTTAAGAGGTATATGAGCGAATACTTGAACTGAAATTCTTCTTGGACCCCATTGACTACCATAGTCCATAATTAAACAAATTCTAAAATTACCCCATTACCTTTTGTTGTCCTACATCTTAAACAGAACAAAAAAACACTGGACTACAAATATCATTCTGTTTGTTCATCAGACAACGACATACTTTTTATTTCGGCTGAGCTATCCCTTTAATTTGTGGTAACTTTGTGTAACTGTAATTACTTTCTTTATTTCGGATTTCTTTAAAAAAAAAAATTCTGGTGATTTGAGACAAACCAGCTACTTTTGGTGGTTAAATTCATCAAATGCTGCTTGATATACAACTTTACAATACAAAACCAAGCTCAAATTCAGACAAACCACCCAGACGCAAAGGCCCTCTGTTTAATCAACACTGTTTGTCAAACTCATTCATGTTCAATGATGGATTATCCATTGTAAACGATTGCTATTGAAAATCATTTAAGCTTTAGTGGAGCTTAAGAGCTTCTTTGTTATGACAAGCTGTCAGAAGAGTTTATTCGATTACAGTGAGAAACAGGATGCATCTACTGTATTTAGATAATATGACGTACTCATCGACCATATTGTGTAACTGTTTCAAAAATGTGTTATATCTAAACAAGGTGTTTAATGTAAAAACTCCTGGATGAGTGGATACACTTGAAGTGTGTGTGGGTGTGTGTCACAGCTGACTCACTGTTTAGCAACGGTCACATGGCCGGCTGTCAGAGGTCTGGCGAGGAAATAATCCAACAGAGGAAGAGATTTAACGGTCTGTGTTGGTGTTAGTGTGTATGGGGCAGATATTGAGTGCTCTGTAAGTTCTCATTTGTTTCTCTTTCTCTCTTTGTCTGGATCTCTTTACACAGCGGCTGTTGGCTTTGTGCTAAGATGTCAACACCAGCTTCTCTTCAGTAAAGCACATTGAGGTAAGTTTCAGTGGACTTTTATTTTAAAAAAATACATGCTTATTAACTTCTGTCTAGTGTTGTTTTCATTTTTGAGTTTCCCAAAAATATAAAATTGTAATGGATAACCCGCTCTCTAGTTCTTGCAAGTCTGTATACATTTCTGTCTGATGAACGTAGAGAAAGATATTTGGAAGAATGCTTGTAACCAAGCAGTCATTGGAACCTTTGGGTACCGTAGTAGGAAAATAACTTGTTTAATCCCAAATTTGGTACTTTAAGGATGTAGACAACAAAAAGTTTATTTTTTCTACTGGGGAAGCAATGGGATCCAAAAACAGTTTGGTTATAAGCACTCTTCCAAATATTTCTTCAGTGTTAAAGTGAACAAAGAATTTAGGTTTCAACAACTAATGGTTGAGTAGTTCATGACCGAATATTGGAGCTATCCCTTAACATTGTTGTTTTACTGTATTGTAAGTATTTCAAGTCTTCTGTTTATGTTTCTAGACAATATTTTTATGTAACTTTAGGAAAAGTTTATTATTCAACGTTCCAAATGTTTCATTTTCAACATAAACAGCAGCTGGAATTGAAATTCAGGAGTCAGCATATTGTATCACAGCACACTGCAAAGTCAACAGTAAAAAGTCCACAGTTTTACTGATATCTCCCTGTCAGTGAACAGTTCCTTTTGTTTGGTTGTAACACTTTTCTTTTACAAGAAGTTGTCTGCTGGTATGTCAATCTCAAAGGCAGCGTGGCACGTCTTGTGATTTTGATAAAGTAATTAAGGATTACCAGTAGCCTAAAAGCCTTGAGCATCTCTACTGTTCAACACAATGTTCTTTAAATACTTTCTATTGACTGGAACACAGAGACATTGAGAAGTAAAAGACGGCGTTCTGCAATGTTTATAACTGTTGTTTAACATGATAAAAAAATTAATAAATGCTTTAGTTTGTAACAACATTAACTGTAATAATGTTTATTGGATACATCAATTTGTGCTTGAGTTGCATGTAAAATGCATTTTTTAATGTCTTGAATTGGTTATTAAGAGATTGTACCTACAATCTTTAACCACATTTACATTTACATTTACATTTAGTCATTTAGCAGACACTTTTATCCAAAGCGACTTACAATAGTCGAGGAGACAATGAAGCGGTAAATAGCCGATACAACAATAGGTGAACAAGTGCTACAACAATGCTACCGAGTTACACAGAGAGTGAAGTTACAAAAGGTTTTGTTTTTTTTTTTTTTGATAGAGTGAGTAGTTAGAAAAGAAGTGAGTTAGTGAGTTAGGTGTAGCCGGAAAAGATGAGTTTTTAGGAGTTTTTTAAAGATAGAGACCGAGTCTGACAAGCGTGAAGCCAGAGGCAGATCGTTCCAGCATCGAGGAACTGAAGCAGAGAACGTTCGAGAGAGAGATTTCTTACCCTTTTGAGCTGGTACCACAAGTCTCAGCTCATTTGCGGAGCGCAGAGATCTTGAGGGCCTATATCTTTGCATTAGTGAGTTAAGGTAAGTGGGTGCTGAACCGGTGGTGGTCTTGTAGGTAATGAGAAGACATTTAAATTCAATGCGGGCTGCTACAGGAAGCCAATGCAGTTTTATGAAGAGAGGTGTTACATGGGTCCTTTTTGGTTCCTTGAACACCACTCTTGCCGCTGCATTTTGAATCATCTGCAGAGGTTTAGTTGTGCACATCGGGAGTCCAGCAAGCAGCGCATTGCAGTAGTCTAGCCTGGACAGGACCAAAGCTTGAACCACACGTAAAGTGTCTTTATCCCAAACCAACTTTCAGTCAATATGAGGTTTTGCATTTTTCATAAACATCTCTTTAATGTGGTTAAGCTGTTGGTCACTAAAAACTAGTAATTTTGTATCTGCAGTGTTCTTCGGTCATTGACCGTTTTATAATTGACCAGCGAGTATTCCACATTGTGATTGAATTTCTATTTCCAGAATGGCATTTTTTGCTGGCAGTCTCCGTACAATTGGAACACTTTAGATGAAATTATATTTATGGACACTTGAATATAATCCAGGGAGATTTTTTTAACCACGCAGGATTTACCAGTTTATTCTAGATGCAAGTTGTACATTTAGGGTTAATTTTCAAGACTAGTCAGGTGCAATGTTCCCATTTGACAAGAAATGTGTGATCTGAACTTCAGGAGAGCGAAGTTGGAACACATTCAAGCTAATCTCTTTGATTTCACAGGATAAACCCTCTTTTGTGTTCACCTTTAAAGTGTGGATAATTCATCAACCTTTAGGTGGTTTTCTAGTGTTGTTTTGCGGTTTGTGTCATTGTGTGATACACAGTAGTCTATCATTAACATATCACATTTGGCATGTCTGGTGTAGGTTAGGATGGATAAGTCGGTCATGGGTGTCTTCATTTCTATTGACACGACTAATTTGATGGATGCTTGTGGTTTGTGGTTAGTTTGGGGAAACGAGGATTTCACATGGCTTAGCTTTATGAATCAGGTAAATGAAGAATGATTCTTTATAGGATGGGCCTAATTTACTAGTTTTAGATAATCTTCCAAAGACATGTTTGACTGTGTTCCATGTCAAACATTGGAGGGTGTATTTTGTTGTTCTGTTGACCGTATCATAGCTGTCGGTCGATGATAATAAAGAGTATATAAAATTTTTTTGCCTCTTTAAACATCATCACACCGGTGACCTTTAACGACTAACAAGACTTGTATATTTTTGTTTAAAAGAGTAAAGTGATTCTCTCTCAAATGCTTATGTTATATCTCAGACATTATGTTATCTGTATTTGCACATTCAGTATCAAATGTTTGATTTATGCACTGCTTTAAGAGCAATTACATCTGATAAGAAATCAACGCAAAGGTCAAGAACTTTTTTTAGGATTGCAAGTTTAAGTTAAAAGTTTAGCATGTTATTTTTCAGGTCTAGCCAAAAGAACGATCTGCATTATAGTGTATTATAAAAACATTTTATATTTAGGTCCAGCTTTTAGTGTTTTTGTTATAAAGCTGAATTTTGTGTTGTGTTTTCAAGGCAGCTTTGTTTTTTAGCATCATTGTTTTATATGGTATTCATTGAATTTAAAGAATGTAACTAAAGGAGAGTTACTTGCCAAGTCTCAAGAGAATATGTGGAACGTTTTGGCCCAGATTTGAAGTGCAAGCTTGGTCCTCTGGGTCATGTTTTTTTGTCAAACCTGTCCTCCCGTTCAATGGGACCTGAGATTCTTTTCAGTATGATAATAATAGTACAATGATAATTTAAAGGGAAGTGTTAAAGTCTTTTAAGGTTTCAGTCAGACATGAATTGATTATCTTCTGTCGGTTTTGTTACATAAATGAATAAAAACATTTATTCATATTATTATTAAGCATTAAAAAGAGAGAACAACAATAGCTATAATGAAAACCAAAATTGTTAATTGTAATATCTGACAATTGAACGACCTTGGATAGCATTAAAACGCTGCAAACATTATAAAAAAATATGATGTTGAGAGATTTTTTGATTATTTTTTGACACTTTTGCATCAAATGAATGTTTGTTGAATATCTGGTTTTATAATAAATGTTAAGTCTCTTATCTTCATGTCCTTACAAAAATAACCTTCTGTTATCTGGTTGTTATCAGTAATTGCCTGTGTTCACAAATCCAATACAAATGCCACAGCTAATCAAAATCATTAAATGAGTTTTTAAATAATTTATTAGTATATTGTCATATTATTTGGTTAAATTGGGTTTGTGCGTCCTACATTCTGGCTATCAGCATGTCTTGAAAACATTGAGTTGATTCTTATTTTCATATTTCAGGTTATGCTGCCTATAAACTCCTGCTTGAGTCTGAGTGAGAAAGAGAAGGGCTAAAGCCTGTCTAGATAGAGGAGTTCATCATTGAGCACAGAGATCAGCCGTCAACCATGAGTGACCCCGTCACCTCGGATAAACTCACCAACGCTGTGGCTTCAGTTGTCCTTAATGTAAGTCGATAAATGCTTTGCTCAGGAGTATTTACTGTTTTTCCGTCTCTTCTTCCTTCCTCTTTTACATCCACATTTCATCCACTTGACCTTATCGTTATTATTTCCTAGGCTGTTTGTGTTTAGTATTCTTAATATCTTTAAGGATCCGTTTTTGCAACAGATGACAATATCATCAAAAATCTTTGTTCTTAGAGAAAAGGGTTAGTTTACCCCAACCTATGATTTATTTAGATTGTTATAAAGCTCCTAGATGAAAGAATACAGAACAAACCCAGGCAGATTTCCTAAAGAGACATCTGCATTTTAACTGTCCCTAGTTTTTAATTACTCTATGCTTTTCCCAGTATCTCTGACCCACACTATAAAAGTCATTCAGTCAGGGAAACTCAAGAGACCTGGCATTTTTCCCTGCAGCTGTTTTTGTGAAAGTTTCTCTGGACTCAAACCGTATCCTCTTCAAACTCTCTCTCTCTCCTTGCTGATTCAGCGATCCCAGAGTTCTTTCCTAACTCTTGTTTGTTTGGGATTGTGTCTCTTATACAGAAGGCTTTCAAAGTTCCTGTATTTTTAGTTGACTATTTTTAGCCTGAGTTAAGAATAATTGTTTGTGTTTAAATTTTATCTTTTCTATAAAATACCTTTCTTTGGGCATGTCACCATATCTTGTGTCATATCTCGTATTTTACATCCTTGTTCAATAAGTCCATTTTTTTACATTGCTGGAGGCTTGTTTTAAGTCGCTGTGTTCTAGTTTAATATTTTAGCTTTGGTAAAGAATAATTGATGGAGTAAAGTACTTTTTTATGGACACTTCTTGTGTCATATCTCATATTTAACGTCCTTGTTTATCTACATGTATTTCTTACATTGCTTAGTTCAATTGTCAGGAGAGTTGCCATTTGTCTAGCATTGTTTTTGATAACCACTATCTACACATACTGTACGTATAGTTTAAACGCATTACAAGTTACATAAAGCACCTGCACAAAACCATAAAGGTAAATATAAATTCAGAGAACGGAATCGACCGGCAGTCAGGGTCCTCGTGGCAGGCAGTTGATCTATAAAGTTAATGATTATCAGCTCTTAAACATGATTGCATGTCTTGTCCAAACATGTGCATGTGGGGTGTGTTTTGGGGGAAGACTATACAATCAATGATTGGAGGTCAATAGGAGGCCTGGTCTTGTGAAACCGTCCTATATCCTCTTCCTGCTGTGGTCATGTGATACGGCAGGTTCATGTGCGGCGTGTTGATTCTTTGCGTTCCAGAAAGAGTACATTTCTTGTGTGTTGGGACTCACACCTGTCCTTATAAAGTACGTGATAGATGACACATGGATTTCCTGTTCAAGTTGAAGGTTAGTCGGCTCTGGATCAAGACTGTGTCGATGTTGATGTGTTTGCTTTTATTATGTGTTCGAGACGAGCATGTATGCGTATTGATGAGCGTTGCAAGAATTATCTACTGAAGTCTTTGGTTGCTTGATCAACTGTAACACACTTTCGAGCAGTTTCCAAAGGTTGTTAAAATCAATATCACACACAAATAACAACTGAAACTGACTATCAGCCATACTAAAACCCTAAGTCTTCAATTTCAGGATTGAACTTCTTATATAAGTTCTATGCTTACTTATGCAAGTTTATGTGCCAGCAAAGTCTTCAGGTCCAATAGAACATTAGAAGAGCCAAACACATCATCCGCTGGATGAACAAATAGCCACATTTTGAGTCTAGAGAACGGAGAATGTTCAACCTATTTTATTTGAATTATACAACATTTTCATAATCTATAGTTTATAACAAGTCATTTATATTACATTGAATTTTTTTTGTGCAGCCGCCTGAACGTTTTGTTTTGATGAATCATGGTACTGCACTTCTGATATGGGGCATCGAACTGATATGATGGTAAAAAGTCGGAAGACCGAAATATATGCTTTTACGTGATGCATTCTGAGATTTTTTTGGGCTGAATTACCCTTGGGTCTTAATTGCGCTCTTCTCTTACAACTTGTCACCGGACACATGTGCAGCGATAGTCTTGAAGTCCATTCCAGTGTAGGTCTGCAATCTAGTCTCTCACATCCTTGTACAGCTCTTTGGTCCTGGCCAGGGTTGAGATCTGATAGATTTAGCATCTGGTAGATTGATTGCAACTGTGGATAGTTGTCTTTTATACAGATAACCTATTGTGATTCACAGCAGTTCCTTTAAAAGACTGTTTCTAATCTCAGCTTATTATCTGTATGCATCTGGTAGCCTGAAATCCTTCTGATTGATAGGAGATCAAATACTTATGCAAATCAGATCATAACTTTTCTGGATTTTTTTGTTGTTAATATAAATTAATCATTAGAATTCTAGATCGATCATTTTTCAGTCAGTGAGCAAACATACAAAAATGTTATTTTATTTTTGCCTTATTTGAAGCTACTTGTAATATTAATTTTGTAAAAAAGTAGAAAGGTTAATCATTCTAGAAATTGGAAGACACATCATTGTTGATCATACAGGGATGACATCATTACTAAATTTGCATATGATCGGTCCTTTTGTTGAATCTTACCAATGTGTTAAAGGAGGACTGGCATGGCATGTTTGTCTATGCATATACATATATACATATATAACAATAATTACACAATACGTTTGTAACTATATCAGTCAATGGTGCCCCACAAATCTCAGTTGCCAACATTCTTCCAAATATATTTTTTTGGTATGACTGAACAAAGAAATTGATATACATATAGAACACCGTTAGGTTAAGTATTTCCATTTTTGAGTGATCTATCCGTTATCACAATCTGACATTAAAACCATAGGTGGATTGATGCGCCAACAGTCAACCAACAATATTCAAGCTACTGCTTTCTAACAAAGTCTTCTTTGTATACGGTGGTCTCTGCGGTCTTGTGGAATGTTAAATGGGTTTCTTTGGATTTAGGTTCATATCAAGACTTTGACTTTTGTAAATAGTATCTTTAACTGGTTTTTAACTGGTATAACACATGGTAACGTCAGCAGCGCAAGGTAACCTTACCTTGACAGAGGTTGTCTCTAGAGAAAATGTCAATATTTGCCAGTGGAAAAAGTTGAAGTGTGACCGGGAAGATTATATTGTTCTGGACAATCTAAACCGTGTACTCGGACTATGTTTGTTTTCATTCACCCTGTTGAGACCGACAGCACTAAGGTCGGCCCCTGGTGTACTTACAATCCTCCATAAACAGCAAGAACACATTATTCTTCAGGAAACACTTCTCAGAGGTTTAGAGGTGATTTAACATTATCATGAGTCAGGTATGTTTTATTTTTCGGATGGTAAGTTTGTGCATGCTTAGATTGTGGTTGATTCAGATCTGAGAAAGATGGAAGGAGTTTCCAAGGTTTTTTTAAGCTTCATGAATAGAATATAAACGACTGACATGATATCCAGTTTTCTATTGGTTTTGACATTGTGTACTCTTACAGCTACACTTTATTTTTTATATTATATTATTATAAGATCCTGGCTGTGTCATGTATTCAAATTCACTCATGAATAATTTTTTCGGTCATCACAGATATTTTGATAGGATTTGAAATGGTGAAAATCTATTTTTATAACCCTGCAAATTTGGCTAAATTAATGCAGTTTATGTTATTAGATAATTTCTTAGACAAGTTATTTCAGAATTTTTATAAAAAATAAAATAAAAGTGCTCAATAGTTTGTGGACCCCATTGATTACCATAGTAGGAACAAATATGTTTTGTTTAAATTTATGAGATATTTTGAAGAATGTATGAGAACCGAAAGTTTTGGGTTAGTTTTAATTTTTAGTGATTGTATTTTTGTAATTGTTTTGTTTTAATGTGCTTTTTACTGAAAGTCTTATTCTCACGTGATCACGTTTTTTCAATAGCATTATCTGTTGCTGCGTAAATAATTTATTTACATTCAGTCATTTTTAAATACTGAAGTAACTTTCAATTTCTTCAAAAATATCAATGTCAACTCTTATTAAATCACTACACTTTACATAACAAGCATTGTGTATTTTTTGACCAGGACGCCCTCTAATGATGGATTACAGACAATGCTATTGTTTAGTGTGCATAACAGCATCCCTTATGGCTTATGTGTTTCTAGAGTTTTATAAAATAGAGCAAAGTCTAGGTTTTCTATCAATAAATTATTGCATATATAATATAATTATGCATCATCTGCAAAATATGCTTTAAATGATAGGTCACACAAAGATGAATATTGTGTCATCATTTTGTCGATGTTCAAGCATGCATGAATTTCTTTTTTCTGCAGAACACAAAACCACATACTTTGAAGAATGATTGTAACCGAACCATGGCAGTACTGCATTGGTTTTGTCTCCATAAATTAGACGTAAATGGTATGATGTGGTTCGGTAACTAACATTCTTCAAAATATTTTTGTTTCCTGTAAAAAGTCAGCCATAGAGGTTCAAAGTCAAGAGGTTTAATAAATTTTACATAATAATGTAAATAAAATAATGAAATGTTGCTTATAAAATCCTGTTGACAATATAGAATGTTGCCAGCAAAATTCTGTTGCCATGGTTAAATAAACTACCCTTAAGCTTTTATGAACCAATGAGCATCTAATGTGTTCCTTCAGCCTGAGGCACCTGTCCAGCCGGTTCGAGGTTCGCAAAGACTAGAAGAGGAGGATGGCGACCTAAACAAAGCATTAGGCGTTCAGCGTTTTCAGCAAATCCTGAACCCGGCTCCCAGAGTTCCTGGCGAGCAACACAGAGTCTACAACGAAGAAGATTTTGAATGTGAGTTTGACACATACTTAGACCAAAGACAATGTTTACTCTACGAGTTTCACTACTTTAATAACTTGTTCAATCATCTTTTTCTGCTGTAGATCATCGTCACTCGTCCCATCACATCCATCATCCTCTCTCCAAACTCCCAGGAGACAGCCGAAGGAAAAAGGGTGCGAGGAAAAGGAGAAAAAGCAGTGGCAAAGACCACAGAGGGAATTCGGGTCCCAGCAGTTCTCAAGCCATTGAGGAAGATGACGATGACGAGGAAGAGGAAGAAACTACAGATGGCCAGATCACCCCGGTGGTATCACCAATCGAAGCAGAGAGCAAAGACAATGTGCAGGTAGCCTTATTTTTATTCACAATGCATCTGAAAAATAAGATATTTATTATAATAACAGTCAAATAATATGAACAACTGGTTGATATCATTGTTGCTCATATCTCTTCAGTTTTTTGTTTCGGACGATGACCCTCATGTTTCCACACCTGAGGGTTCTGATTCTCGGGGTCTTCTCATCGTGCCAACCACCGCTGTATGTTCAGAACCAGAGGATAGCTCGACCACTGAGTGAGTCCATCTGCCGGATATTTTAAAATCTTGAGCTTAATATATCTATGAATAGTCAAAAAGCTGGGAAAATTGTGTTAAGGCGAAGATGAATCTGAAATCATACCACCTAATAAGCCGAGCATCTTTCCTAAAAACCTAAATATCATAAAAGTGACGAACAATGTGTCATTTACTCAGCTTTTAGTCATTTTAAACTTGACCTTCTAAATTCCACTGAATGCAAAAGAATATATTTGGGAGTATGTTGGCGCACATTCACCTGCAGTGGTTTTGTTTCCACACAATAGAAATAATAGGGCAGCTCAAAATATCTTTTGTGTAAGGTTTAAAATGTTAGAAGAGTGAGTAAATTACATGATTTTAATTTTTGGGAGAACAATGGCTTTAAGTTTACTGTAAATTAAAGTATACAGCATATCTAAAGAGTACAGCATATCCTGTCTGTAACCAGGCACAAGTTATTTTAGTTATCCGCAGGGTATCTGTTTCTCTTAGACCCTACATCACCCACTGTCTACATCACTCATCCGTTGCCACTAGAAACCGCACTTTGCTTTTATATACCCCTCACAATCTAACCTTGCTGTTTGATTGTGTTTCTGAACGCATACGTTTCTTTCCAACCATTAGGAGTCTTTATTGTGAGTTGTTTTTTATTTAATTAACTGTGCGTCCTTTTAAAACAAATAGAGGCTTTTCTAAAATCCTTTAAGGTAAGTGTTAATCTGTTAAAATACTAAATCTGATATACAGTTAGGTTAAAATAAATGTCATGCTACATAAATGCTGTTATCACATGATTATGTAGACATTAGTATTTTATTTGTTAGGGTGCATTAAAACAGTATGTTATTGATGTATAATGTTTTTTGTAATGGTTAATGTGAAAGGGTAAAAGCATCTTTAGCATTTGCTTTTTCGTTGCTTCTGTTTTTGTTGACCTTTTTTCTATATTGTTGTTTTAGAGAAAATGTTGCCTCATTTCTCACTTCCTCATTTGTTAGTGGCTATGTATGATAGCATCAATAAATCTTGATGAAAAATACATCTAAAGTACATAATACTTGTTTAAAACAAGTGGTCAATCTCATCCTGTCTGGCAGAATATCCGAATCGGCTCCAGTGACCTCTATCACCCCTGAACCCAATTCTCTGCCCCGCGTGTCAAGTCGCAGCTACGACCTTCAGGAGAGACGACGGACCGGCAACATGACGGGCACGGAGCAAGCCAAATATCAACGGATCCCCACTGATGAGTTCGAGGCTCGAACCCTCGCCTCCGCTGACCTGGATGGCATCAAAAGTGAGTACCCATGACTTTGTCGCTGCTTGCATTATTGTTGTATTACAATTTTCTCATTTGTTAGTTCGAAGATAGTAATCATTCATGACTTATTTTTACTTGCTCACCAGTAAGTCTTTTGGGACACATCTGTAAACAAGAGGTTTCACAGGTTTAATGGTCTCTCGGGTGATTTATACCAAGAATCCCACTACACCTCACAGCAAGGCGCTTTTATGTCCCAGTGGGATGAACCTTTCCCAGAATTTAGCTGTATATCAGCACTTCTCTTTTGATAGTTACTTTGGAAGAAAGGCCCAGCTACTCAACAACTAGAATGGCATAGCCTTTCTTTATTTAGTTTGACCTGCGGATATGTATTTATGGCTGTATTTTACTCTTAATTTTAATCCTGATGATACAAAACACAAATAAGAAACAGTATACGTTTTAGAATTACTATCATTTCAAATGAGATGTGTACTGTTCAAACTATTTAAATGTACAATAAAAGTCCAAAGTCTGACAATACTAATGTTTTGTTTAGAATTGTCCAATTTTTAGATTATATGTAAACTTAAAACTGTGGATTTTGTTTGTAAATGTGGGGATTTTTTTTGACTGAAGATGCGAAAATGTAACAGTTTTAGCTATCGGGCAAGTTTAAAGACAGCCGATAGTAAGGGACGATATATCGTTTGAATCATATGAGGACAGGATATACAATATTATTAGTAATTAAATGAATTAATAACATTCAAGTTAAAAATATTAATTCAACCTTTAGAAAATGTAATTTTTTTTACAATAGTGGGCAGCATCTGGCATCCCACTGACTCGATGCTTTAGCAACCACTGTTTGTTGATTTATTGCATGTTGACTGAACTGTGTGAACAAACAGATTTAGTTTTATCTCTTGTAAAAATAAATAATGTACATATCTACAAATTAGATTTACATAAGAAATTCAAACTGTGTGCGTCTAATCCTGGCTTTTGTGAATGCTGCAATGTGAAAATAATAAAACTGAGTGATTTAAAGTCGAAAAGGTCTCCATTTAACCGCGTGGGAAAGACGGGCCGCTTTGTTCAAATACGCACATGTTTAATTAGGTTTATTTCAGTCTCTTAACTGGGAATTAAGTTCTCACTCCAATCAAGATTGTTAAATCCCCTTAGACTCTTTCTGTCACTTTTTGACCCCACATGCTCTTGGCTATCATCCTATCCTGTAACTTTACCCTGATGAGCTTTGTGTTATAAACAAAGCCAATGACCTGCGACCTGCCAAAGAATAATCTGGTAATTTTTGTTATTTAGAAAATGCTGTGGGTCTGATGCAAAATATAATAAAATAAAAATCTGATGGGTAGGAGACTTAGAAATATGTATAATGTATTGTTTAACTATTTATGCTTCACATACATATTAAGAATTATATAATCTGGAGCACTGAGACGGAATATACATTACGGGTCAAAAGTTTTGGGACTCCTATTAACTGATGCACCTATGCAATTTCGTACTCATTTTGCAATAATAAAAACTCTTCAAAATAAGGATACAATAGGTATTGTGTTAAAATTTAACAAAATAAGAATAAAACATGTTTGATCAACCTCAGTGTCGTTATCTTTTGACTAGAATTTGCAGTAGTGTTTTTTTGTAATCTCCTCAAGCGGTTTCTTAAGGTTTCACCCTCAGATGCTTCTTAAATAAGTCTCCTTCTATTCCACGCTCTTATTGGCCATTCATTCTTCAATATTCGGTCCAAGACATTCGTTTTTATTAAATGAAATGTATGTTTACATAATTATTTTTATTAAACTATAAACTTTCACTCAATTGTCCCAAAACTGTAAGTGTATTCCAGAATATAACCTTTTAATTTTGGAACAACATCATTAATGCACATGTTGTACATATGTTTTGCAGGTCATCGCTTTGAAGATGTTCCCGGGGTCCGTCGTCATCTGGTTAGGAAAAGCACGAAGGGTCAGGTGGTGCACATCAGCAAAGATCACAAGGAGCCAAGCACACGCATTCGCAAACTGGACCGAACACCTCACGAGGTAACACATCTTCTTCATACTAGTTTCTGATGCCATGACTAGCTTAAGTTTGGTTGGACCAGTTGTTACTTCTCAACTCCATCATTACACAAACAAAATATCCCAAATGTTTGTGGTATGCCTATGATAAAATAAACACAGATATCTTTTGTCTGTTCTCCGGCTTACGTTTAAGGAATCAGTTATCCAGCTCTGCGAATACATTTAGACTTTTTACTCCAATTGAAAGTAGCTCCCCAAATTCCTCCTCCCCTCCCAAACAGAACCAAGAGGATTTTTTGGAGGCAGGACCAGATTAAAAATGAATGAATGTCTTTCCTTTCACACGACCAAGAATAAAAAAGAGATCAGCTCGGGTTACTAGACACCACGTGCTTTTACGCTTTCTCATGTTTTATTAACGCCCTCACATACACCTCAAACAGGTAGTCTAGTCTTGTAAATAAGGGCACTTATGGATCCTCTCGCTTCCGAAACAACACCAGCGGGTGTTTACACCTGACAGGTCTGCCATCCGACAGTCGTGACCTCTTGAACAAACAGAATGGTGCTTTTAGACTTTTCTAGACGGGTTGCTCGGCACCAGAAGGTCAAGACGTCACCTTGTGGATACCACTAAACAATGTTCTTAAAAAATAGTGAATCAATTTAATCTATTTTTAGTTTTAAAAGTTATTTGTTTGTCTGTGTTTGATTTCTCCAGGTTTTTGTTGAGCTCAATGAACTCATCATGGATAAAAACCAGGAGATGCAGTGGAGAGAAACAGCTCGCTGGATCAAGTTTGAAGAAGATGTGGAGGAAGAAACAGACCGTTGGGGGAAACCTCACGTGGCTTCGCTGTCTTTCCGCAGTCTGCTGGAGCTGAGACGGACTATATCTCATGGTGAGAGATTGGAAGAGAGTTTATGTATTTTCGGGATGTGGGAAACCCGATGTCAGGATGAAGCCTTTATTTTCATTTTTCTTGTTCCGATTCGTCATTCATAATCAGATCGTGGCTTTTTGTCCAAATTTTCTTAAGTTTATTGGGCTATCGAACTTAATTTTATGAGAGGTTTGATCTTCGAAATAATCTTGGGGCCAGGCTTGATTATATAATTTGTTTTAGACACTAATGGAAAAAATAACTAATCAGCTTGGGATGTTTTTAGGCTGTGACTGGAATTTATCAAAATGTTATATTCTTACAATTAATATTGATGTTTTAAAACAAATGATTTTTTGGATCTAATGTAACCCTTACAGTCAGTTTTATACCAATATCTTATATTTTTGCATTCTGTCTTTTAATAGGAGCTGTGCTGCTGGATTTGGACCAGAAGACGTTGCCCGGCATCTCCCATCAGGTGGTTGAACAGATGATCATCTCAGACCAAATCAAAGCAGAGGACAGAGCCAACGTTCTACGTGCACTCCTACTCAAACACAGGTAACATTTATATATGAAACAATCATACTTTATGTATTTATTAGAAGTATTTTCAAATTTTTTCTACAGACAGACTATAATTTACAGTGAAGAGAACATTTAAACACGCTGGGATGTTATAAATTGCTTCTTAAATTTTGAATAATTTCATAATCAAGCTCCCTTAATCATATCACATGTCCTGTAGATCCACACATGACCCTTTGCAATCTTTTCTTGTGTCTCTTACCCACTTTTTCCTTGCTCACCTTTCCTTAGTCACCCGAGTGATGAGAAGGAACAACACAGCTCCTTCCCCAGAAACATCTCAGCAGCGAGTCTGGGCTCCCTAATCACTCATCACCAAAGCAGCAGTAACCATCTCACCATCCCAGAACCCTCGGTTACAGAGCCACTCATGGGGTCCGGTCAAGACAGTGCGCACATCGACGTGGAGAAGAACGAGGTGTGTCATTTTAACGCGTACAGTTGTGATTCTTGTAGAATATGGATTTTTTTATGCTTATACCAATTAAATGACAGAATTTTCATCTTTGTGTGAGAACTCACCCTTCTCACATTTCAAAACCTTTTTCCGCAGGACACAAATAAAGTTTTTAAAAAGTGTTTTGTGTCCATTCAATAGAATTAAAAGGATGCCAACATTTGTCAAAATATCATATTTGTGTTCTGTGGAAGAAGAATGCCAAATGGGTTATAAATGTCAATAGAATGAGAGTTTTCATCCAAGTAGTAAATTGGTGCCACTACTGTTACCAACATTCTTAAAAATATTTTATGCACAGGTTTAAATAAGACAAGAAGGGGAGTTACTAAAATTAATCTTAAAGCTTATCTTCAGTACAACATCTTGAAAACTAGCATCTGTTATGTTTCGCAGAAGGACTCGTGTTCAGCTACAGGCATGCACAGATCCAAATCCAAACATGAGCTGAAACTTCTAGAGAAGATTCCGGAAGATGCTGAGGCTACAGTTGTTCTTGTTGGTAAGATTTTGGGAAAAAAAGAAAAAAAATTTAAGAAAAATATTTAACAGGAGTTTTAAAACTCTCTTTGTGTTTTTGAACCATTATCTAACCAAAACTAAAAATATTTTTTCTTAAAAGGTAGCGTTGACTTTCTAGAGCAGCCCACCATGGCATTTGTTCGGCTTCAGGAGGCTGTGGAGCTAGACTCTGTGTTGGAAGTACCGGTTCCTGTTCGCTTTCTTTTCGTTCTGCTCGGACCTCCCAGCACCAGCATGGACTATCACCAGATCGGACGTTCCATTTCCACGCTCATGTCTGACAAGGTGTGAGCTTTCGTTTGAACTGTTGTTTTGTGCAATAAAGCTGAGCAACAGGCTGTTAAATGCTGATATCTCGCGTGATTTTTTTATCCAGCAATTCCATGAAGCTGCATATCTGGCAGATGACCGGCAGGACCTGCTGAATGCCATCAATGGCTTTCTGGACTGCAGTATTGTTCTTCCACCTTCAGAGCTGGGTGGCGAAGACCTCCTGCGCTCCGTCGCTCACTTTCAAAGAGAGATGCTCCGCAAGAGAGAGGAGCAGGTGGTGGCGCTGCTTTCCAAAGAGACCAAAGACCTGGTGAAGAAAGGTGTGTTATAACCTGTAAAGATTCAATAAGCTTGACTGTATTTTGTTTTTTGTTTGCTTTAATAAATAATACACAAAATCAAAAATTTTTTTGTTTTGTTTCTTTGTTGGTGGGATTTTTAAATAATGCTACACAATTCCATAAGATAATTTAAAAAACTGTAAAAAAACGAATCAAACGAAAAGAAAACAAAACAAAGCAAAACTGATGTTTTGTTTTATTTTTCCTGTTTTGTTTGTTTGTTGTATTTTTGAGGTACAAAAACAGGCAAACAAGACACAAAAATCTATGAAATATGAACCCATGAAACTATCAATTTGGGTTGTGTTGTGTTTTACTTTTTAAGTTATTTTTTATTTTTTTATTAATATCTTTTATTTTTTTATAGATGTTTTTTGTTTTGTTTTTTGTTTTGTTTAGAGTTGTGCTCTATTAATTTGGTATGTCTGGTTATTTTTGCTTTTTCATTTGTTTGTTTGTGTAGTGCATTTTTACCCCGGTTTATTTTGTCAGTTTGTTTTGCTTTATTTGTTTAGTTTTGTTTAGTTTAGTTTTTTTGTGCTGTATGTTTTTTTGCTTGATAATTTTTCTTCCACTTTTGTTCTGCAGTTTCATTCTTGTAAGTTGTGTTTATTTACTGTGCTGATTGTTTTGTTTTTCTAATCACTTCATTTGATCTAATACGTTTTTTAGTTTTGCCACATTTATTTTTTTAAGTTCCCTTCAACAGTATGTAAACCTCTCTTTTTATCTATGATTAGAAGCCTTATTGGCACCCTCAAAGCCCGAAGATGACCCATTACAACGCACAGGTCGTCTGTTTGGCGGGCTGATTCGTGACGTCCAGCGGCGCTACCCGAAGTACATCAGCGACTTTAAAGACGCGCTAAACCCCCAGTGCATGGCTGCCGTCATCTTCATCTATTTCGCAGCTCTTTCTCCTGCCATCACGTTTGGAGGCCTGCTGGGTCAGTTACATAAAAGTTGCACTTCATATGGAAATTAATATTTCAAAATCTTTTAAGATTGTTAATGCATGTCAAACTGTTTATCAGTTATTGTTAAGTCTAATCTTGTTGAGTGTTTTAGATAAGATGCCCTCTAAACTCTGTGTCCCTTGTACGACTTGAGACATTGAATAATTCATGTGTAAGATCTCTGATCTATTTTCTGTGTGAAGGTGAGAAGACAGAAGGCCTCATGGGTGTATCTGAGCTGATTGTGGGCACATGTATTCAGGGTGTTTTATTCTGTCTGCTTGGGGCACAACCGCTTCTGGTGGTGGGCTTCTCTGGACCAATCCTGGTGTTTGAAGAGGCCTTTTTCTCTGTGAGTATCACTTTAATCAGAAGACCATTGCATTAGCAGCTTATAGGTTCATTCCCACTGATATCAAAGTGTTCTCATCCGCAGTTTTGTAAGAGCAACAACATGGAGTACCTGACGGGTAGGGTGTGGATCGGATTCTGGCTCATAATCATTGTGGTTGTCATGGTGGCGTTTGAAGGCAGCTTCCTGGTCCGATTTGTGTCCCGCTTCACACAGGAGATCTTTTCCTTCCTCATCTCTCTCATCTTCATTTACGAAACCTTCTCAAAACTGGCCAAGGTAGTTCACATCTTTGCTCAGCACAAAACACTTTGTAAGCTCTCCACATAATGCTGCATGTTCTCGGTTCTTAGATTTTCCATGAGCATCCTTTGAGACGCTGCACCGCCATGGTTGTTGATCTTAATGGTACAACGTTGAACACCAGCATAGGGAATGTGACCTTCATTCCATCAGCGACGAATGGCAGCTCACCCGATGTGGTGAAGGTGGTTGGGGAGCCCAATACCGCTCTGCTGTCCCTGGTGCTCATGTCTGGAACCTTCTTTATTGCCTTCTACCTGCGCAAGTTTAAAAACAGTGCTTTCTTTCCTGGCAGGGTAAGATCAGAGTCTGACAGCTCGTAGATGAAATTTTTTTAAAGCAAAAAATGCCTCTCCATGATGTTAATTTATTCAAGGCAACTAAGCATCTAAAATCTATTGTTGTTTTTTTTCACAGATAAGAAGAGTTATTGGAGATTTTGGAGTTCCTATTGCAATTCTCATAATGGTTCTAGTGGATTACAGTGTTCAAGACACATACACACAGGTGAGATTAGGTAGTGTAAGCATCATTTTAGCAGGGCTTGCAAATGCATTCCTAGAAAGCAACCAATACTGTATCAACTGCATCAACACTTGGACAAGGAGCACCCCTACAAAACCACTACCTCCTTGACAACCCATTAGAACACCCTAGCTACAACATGGCAACACCTTGACAACAAAACAGAACACTGTATGTACAACATGGCAACACCCTGACTACACTGACAACCAAACAGAACACTGTATGTACAACATAGCAATATTCTCACTTCCTTAACCTTACAGATTACCATAGCTACAATAAAGTGACACTTTGACAGCCAAAGAGAACACCTTTTACCACATAGAAACACCCTGACTACCTTGACAACCAAACTGAACACTGTATTTACAACATAGCAATACCCTGACTACACTGACGATGAATCAGAACACCTTAGCCAAATTACAACAAAACAATGACAGCCAAGCAGAACACTATTACCAACATAGCGAATCTCTGACTACCTTGACAACCAAACAGAGCACTGTATGTACCAGATAGCAACACCTGATCACCTATAAGAACACCCGTGTCACAATATAGCTTCACCATGAAAACCATATAGAACATTATCCAGTACGTAGCGACTCTCTGAACAATTCACAGCAAAGCAACTCATTGACTACCTGGACAACTATACATAACACCCTGGCTCCTACATCCTGACAAGACTTATAAGGACACAGAACTCCCTAGCTACATTTAAGCCACATCCTGACTACCTTGACAACCAAAGAAAACACCCTTGCTACCGCATAGTAACACCCTTGACTTTCTTGACTACCACACAGCATTCCCTAGCTGCAACATAGCAACAACCTCACAACCAAACATAAGAGTTATTTGATTGTATTTCACCTTGAGAAAGCACGTTTTTTTTGTGAGCCTATTTGTTTCTATTTTTTCCTCTGCAGAAACTGAGTGTACCTCGAGGCTTCTCTGTGACAAGCCCCGATAAGCGCGGTTGGATAGTCAACCCGCTAGGCACGGATGGTGAGTTTCCAATCTGGATGATGTTCGCCAGCATTCTCCCTGCTCTTCTCGTCTTCATTCTCATCTTTATGGAGACACAGATCACCACGTGAGTGCAAGTTGTTAAAAAGGGAAAAATAGCTGTTTTGGAACAATATGAAAATCCATCCATCTGTTCCCGCAGGTTGATAGTCAGTAAGAAAGAGCGCATGCTGGTGAAGGGCTCTGGTTTCCATCTGGACCTGTTGCTCATCGTGACTTTGGGTGGCACCAGCGCTCTCTTCGGTTTGCCATGGATGGCCGCGGCAACCGTGCGCTCGGTAACCCATGTCAATGCCCTGACCGTCATGAGCAAAGCCGTCGCCCCGGGAGACAAACCACGCATCCAGGAGGTCAAGGAACAGAGGGTGACTGGGTTGCTGGTAGCAATACTTGTAGGTAAGTTTTAGCATGAGATGATTCAAACAATGTGAAGAAAATCTAGCATCATTGGTTTGATGCATAAGCCCTTTATTAATTTGTGTAGGATTAATTGCAATTTAAGATTAATTACAAAAAATGTCTGTGTATACATTTAGGCCTTTCGATTGTTATTGGAGATCTGCTGCGTCAAATCCCCATCGCTGTGCTCTTTGGCATCTTTCTGTATATGGGTGTGATGTCCCTAAACGGTATCCAGCTAACAGAACGTATTCTTCTGCTTCTGATGCCTCCGAAGTATCACCCAGACCACACCTACGTGCGCAAGGTTAGATCTCTTCAATCATAGATGTCTCGTTTTATCTAAAATGTGATTGTCAGTTTTGCTAAACTCTCTGTGTTATTCAGGTGCGGACCCTACGGATGCATCTGTTCACGGCGGTTCAAGTGGTGTGTCTCGCCGTCCTCTGGGCCGTCATGTCCACAGTCGCGTCTCTGGCCTTCCCGTTCGTCCTAATCATGACCGTCCCGGTCAAGATGTTCGTCCTGGGCCGCATATTTACCAGCCGCGAGATGCAATGTGTAAGGATGTAACACACTCACATGCAAACACACAGAGACATGGAGCAAATGTTTTTTGTAACTTTCTCATTTATTTCTCATCTCTTAGTTGGATGCAGATGAAGCTGAGCCCACCTTTGATGAGAAGGAGGGCCAAGACGAGTACACAGAGATGCACATGCCGGTTTGAACATCTAAGCAAATCAGAAGTGTGTCTTGACACCGAGGTCAATATACTTAAGAGGTGAGAACATTGTGTTTTGACTGGATTGGATCTCCACCCAACATCTCCAAAGACTGATCATTTTGATGCTGCTAGAACACCGATATCACCTTAAATCAACACACCTGTGAGAAATGTAACACGCAAGGGTTTGATAGTATATTTTGATTTTATTATTGATGAAGAAAGATTGCCAAGACCAATTTCAGTGTGTCCATAAAATTTCGCTGAAGAATCATTCCTCTCCACAATATGACCAGCAGTATTTTTGGTGACCTGTTTTACTGGTGACTCATTTATTTCATAATTTCAACACAGACAGGGTTAATATAGCAACCCTTTCTAAAAATGTTACATGAAGTTGGTAAACGGATGTATATTTTTTACTCTTTCGAGTTTTAAAATCCACAATATGAATGACACAAAGTTGATATCGTGTCCCAGACTGAAGATTAGTAACATGTTCAAAATGTTGTTTAGGATACAGCTTGTGATCTTATGTATTATGGTTCATTTTTTAAGAACTTTACATCAAGCTTTTCTCATTGGCTGATGGATGTTTTTAAAATAAAACCCACAGATGAAATAAGTTAAAACACTAAAACTGCCATTCAAACTCTTAAGTTTGATTTCTAGTATTTCCATGTTCCTTTTGTCTTTGCATCACCAGTTGGATAACTACAGTCAGTTGTTTGCTGACACTGGGGTATAAATCACTAATTCACCTTGATTACCTTTCTTGTTCACACTTAACATTTTATGCGCACAAACCATGAGAAAATTAGTTAAGATTGAGATCATTTCATTCTGAGTTCGTAATACACATGTTGGTCATTCCGTGTTTTTTCACACCGCTCTGCGTTTGTTCATCACATTTTTTCTTTCTTTTTTTTAGATATAACACACTTTTGTATTGTTTTGATTGTTTGCTAATAGGAAGTTGTGTTGCATATTTTGTTAACTTTTTCATGTTACTGTAGCTTAGAGATGCACTAACCAATGACTGACGTCCAATTGTTTCTTACATACAAATGATTGAATTTACAGGTTATTTTTTATAAAATTCTGCTCTCTGTGTGTTTGGTTTAAATCACATTGTTTGTTGTTCACTTGTTTATCCACTATCCGGAGGTTGGGGTTCCTGCAATTGAAGAGCAGGAACACATGATAACGGCACTTTTGTGTGAATGCTGATTTTGTTGTTTTGTGTGGATATGAAGCAGCACTTGTTTGTGGATGGTATTTATGAATGGTGTTGTATGAGACATGGTTTGTTTAAGAACTTTGTGGTTCTTGTATGTCTGATGATATTAATTACATGAAGACTTCAGGCTGGTATTTGACTTAGGGATGAGAAGGTCATTTACCAACTGCAGAACATCATTTTTATGCATTTTATTGTTTTTATTCTTTTAGAAATCAAATTGTTCAGTTGTCGAGTCTATGTACAGTAGTGCAATATTTATAACAAATCCAAAATATTGCAAATAAAGTTGATTTTTCTATTTAATAGGGTTGTGTACCTACTTCTTTTCATGTTTTGTGTGTTGTTATAGATATATAAAGGTTATTATGTCAAAGTAAAACCAATTTGTGTGTTAAATTTTACACTAATTTTAATTAATAATTTTGTTAATTGACTTTTGTTAAAGGCAGGGTCTATGATTTTTAAAAATTGCTTTAGAAAGTGAGTCAATCGTGCAGCCAATCAGCAGTAAGGGGTGTTTCTTTTTTCTTGTTGTCTGCCAAGAGCAGCTCAGGACGTATGTGAGGGGTGGAGCTATCAAAAAAGGTGCAAGACCCTTTCGGTGTAGGAGTGTGTTGATTTTGTTGATTTTGAATGTCAACATTGACTATAAAAATTGTAGACCCTTCCTTTAATATATTGTGTTTTTTTGCTTTTTTTATTATAATTTTAGTTCCTCTTTTTCCGTTTAGGCAAATATTTAATTTCGTTTGGGTTTCATAAACATTTGGGCTGTTGTTTTAATTATTATTAATTCCATAGTTGATATACAGTAGCTGACATTTGAACTGGATCAAAACCTTTTCTCAAAGTCATAAATTATTTCTTAACAATACCTATTTTTTACTATAGTTCACAAAAACTAATGAAAATAAACTAACAGAATATTATATAGTAAAAACTTATATGCCCACACATACCTTAAGCACTACATTTTCTTCAGTGTTTGTTTTTCTTTATAACCAAGTGTTTATAACAACTATCCGTACTGTTTGTGATGATTTAGATTTATAAAAAGATATCGAATGCTTTCACATGTGATTTTCTAGATATGTGAAGATGGATTGGGTTTCACTCTGAGGTTATTAAAACTGTGTCTACTTTCATAAAGGTATTCGCTCTTCATCCGTTTTATTTGATGTTGTTTCATTACTTTAACACCGGAGCCAAACACTTGAATATTTTGCAAGAAAAACGGCACACACATTGCAAAAGCATTTTGTATAAAGTGTCCTTAAGAATGTTTTAAGAAGCTCCATTCAGGCCCACCGGATAAAGAAGCGTCCTTCAATGTTTAGAATCTCAGATCTTTAAGCATGTCTATTCTGTTATTGATGTGTTTCATTTTCCCTTCATCAGATTTCTAAAAACCAACAATGAAGAATGGAAGAGAAAGATTTCCTTTTTGTAGTCTCTTTAAAAAGCAGGGCCACAGAATTATACAATGGCCTTAACACATCAGTAAATAACGCATTTGAGTGTTCTGGATAACTGTAAATATCTCATCATTATAAATCACAGTTTAATTGAGTTAAGATCCTAGACGATGCATGTTTAATTTCGAGGAAACACACATACTTATAAAAATGTGAAGCTTGAATGAAAGTCACAATAGAATAAAAGCTTCGGCCAAATGTTTAGATGTCTGTTTCAGCTTCAGCACATCGTTTTGTTGTTTTATTTTGACATTTCTCTATATATTTCATACAAAGAGAGTCAGGCCAGGACATGTTAACACTGCAGAACAGGGATTTAATCCAAGTAAACACATCAAACTGTGTGAAATCATCAGTGCGAGTATAGGCATGGAAAACAATTGTCCATTTTACAAACAAACATAAAATTGTCTTAACAATAAGTATTAAAAACACTATAAATCATTCTTGAGTTATTCTGGCTTATGTCTTGTTCTGCTGGTTCTAAATAAATAACATGACTAAAGGTGAACTGCCGACATTTATTTGTTGTTTCAACACCGCATCGCTTTTTTTCTTCTGCATGACAAAATATAAGATATTTTGAAGAATGTCGGTAACTAGCATTCCCTTGCATCGGCTTTGTGTCCATGCAATAGTAGTGAATGGGTGCCACTGCTGTTCAGTTTTAATCATTCTTCAAAACATCTTCATACAGGTTTGAAATAACGAGAGGTGGACATAATGTGATGGTTGAAGTAAAGATAAAATCGCTGCAATGTGTCTGATGAATCCAACATATGGATTATTTGGAAGGGAGGACACATTGTCCTTAATAGGGATGTAAATATTAGCTTCGTATTACGTTGTCAGGACTTCACCGAGTTGAAACGGTCACATGTTGCTTTGTCCCACGCTCTGATGTGGTTTGCTTTACTCTCCAAACCAAACCGTGCTCAAGCCCTGGGCAGCACTCACACTAGTCTATTAAAGCAGGTTTTGGGGCTGTGCACTTTCAATAAGGCTTTGTGTGTGTCTGCACATTACATCTCATAGATGAGGGTGATGATTCAAACGTAAGCCAAACCTCCTGGAATGAGGCTGTTTTGTGTCATGCTGAAGACATTCATGTTCAGACTGGTTAAAGATGGCAGAGTTGGTGTTTGTTCTGTTGATCTCCGCTGGAGTTCTACTGACTTCAGCTCAAGCTTCTTATAACAAACTCCCAGAAACCTACAAGAAAGGAGTGGATCTGGCATTAAAACACATCCATGCCCATGAAGGTGTCCTGCAACATTTTCTCTTCTTCTCATCCGTCCAGCAGTCCAAAATCGAGGTAACTGATTGGGACGATTTTTGATGGATTTCGTATTGTGGTTGTTTGATGAATGATCTGTTATCTCTCCAAGGCAGGGTTTGATGTCACCTACATCTACCATCATTTTTACCTGAAAGCTACCAAGTGTGTGAGAGGGACCAAAAATGCGGACAAAGCCATGTGTGCGTTCAGGAATGACCGTGTAAGTGTGTTTTCATCTTCAGGAAAGATCAAATAAAGTTCAGATCTGTTTATTCTTTCAATTAGAAAATGAACATTGTATTTGATTCCAGCCTCTTATCGACTGTGCCGTCTGCTACAAAACCTATGCTGGAGAGATAGAGACGGAGCCCATACCCTACGTCAACTGTGTTCATAAACCAGTGCTCACTGAAGTAAGTCCATCTCAGATTTTCCATGCTACAACAGATTTTGTCATGACATGCCATGCATAGAAAACATGAATGTTGTGCAACAAAGCATGCATGGGACATGTTCATATTTTTGTTCAACTAATCCATAACCTTAACACGTCTCACTAAAACAAATATTTACATTTACAGCTATTTTCCTGGGTGTTTCATATTAAACAATGACGGTTACTCATGTATGAGATCTATGAACATTCTGACATTCTGTGATTTTATCTCAAGGCAATGAAGACAGGCCGAGAGGAACACTGTAATAAAATGGGCTATGGCAGCGGATCTCCAACTTTGCTGGCGTCTGAAAGACCTGAATAAATACTCTGAGAAACAATCTGCATATCGCTTCAGTCATGTGATATTTTTTTCCTCTCTTCCGTCTCATTCTTAAGAACTTTAAAGCTTATTTTGGTTATCAAGAGCAAGTGTATTGTGAACTATTTAGCTTTGTTTTTATTTAGAGCTATGCAGTACTTATTTAGCTAAAATACAATTTAGTAATAATGAAAACTTAACTGTCACCAATGTGTGAAAATAGTTTTGTTTGTTATGTATTTCTTAATACTATCTTGAATGTTTTTTTATACTGACCTTACTCTTAAATATAATTGAGTATTTTAACTGTAGTTATATATTAGTATTGTAACTATCCTTCATTCTGTGTAGATATTTTGAGAAATGTTTTTTTTTAAAAAGGGTTCCGCGTGGTTTTGTAACCGGCATTCTTCAAAATATCTTTTGTGTTCAGCAGAAGAATAAAAGTTATACCAATGATAACATATTGAATATTTGATAACAGCAAATATTGTTTTTGTCTGCTTTCTATTTATGAAGTTTATGCAGATTTTGTTTCAGCATTTTTATGTTGCCTAAATTAAAATTAAAGTCATCCTTCTCCCCCAAAGTGTGTCCATTACTTTTTTCTAATGAACACAGTGAAAGATATGAACTCTTACATCATATAATGAAACCCTATGACTATCATAGTGTTTTTGTTCTTTAATTACTTTGAAGAATGTAATGAAGCACAAGGTAACAAGCATTCTTTCAAATATCTTTCTGTGTTCAACAATTTAATGCATACAGGTTTGGAACAACCTGAGAGGGAGTGAATTATGACAGAATTTCTATTTTTTGGAACAACTATCCTTTCAAAATCCTGTAGGCAAAATTGTCAGAATCAATATGCTCCACTAGATGACAGTATTTTTTCTGTTATTGCAATGGTTTCATGTCATCTGGGAATTGTAGTGAAAACAGAGACACAACAGTTCCTGGAGATTGTGCAATCTAGACCAAACCCACTGATATCATCAACACAACTGTGTACTTCCTCTCATTTACATCACATCACACTGTGAGAATTGTTATTCCATAACCTTGTGTTTGATTCTAAGAGGAGGTTTTTGGGGATCTGTGGATTGAATGATGGCTGGATCTTTGTTTCTCATGCTGGTCAGTGTTGGAGTTCTGCTGGTCTCATCTGAGGCTCAAGATGACTTCAGCAATCTTTCAGATACCTACAAGCAAGGAGTTGATCTGGCTGTCCAGCATGTCAACTCTCACGGACCAATAAAGAGTCATTTTCTTTTCTTCAAAAGTCTGGACAAATCTGATATTGATGTAAGTTGGTATTGATGGGATTTATTCTGCAGAGCAGATGTTGTTGCATTTTCATGTAATGTTTTCATATTATACAACACAAAAGCAGATTCCAAAGCAGATAACTGTGTTTGAACTTTTAAAAACATGTTTGTGTTATGTTCTGATGTTTTATTGTGTTAGTTGGCGTAATCAAAACAAACCAACAGCAGAAAATAAATAAAATCTCTTTTTTGGATTAATATTTGTATTTTTATTTCAACATTATAACTGTTTTCACCCTCTTTCTTCCACAGAACGCACAAGTAGATATTTTGAAGAAAGTTGGTGACAAAGCATCTGTGGCACCAATTTACAAAACAAATGCCAGTGAATGATGCCTACCACCAACATTCTTCAAAACATCTTCTTTTGTGTCCGCTGGAATAAAGAAGGTCATACAGGTTAGAGGGTGACTAAATGATGACAACATTTTCCATTTTGAAATGAATACTTCATTCTAGGGGGGGTTCGGTGTGAGTTATATCTATCATCACTTCTACCTTAAAGCCACTCGATGCCCTAAAGGAACTTCAGATGCAAACCCAACTAAATGTGCTTTCAGAAATGAACGAGTAAGTTACGTCACATTATCAAATATTCATCATAAACAGCTTGTATGTATACATATATATGATACACATGTTTGTGCTTCTGTATTTGTAGCCTCTGATAGACTGTGGAATCTGCTATAAGACGTATAAAGGAGAGATGCAGAATGAACCGAAACCATACGTGCACTGCATTCATAAACCACAGCTCACAAAGGTCAGTCATGTCTTTACATGCACAGCAGATTGGGACTGGCACAAAGAATGTTGTTTACAACCAAACAATGTTTTTCCTAATGAGTCATGTATACATATGCTTTTTTAATAGATACTGGAATTATAGATTTATAGTAATATGTGTTATTTAGTATCATGTAGAGAAAGTGAAAGGGAAAACAGGCACACATTAATGCAATGGGCAAATTTCCCAGTGTTGTCAAATGCTTCCAAGCCATTTCCAGGAAATCAGGTCTCTGGAAATCTTTGTTTATGGAAAACAAAACTAGACTCAGACATCCGAGGAGATTCTAAACACAAGTTCAATTCCATTTGCTTATTGAGTGTTCATGACATGTTCTTCGGGTGAAATGTGTTTAAATCACAGCAATATAAACCATGTGCTTCATTTCAGGAATTGATGTCAGCAAGAATTGAAAAGTGCAACAACATGAGCTACACCAATGGATCTCCAACTCTACTCTCAGTAATGAAGGCAAATCAATAATCGTTAAACCTCTATTTTAGTGTAGGAAAAATTAGGCATCTGACACACTACACAATAAACACTTTTTATTATAATAAAAATACATCTTTTGTTAAATGCTTAAAGGAAAAGTTTACTCAAAAATAAAATACTGTCATCATTTACTCACCTTTGAGTTGTTAATACTCTGTAAACATTATATTTAGTAAATTCTTTCAAAAGCAAGAATTCTCCTTGACTATACAAAGAATTTGTATAATTTGGTTCCGTAAAGCACAATATGAGATATTTTGAAAAATGTTTGGTGGCATTTTTTCTGAGGGGCTTTATAAAAAAAAGGTTTCCAATTGTAGTCAGTGATGTGTAAGAACTTTGTGGATATTTACATTCATCTAAATATCTTGCTCTGACATTTAAACATGTTTAAATCAACCAGAAGGTGAGAAATTCATGGCATAATTTTATTTTTTGGTTGAACTGTCCCTTTCACTTGTGATTTGTACTTATGTTTGTGTTTGAACTTCCAAAACTCTGTACTTCTTTATATGCACCAACGTTTGTCACTTTAGTGAACTGAATATTTAAAATGCACTAGCAAATGTTTGAAAGAGATTAAGATCCGTCCTTACATTGCTGTTACATTAAGAAAATGTTCCATTAGATAATATTGTGTGTAACGTCATGACAGACACGTCTTCATAGGTTTTCTGTAAGGATCTGCAAGGTGGTGACAATACAAGTTCTTTACATTTATCGTCTGTTTTTGTAAATGGAAAGGTATTTGTATTTCAGTCGATGCTGCTTTAATAATTTGTCCTTTGTTTTTGAAGCATTTCTAGATGTTTCTGATAGCTCTGGTTAGTGTTTGTGAAGTTCAACAATAACAAGTGTTATTTTGGGAAGGGGTTTGTTTGGCCCTTGCTCATTCATATCTCTGGATGCTGTGTCCTGGCATCAGACAAGATTTGGGCTCTGAAGGGTCATTTTGTTTCCTACATATTTAGAAACTTTTGTTGCAGCATCAGTAACCTGACTTGTCGTTTGATTCAATCTGAAGGCATGCATTGGTTATCAATTACAAATTGGATAAACATTTTAACAATCCTGTCTTTCTTTCATTTGGGATAATATGAAGGTATTTAAAAGAAAATGAAAGTGACGTGCCATACAGCCAAGTATCATGACCCATACTTAGAATTCATGCTCTGCATTTAACCCATCCACACACACACACACACACACACACACACACACACACACACACACACACACACACACACACACACACACTGCAGTGAAAACACACATTAGTGAACACACACCAAGTGCTACTAAACACACCAACTGTGAACACACACACACAGTAGTGAACACTCAGAGAGAGCAGTGAAAACACACAAAAATAAACTCACACACACACACACACACACACACACACACACACACACACACACACACACACACACACACACACACACACACACACACACACACACACACACACACACACACACACACACACACACACACACAGCAGTGAACACCCACCAAGCGTTACAAAACACACCAACTGTGAACACATACACAGTAGTGAACACACAAACACACACACACATAGCAGTGAAAACACACACAGCAGTGGAAACACACACCGACTGTGAACAGACACGGCAGTAAGCGAACACCAACCGTGAACACACACACACACACAGAGCAGTATGCAGCCATTTATATTTCGTCGCCCGGGAAGCACTTAAACCCAAACTTTAGAATTAGGGGTCAAACTCTCTAACCACTGGGCCATGACTTCCCCTAAATTTGGATTTAATGATGGGAAACTCATCAGAAAAGAACTCGTGGGGCTTATCAATTGTACATAAATATTTCTTGTTAAAGTTCTAAATTATCACATGAATATAATGTTATAATAGAGTGACTAAAGTAAGCGTCCGTCAGACTGCCAACAGACCCTCAGAACCATGGACAGCACCTGATCAACCTGTGCCACACTAACAATGGCTTTTAGTATGCACACTACAAAGACGGTTCACTTAGTAGCCAATTTTAGTTATTTACATTTTAAAAGTGATCAGTAAACATTTAGTGAAAATTAACATTTAAGATGAAACCAGGCCTTTGTCGCAACCATGCTTTTACAATGGATGGAGAACCTTGTTACGTGGTACAACATGCCACAAATGTCTATTCTTACTAAAAAAAAACTATTCTTAATGTACGTAATTAACAAAAATATAAAAAACAACCATAATCAGGTCCGGACGATGCTCAAAAAGCATGTGCATGTGTAAAATGTCTTCTAGACGTCTGCTAGACATCTCAGACAGAGATGAATCATGAACATCTTCCAGACATCTTCAAGACGACGTCCAACATCAGACATCTCAGAGATGCATTACAGACACATGGCATATGAAAATGCACAAATAGATTACGCACATATTAACATGTGCTCGTGGTTGCAGTCTCAAGGCATTCTGCATCTGAAGATCACACATCTTAAGATTCTGCATCTGAAGATGTGTGTCCTCCCTCTCCAGTCATTACGGTAACCGGTGAGCCAACAGTTGCGCTCTTTGTAGTGCGCTGGATGAGAACAGCTGATCTCATGCATGTGCTGGACCCTCAAAAACATCCTTTTGAAAAAGTGCTGAAATAGAATGACTATGTCAGTCCAGGAGAAGACCTCAGGAGAAGAGAAGGAGGAAGAAAGCGAGGATGAGAGTGAGATTGTGGAGGAGAGTCCTTGTGGACGCTGGCAGAAGAGAAAGGAACAGGTAAAGCATCCTTGTGACGTAGCTATTATCTATATGTGTTAACATACACATAAATAAACTATTCTGCATTATATATGTCTATATAACATCAATGATGCTTCATGCATCTGTGTGGTTTGTATGAGATCATCATGAAGTGCCAGGATGTATTCTTCACTAGGATGCTCACTATGTTCCCTAGCTTGTTGTCTATGTAGTGTGCTTGTTTTTTTATTAATGCATTCTAACTTTATAAAACAATATTTTATATTGGATTTATTGATGAGGATGCTGATGAAGATGTCTTGTTTAAAGAGACAGTTCATCTAAAATAGAACTCATCTTTCAAGTTGTTTTATATCTTTATATATTTTTGAACACATTTGCTTTGATGAACACACAGGGAGATTATTTGGATAGGTTTGGACCCTATTGACTACCATGGTAGGAAACATACTTTACATTTTTTTTCTCTGTTGGACACAGAATGAGATATTTTGAAGAATGTTGCGCGGCAAATGTTGTGGGCTACTTTTGATGACCATTCTTCCAAATATCTTCCTCTGTGTTCAACCACTCAAAGATTTGTGTAAAGGTTTAAAACATGTAGAGAGTACGTAATTCATGACAGCATTTTCTATTTTGGTGAACTGTCCCTTTAAAATATAACACAATTGGCTGTTAGCGTGCATCACAAGTTGTGTTTGAATTTATATTAAGATTAAATGATCATCATGATTATTGTACACATAGAAACACAAACTAAGCTGGATTTTCCATGCATTGTTTTAAGATTTATGTACAGGATGTTATGTATAATGCATAAGAAGTGATGCGATAATCATTAATGAAAGACTTTTGCTCCAACATACTTTACCAATCCTATTGTATCCTGTTTTAAAATTGAAATGCAGACATAAAATTATCTGGATTTAGGTGAATGTGATGAGAAATATTTTAGTTAATATTGAGATCTACAATAACTTTTGATTGCAGACTTGACAAATATGGTATGGTCAGTTTGAGACATTAATGCAATGAAAACATTTGTCTTGGAATTGGTGATGTGCAAATGTTTATGCAAAAAGTTACTCTGATGTCTTATGGCTCCCAAAAGAAGGCAAGTACTGGTTTTAGAAAGTTGAAATCCAGTATACAATCCGCCCCTATAGATCAACGATATAAAAGATCAAATTCTGTCGACGGAGAGTTTAGACCCAGTCGAGCCGGTTTGATCAGTGTACCAGCACTGGATGTGAACTGGAGAAGATGAGATACAACAGCACTTAAATGTGATGATTCCACATTATTACCGTCTGTCTGAGTGATGCTTATCCATTAGGGTGTGCGGAGCTGTAATCGGCCATGGCCGGATACTCAGAGTAATGACATCAGATTTTGTTAGTATTGATAGATCTTTTATTTCATTTTAGAAGTACAGCAGCTGTATAAAGACTAAAGTAACGTTATAATTTTATTCTTTAAAGAATGTAATTTTATTGATTATTGGCTTGTCATATGCTTTGAAGTCACATGCTTGTCTGGAGTTGAGTAAAAAACTGAAATCAAACATAGATATCTCAAGATGAGGAGGTCAAGATCAGTGTTTGACAGATGCATAAGAGCAGATCCCATTCTCAACATAGATTCCCCTGGAACTCTCGGATTGTTGTTAATTTAAAGGAAAGCCTACTGTTTTCCATTTGCCACTAATGGTTCTGAAGATAGCTATTAAAATGTATCTCATAATATTTCTCTGTGATCAGTTCCACAGATCTTTAAAGATTCATATGGAATATCTATCCTCAACATGAGAGAAAATGCATTTTCTGTGTTTTATCCAAAATGAAAATCCTGTTATATTTACCCTCCCTTTTGTAATTTCAAACCTCTGAGACGTTCCCTCTGCTGCAGAACGTAAAAGTAGATATTTCAAAGAATGTTGGCAACTGGAAAACATTCCCTTGCTATGGTTGTTTCTTCCATACGATAGAAGAGAATGAATAAATATCAACATTTTTTTTATATTTTGTTTTCTGCACATGAAAGAAACACTTCCAAGTTTTAATGACATAAAGTTGAGTAAATTGACAACTTTTAAGATAAAAGTTTTTTTCAGAAATTGATATTGGAAGGTTGCACAAGATTTAAATCTCGTCATTTGAAGACAAGGCCTACGTTTTTGGTCTCTCTATTTTTTAATGTCCGCATTTTCGAATAATAGTAAGCTTATAAATAAAACTATTGTTTAACCTTTTACCCCTTAATTTAAAATAACACCCTTTATTTTTTAGCTTGTATATTTTTTCTGTGTGGTTAGTTGACCCTTTGCCTTCAATCTCAGATTAAAAGGTCATGGGAAACACTTCATTCAAGTGACCCTAAACCTTTGACCACCACCAATTCAGAGTATTAATGTATCAGTTCTAGTTAGCTCTCCATTAACAATCTCAATGTTTGGATTTATTAGGCCGTCTGTAGGAAATGTTTCCGGTTTATTCTCTGGGAAAACTGGAACATTTAATGCTAAATGGATATTGAACTTTATTATTCTATAACCATAAAACAGAAAAGGAAATATTTGTTTTATTTTGTTAGTATTGATTAACATTTTTGGTATATACAGGAAAATTAACCTCCTGTAACCTATTACAACGTAAAAAAGAAAGACCTTGTGGGGTAGTTAAAGTTTCCATCAAAACAATCTGAATCCAGAAATGTATGTTTCCTTTATCTCATGCCTGGCTAAAGGTGCACATTAATCCAATTTTTAGGAATAAGACAATCTCACAGGGCCTTAAGATAACAACTGAAATGAGATTTAATCTAAATGTCTAAATTATTCTTGTTTGGATATAATGCGTCACTCATAATACAATGTAATCCCTGATTTACTTAATATATATATTTCAATCTTTCAAACACTTCGCCCTTTTGTCATTTGTTATCATGTGAATATTTTTCAATCATAACCAAAGAGACAGTTCTCACAAAAATCTATATTCAAAAATGATTTTAAATCTGTATGGTTTTCATTACTTTGCAAACACAGTAGAAGATATTTTGAAGAATGTTGTTAACCAAACAGCGACGGTATTCATCCTCTTGCTCTCTTTTTGTCCATACATTAGAAGTCGTGTGGCTCTGCTGTTCTGTTATCAACATTCTTCTAAATATCTTCTGTGTACTGGACAGATAAGAAAGTGATGGTAGTTTATAATGTTCATTACTAATAGCATCAAATAAAATCAAAATCCTATTTTGTCTGTGTGTGTAAGTGTACTGTAGATATTAAAGATCTGCATATATTTTCTGTCTTTGTATAGAATTGTTGTAATATTAAAGAACTGTTTGAATATTTTACTGTAAAGCAAACCGGTTAATGTTTAACTAAATGTTTTACCAAAAGTGTGATAGTGGCCTACTGAAGTTAGTTTAACCTCAGAAACACACACAAACCTTTGACACTTACGTAACGTTTGAAAGCGAGTCAATACTATATCTGACATTACCATCCTTCTGTTTGTTGAGGGTATTCAGTTATTAAAATTATTCATGATCTCACTGTTGTACTTCAAACTCATTTTAGGATATTTTTGTGTATCCCGTCCTGGCTTTGCCCAAGCGGAAATTTACTTTCAACACCTTTCCAACTGTGAACGGCAACACAAGCCCAGTCGATTTTCTCTCGGGGTTTGCAAGACTGAGAGCACAAGAGCTCTTTTCCCTGATTCTGGACAATGCCTCTATTGTTTTAGCTTCTTTTATCAGTGAATTACAAAACCTGGTGTAATCTATGAAATACATTTAGATTTCCTGTGCCACTGTACACGATGACCTTGGAGGTCACATGAATGAGAGGTTTATGACATCCAGCTCATGAAGTTACTGAGTAGAATGTTTGTAGAAACCACAATATTGGCTGGCTGTGCAGTCGCTGGTTGTAATCCAGGTCACCCGTGGCCCTAATGCAACCCTCCCGGGTGTTTGGGGACAGGGCTCAGATCAGAGCTGTTTTCTGCTTGAAAGGATTTGACCTCGGCGTCTGGGCAAAGAGATCATGAGGACACACAACCCACACCGGAACAGATTAAACTCGGTTCCTTTTATATTTAGAAGCATAAATGCAATAACATTCAGACTTAACCTTTGTGTCATTTCAAACCTGTATGCCATTCTTCTGCGAAAAGCAACAGCAGACATTTTTAAGACCGCTCACTATACTAAACCACATGGACTCCACTGACTTTCTCTATATGAGCACAAAAACCACAAAGTCGTTTCTCAAAATATCCTCTGGAATGAAGAGTGATGCGTTTTAAATGGCATGTGCTGTATGTTAATGAATAATGACAGATGCGAAGTATCTATTTGAGGTTATTGAACCACCATGTGAAACAATAATAATGCTCATACAGTCCTTTCTTACAGTTAGAATAGATTTGTGTGGGTTAATGTGTTAAAATAAAGAGAGGACAGATATAATTATAGTGTTTATACTGAAAAACAGCAGAAAAACAAACATCTATTATCGAGACAATTTGCTTTATGCGCGTAATTGTGATATTGAGCGTGTTCTTGTAAATTGTATATATTGTGTGATTTTTATTGTATATTTTTTGGATAGTTCACTCCAAAACTCAAATTCTGTCATCATGTACTCACCTTCAGGTTTCTAATCTGTATACATCTCTTTGTTTTGATGAACACAGAGATATTTCGAAGAATGCTTTTAACCAAACAGTTCTTGGACCCCATCGACTATCACAGCAGGTTCAATTACTTTATAATTTTTGTTTTGTTTAAAACATAAGATATTTAGAAGAATGTAGGAGAGCAAAACGTCTCGGGCTAATTTTGACTACCATTGTTTCTATGGGCCCCAAGAACTCTTTGGTAACACATTCGTCGGAATATCTTTTTCTGTGTTCAAACCAACGAAGAAGTTTAAACAGATTTGAACAACTAGAGAGTGAGAAATCCATGTCAGAATTGTTGTTTTTGGGTGAGCTATTTCTTTACTTGCAAAGGGTTGATGGTGAAATAAAATGTCATAATAAAATGGTTTTCATTATGATCGCTGTTTCACAGCTCTTTTAACCCCAGAATATTTGAGCTGAAGTACCGTTTAAGAAGACATGCCAAATAAGAGCAAAGGATTGTGGCGTAATCCATAGAAATCAGGGCTCAGACTTGCGATTAATTCCTTGTACATGTGGTCAGAATATCAGAAAGTTGAACACAATGCACATTAGATATATTTGAGAAAAACATTTCAGCTGATCAAAATACATTTAGGGACATTTTTAATTTAAAAAAAAACATTTTTTTAAGTCAAGTTGAACAGTTTATGAAGTATATATAAGCATTTTAACATTTACATAAATTATTTAGCTGATGCAAAAGTGACTTTCAAATGACTCTTGTTATTAAGGGTAGATAAATATTAAGTTTATCTGATTTATTTATGAAAATCATCTTTATGTAAATATTAAAATGTAGGCTTAAGGAGTAAATGATGGGTTATTTTAAGTAACCCAGAAATATTTATATCTGACCCAACTATGCCTAAACAAACCCAACATTTGATGTTATTTGAAGGAATTCTTTATGAAATGTTATTTGAGAAGAGTCAATTCTTATTTAGTGCTTGTTTCTCACATATGAAAGCTACAGGAGAAGCATGAAAGTCGTCATGTTTATTATGGGGTGATTATGGGCCTTGTGTGTTTCTTTGCTTAATGCTTCTGATGTTCAACAAACTAATAAAAACATTACAGCGATGAAATAAAGGACAGAATGTTAGTTAAGATAAGCAGCCTTGCAGAAATGATTATGCCATAAAAATTCTGTTTAATTTCACCCCATATCATATCACATACAACAACAAAGCTACCGTAAAACCTTTAATATAGGTGACCAAGGTTTCTCTCTGTGATTATTATGTTGTTGGGTCTTGATGTTGAGTTTATTTTAACCATTAAATCATATCAATATTTGATGTCTCCCACAAATATATTTGATGTAGAAATGTTGCCTATTGAAAGGAAGCAGATGTCGTGTGTAAAGACATTGAGCACTAGATGAAGAGCTGTCTGTGTCTAACAGCAGGGAGCTAAAGATATAAAACTGTCAGAGATACAGTTATGAGTCATGAGTCAGACAGACAGATAAGCAGACGTGTCTTTCTGCCCACATACTGCCCATCTCTCTCTCTCTCTCTCTCTCTCTCTCTCTCTCTCTCTCTCTCTCTCTCTCTCTCTCTCTCTCTCTCTCTCTCTCTCTCTCTCTCTCTCTCTCTCTCTCTCTCTCTCTCTCTCTCTCTGTCTCTCTCTCTCTCTGTCTCTCTGTCTCTCTCTCTCTCTCTCTCTCTCTCTCTCTCTCTCTCTTTCTGTCTCTCTCTCTCTCTCTCTCTCTCTCTCTTTCTGTCTCTCTCTCTCTCTCTCTCTCTCTCTCTCTCTCTCTCTCTCTCTCTCTCTCTCTCTCTCTCTCTCTCTCTCTCTCTCTCTCTCTCTCTCTCTCTCTCAATAGGGTGGTATTAAAACGACATGTTGGTTTAGGATAAAATAAGAAAAATAATGCGGATATATAAATTTAAAAGTAGCTTCTATTGTGACATTTTATTTCACTCACATCTTTTTCAAGTAAAATGGATAGTTCACTCAAAGGAAAAGTCTTTGTTTGGTTAAACATAGAAAAAGATATTTGGAAGAATGATATCAACCAAACAGTTCTTGGATATTAGAAAAATAACTATGGATGTCAAAATACCCCAGAACTTTTAAGCAGTCCTTTCTTTGTGTTCATCTGAACAAATCAGAATTATTTTATTTTTGGGTGAAATATCCTTAAGCACTTTTAATGTTATGCATAAATATATAATGACAAAGTATAAACAATATCACAGTACAAGCAAACAATATGGTGGTATAAAATACCATGCAATGATATCATAAAGTAAATAAAAACATATTAATATTATAAGTGACTTCTATCAAACCCTCGGTTTTGCTCTACTTTAATGATTTGATGTGTATACAAATTGGCAAATGTTTAAACATTATAACAAGAAATACACAATATCCCATAAACAACAAACACAAGTTGGTATAAAAATAAACACCATTCATTGTGAAACATATCTGTGTGTGTCTCTCTCTGCAGGTGAGTCAGGGTAATGTTCCTGGTGTGGAGAGCGCATCTCTCGCCATGGACACAGAGGAGGGTGTGGAGGTGGTGTGGAATGAAGTTCTCTTCCAAGATAAAAAAGTCTTTAAAAGCGTAGAGGTGAGCTTTCTCAGGAACATGTCTGAATATTTTGTGGAGCACAAGTTTGTGATGGGGTCAAACATTAATTTTGTGTATAGGACAAAATGAAGGAGATGTTTGAGAACCTCATGCAGGTGGACCACCCAAATATTGTTAAATTTCACAAATACTGGCTGGACATCGGAGACAACCACGCACGGGTAACACACACACACACACACACACACACATACACACACACACACACACACACACACACACACACACACACACACACACACACACACACACACACACACACACACACACACACACACAGAAATAATAAGGTGCTTTACCTGCCAGACAAGATGTTGTTAGTGGTTTCTATTGAAGATTCATACCTGCGTCTTACAGGTGGTGTTCATCACAGAATACATGTCTTCTGGCAGTCTGAAGCAGTTTCTGAAGAAGACCAAAAAAAACCACAAGACCATGAATGTCAAGGTTGATCTTTCACATCATTTTATTAACACTGAATGACAACATTTTTTATGCACACTACTGTGTGAACGTGATATATATAAGTATCGGGGATGCTCCGATCGATCGGCCGGAGATCGATATTGGCCGAAAATCACATTTATGACTCGATCTGTACAATCTATACTCAACCGATCTTAAAAATCAATCTCAATAACCTCAAAATGTGAGGATGTACATGAAGATTCTTTTTTGTCAGTATTTAGCACTCCGTCAATAAAAGACTTATATTAGCTCTGTCACATAATTACTCTAAAAATTAAACAAAAACATAAAACATAAAATTCTATAGTATAACTTAATCTGAAAAAAGGTTAACAGTGGTTGGAGAGCTCAGCATCAGAATCAGCATCGGCCGATGTCCATGACAAAAAAATCGGTTCTCGGGATTGGTGAAAAAAATCCTGATGGAGCTTCCCTAATAAATATATTATATATATATATATATATATATATATATATATATATATAATAAATGAATTCAACTACCAAAAAATCACTATACACACATATATATATATTGTGATTTATTGCTTTTTGTTTGTTGAATTAATTTATTTGGATGTATTTTAAATTCAACATCAACTTTTTTCCCATTTTTCCAAAGTTTTGATGTGATGATAATTTCCATTAAACATTATAAACAAACCCAATGATTAAGTGAACCAAAAACCTAACTTAAAATGTGAAGTTTGTGTGATTTTAGGCCTGGAAACGCTGGTGTACACAGATTCTGTCTGCCCTCAGGTGACATTACCTTTAACACACTAGATTTTGTGTCATTTGTGTATTTTGGAAACACACAGAGATAAAACTGATGTCTATTTTGTCCATTAGTTATCTTCACTCGTGTGACCCTCCTATAATTCATGGCAATCTCACCTGTGACACAATCTTCATTCAACACAACGGCCTTATTAAAATCGGATCAGGTGTGCTTTTTCATGCACATTTGAATTATTTTCACACCATTTAAGTACTCAGATTTTGGACTTAACTGCTGTTTGTATTTTGTGAAGAAGTATTTCCAGGTGCTTGTTGTATTGTTAAAGCATACATATATTCAAATCGATAGCATAGATATATTATGGAGACATGTTTGAGTCGCACAATATGATGATAATGTGCATGTGCAATGTTTGTATTAACACATTTGTTTGTTTGTCTCTCTAGTTTGGCACCGACTCTTTGTGAATGGTGAGAGCCATTATATCATTTCTGAGAAAATATTTATTAACATATCATATATAATATTGAGATTCTTTCTTGTACTTATAAGTGAATGTATTGGTGTAAGTCTTATGGGTTGTTTTACCCAGTGTTCCCAAAAGGAGGTGTCCATGGCAAAATACATCAACACAGAGAAGATAAAAAAAACCTACACTTCTTTTCACCAGAGTATGGCTGTGAGTACGAGCATAATTTAGATTATCTTGTTGACATGGCATTTTTTAGTTCACCTTGGACACTTTAGATTATTTATTCATTAGAAATATGCCTTAATAAAAATAAATAATATGGTTAAAATTCATACCTAAATAAATTATGTTTAAAAAACAAGTGTCTCACTTATTAAGTGATTATGAGTTATATATAAATATTTGTATTTATAAAATATTATATTTATTAAAATAATTGATAGGTTTAACAAAGCCTATATATACATTATATTAGTATATGTATACATTAAGAGTGTATTAGAATTATTATGCTAAATAATATATTTGAAAAGGGATTAATGAAAGTATACCAAAGGGTTAATTCATTAAAACTGTTAAAAGGATATAAAGTGGTTAGTTCCATTCTTCAATTCAGATTGGTCGGAAGCAACATAACCACAGAGCTGTTGCGTTTTGAGACTACTTTTTTAAAGCGAAACAGTTAATGATTTTATATAATTAATATATTTTTTTAATTTAAATATATTTATTGTGTGATGATGGCTTTATAAAAGCAATAAGGTACTCAATGCTGCGCTGCATCATAAAAAAAATCACCGCTGAAGGGATTCCATTTTCAATTGCTTACATAAAAATATATTATTATAGCATTGTTAAATAAAAATTATTCATAAAGAATAGATAAGGTAATAAAAGATAAATTATATAAAATGAATATATACTCAAACTCAGTAATGACAGCATGTAGTATTCAAATACATGGCATTAATATGGCATTATTAAATAAACATAATTTATGAATTCAAATGTATCTATAAAAGATAAATGTCAGGTCTCATTACTGTATGCATTAGGGTATCACTATATTAAAGTTAATGTCGTTTTATAAAATCTATCATTAAATATGGGATATCTTTTGGACGTTGGGATAGTTCTGCATATATTCTTTCTTCTCAGCATGTGAGGATGACTACGCCATCGACATCTTTTCTTTTGGGATTTGTGCCTTGGAGGTGAGCTCACAGAGTATTTGGTTATTATACATCTAGTTCATATTTCATTGCTCATAAACTAATATCTAAAGACATTTATGTGTCTCCAGATGGCCGTGTTGGAGATCCAAGCCAATGGGGATTCTGTTGTGTCTAAGGAGGCCATAACAAATGCCGGCCAATCATTAGAGGACGCTCTCATGAAAGTAAGTGTGTCAATATGATAACAGCCATAGCTATATTGGATGTCGTTTTATAATAAAAACATAAATATTTATATTTGAAAATCTAGTAACTAAATGTTGTTGTGATTTGACAGGAGTTCATTCAGACATGTGTTCGTCACAACGCCAGGCTCCGGCCGATGGCACATGATCTGCTGTTTCACCGCGTCTTATTTGAAGTGCATTCTCTGAAGCTGCTGGCCGCACATTGTCTCATCAACAACCAGTGTAAGTGTCTTCAATCTGCATTAAAACATCTTTTACATTCACAGAATACCCTCTGAACAATAATTTGACCATTGATATGTTACGTCTCTCCGGAGAGTATAATTTTGTGAGAGGTAGATTTTGGCAAAACAAATTCTTTATTATGTTCTTTTATGTAACATTAAGGTTCCAAGATTTCTGTTTTCCTTCAAATTGTAACAAATATGTGACAAAAAATGTCAGAATTCCCAAGGCATCATGTAAAAGGTTTGTTAACAATAATGCCCTCTTGTCGTGTTTAAGGAATAGTTCACCCTAAAATGACTTTATATAAGGTGAAATATGTTTTGTTGGTTTGAAAGATATGCTGTCAGAGAACTGTGTGGAGGAGAAGACCAAATCATTTGATCCCAACGACATCATGGCAGAGATTTTTCACAAAGATCGTCCTCACTTTCAGCTCAAGTCAGTCTCCCACAAGCCACAAAATGTGTTTTTAAAACTAAAATTAAGTTAAAAAGGACAATGTTCTCAATCTGCAGTACATTTTTTATTTTTTTCATAAATATTATTCTGTATGTTTCTTGTCCTGCAGGTACTCTCATGTTTCTCCTCTAGAACTCGACAAGTTTTTGGAGGATGTTAAGTCAGTGTTTTTGTTACAAACACTCTTTTATATTTTCTTGTAATTGAATACACAAATCATTTTGGTTGTTCGTTTAGGAATGGCATTTACCCGCTGATGAACTTTGCGTCGGCGCGACCTCATCCCTTACCCCGAGCCCTCACCATGTCTCAAGAAAACGTGGAGACGGTAAAGACCCCCACACCTGAGCCTCAGGAAGCAGAGACCAGAAAGGTGTGTCGATCAAACTTTAGCTTTGCGTTTGAGTTTAATTCAAGGAAAGAAACGCAAGCTGATTTAATAGAATTCTTTAAACGCATTTGAATGATATTGACTTTATTCCAGGTGGTTCAGATGCATTGTAACTTGGAGTCTAATGATGATTCAACTAAAATTCATGTGAGTTTTCAAACTTGCTTATTCATGCTGTGTTGTCAGAGATTGATCCAAATTCTAGCATTTGAACTTTATAAGGACAGCTGTGAAAGCACTTAAAATTTTATATAATGTGCTTTGATAGCTCACCCTGTTCCTGAAGATGGATGATAAACTTCATCGCCAGCTAAGCTGTGATATTGTGCCAAGTAAGATAAAAGTCACCTTTCACTTTTTTGAATCTCAAGAGCCATGTCGATATTTAGAACAACATTATATTTCTATTTCTAGCTGACAGTTCAAAAGACTTGGTCAATGAACTCATCCATCATGCCTTCATCAGTGAGGTAAGATCAAAAAGATGATGTCATCAACAGCCGTGCTGCATTCATCTGACCCATCAAAACATGGTTTAAACTTTTTATGCACAAATTTTCCCAGGAGGACAGTGACAAGATTGTGGCGTTCTTGGAGGACGCCTTGAGACGCCACCGTGGGTCAGCGAATCCCGTAACAACCATATGAATGACGATGGTCTGTTGCTATGGCGATAGATGTTTACATGCCTTTGGAAGCCAGAGGAAGTGCCAGGAATAGATAGAAGAAGGGCAGTAAGGGTAGCCAACAAAGAATTGGATCTGTGATTGAATGACAGGGCTTCAAGGTTTGGGGCACCAAAAAAACTCTTCTAAAGCAATTGTGCTAAACTTCCAGTCCAGGTGTCCCAAGAAACCGTCCTTCCCACAATCCTATTTGGCGCATTATTTTTTCCCAATCATCTTTAATAGAAATGTGTGTAGTATAGCAAGTGCCTGCTGTGAAGATATGACATGTATAGGTGAGGAAAGCCCAAATCTGCCAATATTAGATATTTTGTGTTACCATAGCATTTAAATGCCTAATAAATAAAGGGGCGAAACCTGTGCCATTCAACCAGATGCATTATTATAAGCTAGCTATTGCCATTACCGAGCAAGAGTATTGTGCTTGTGTTTGCCACGAATCCCCTCGGGAAGTTTATGACACGTTGGTCGCCATCATTGTGGAAATGCTGGACACATGTATTTAAAATTTTTATTATAATATTAACATTTAAATTGTGTTGCATTACAACTCATTTTGGAATACAGAATTGTTATAGACCAAAAGGAACAGAATAAAATATAGTGATGATCTAAATAAAATGACCTGGTATATTTTAGCATGACAGTTACCCGCAATCTTCCAAATGTATGATGAGGATAAAACCAGTTTTCCGTTAGAACCAGATTGTAGTTTTTTGGCTCTCAAATGTAGTTCTACACAATCAGAATGTTTGAATATGATGTGTTATGTATGAAGTATGTAGAGGAAAACATTGCCTTTTGCTGTCTGCCGGTGTCTTATCATTCAGAGATTGAAGTATTTTATACAAAACTACACGTGGTGTTGATCCGGGTTAGTCAGCCAGCTTACCAACAGGACACACTTTTGGTTGTGACGTTTGTGAAGACATGAAGATTATTTCACTGTCAATCATCTGTTTTTGTAATGAGCATTTATTATTATGAATAAAAATAAATTTAATTTACAAACCTGCATTTGGGCCATTGACCTGTTGTATAAATGCAGTATGGCACTCGTGAGATGTTGCTCTGAATCTGACCTAATCACATCCATGCTGATCTAGAGCCCCATCACACTCCTAAATCAGCAATATTGCATGCATAAAATATTACAATAATTTATAAATATTATTAAATATAGGTGTTTTTCACTGAAAAAACATGTTTAGAGGAAGGATCTCACAGGTTGTTTCCATCAATTTTATGTTAATCTGGAGTACCTTAAGAAAAGAATCACATTTCAGGGGGACAAGAGCATTTCTTCTGGAATAGCCAATAAATAACTCATTTCCTTATTTAAATATTTTAAAGAACCTTTACCGTACGGAGGGAGTGTATTGAGCACAGAAATACTGCGTCATGAATCTAACTCAGTTTTTAACAAATGGATCACATTGAACATGACAACTCAACCTGTTCTAAACAATGTGATACCCCTCCTTTTTTTATGAAGTCAATGTAGCTTTTTTTTTTGATATTTTATAAAGCCACATGAAACACTTTTACAGCCTGCTTGTAACCAAACAGTTAGACTAAAAATGAAAATGGTCACCAGAAGCAACCCATAACTTTTGGCTGTCCTAAACCATTGACTGACTGTGCATTGAAAGAGAGATGTTTTAAAATAATATAAAACAGGTAAATCTGTAGTAAATTTGACGGATGGTTAACTTACAAGGAGTCCAGATGAACATATTGAAAGAGAATATTATGTTTGTCATCATAAGATCTGTTTTTGGAAATGCAGGTCGTGGATTAAATCTCAGCTATATAAAGCACACTCCTACTCCACAGACAGCACAATGCAAACTGTGTTGTTCCTATAATAGTTTTTTAAATAACAAGTATCCTTAGTTTAATTTTATTAATCTAAGTATGTGTTGGTATTTGTAAACACTGAGAACATAATTGCCACTAAACCTTCTACTCGCATCATTTATATATAAATCCAAATCAAATCGAATTTCCTTTGGGACAGTAGACATCCGGTCTTTTTCTGAGAAAAACACAAACACTTCCCACAGCTGCTTGTGCAAATGCAAGTTTCACGATTAAGTTAAAAAAATGTGAGGTTTGAATAGATGCCCAAAATTGCCAAAAATGAAAATCGTTTTGTAAAGATAGTTTAGAAAAACGGGCTAAAATGATTCCGTTTCACAAGGATTTAAAGACAGGTATTTGAAACACATTAATGAACACATTGTGGGTATTAAACTTCATTATTTTATTATAAAAATAGTAATTATTTCCAAAGTATCTTTAAATTCAAAATATATATCTAAAGCATTTACATAGTTATAAAAATATGTAAGTAATATCATCTATCATATATCACATATAATCATAACAAAAATATTACTATCTAAGATCAAATGGCTGTAATATCAATAAAATTACTATCTAAGATCCAATGGCTGTAATATCAATAAAATTACTATCTAAGATCCAATGGCTGTAATATCAATAAAATTACTATCTAAGATCCAATGGCTGTAATATCAATATTATTACTATCTAAGATCCAATGGCTGTAATATCAATATTATTACTATCTAAGATCCAATGGCTGTAATATCAATATTATTACTATCTAAGATCCAATGGAAGTAATATTAATAATTTTACTATAGGTGTTGACGGGAGGTCAGCTCAGGTGATCTGTCATTGCTTCTTTAGTCAAAGCCCCTTGTAGTCCCATTTCCTCCATTCTGCCAGCTGCCATGCTTCACATGTTCTCGAAACTGATGAGGAAAGACAAAAAAAGATGTCACCATATCTAACCATATCTGGTCACTTCTTATTGCTCAAGCTTTGTGATTTTCTCAAATTAATTTATTATTTTTAAAAGATCAAGAATGCATTTAAACAAATTTAAATGAACAATATTAATTTTTGGTTTACACACTTTAAAGATGTGTCTCAAGTTATCTTCACAAAGAGGGATTCATCTGTTCAGCGGTGTTGTGATATGGGGACACAGCGTATACTTATGTAAGGCACAGTTATTGTTATTAAAATAGATCAGAACTTACCGCACTGGACTCCTCCAGAGAATGTGAATGCCCCACATTACTTTGAGCCTCATTCATCTTAAACATGATATGTCCTTCCTATAGACAGACAACAACACTACAAACAAATCTGTTACAGACTAAAGACAGTACATTTAGCCCCATCATTGGAAAAGTTGTAAACCCAGTCGGGAACAGTAACAGTTATGGTTCTATGTTTTAATAACTACACTACCTTAAACACATATTAAAAATTTAGTGGTAACGTAATGGTTTATCTATACTTTTTCCCTTTACTTTAGTAGTATGTAGGAACTTTATTACAGTTTATAAGATAATACTATAGTATGCCTAAAAGGAGATTACTAAATTACTAAAAGAGATATGTTCTATATACCATATTGTATAAATTGAAATGATACTGTACACGCTGTGATGAAAGGACCTGCTCAATAAAAGTAAACATATCTACTCTAGATTAATCCAAACATTCAGAGAGTTGTAGGAAAAAAAAACTTACCTGGAAGGACAGACCAAACCTCTAAATAAATCACTGGTTCTGATTGATCTGACCTTTAGGTCTGCTTAAACCACTTGTGCTCTAGGACTTCCTCTAATGTTGGTCCTCTGGTTCTTAAGACGGTGTGGCACAGACTTATCAAGTCCTTGCATTCTGTAAGGAAAATTGTTTACAAGAACATTGATTAGTCATGTTTGTTCTTTACAACACACTGTATAGATATAATAACAGCTCCAGAAATATATAGTGTATTTTACTTTCAGCTTATATTTGGGAAATTGTGTTTGATGAGAGATGTGTGCAGAAGATTGGTTAGTGTTTAACAATGATTTTTAAGTGCTGCTTTCTTACCATCAGATACAACTTGATCTGGCTCCTTGCATTTCATCATGTTCTTTAGCAAAGTACCCAATCTATGGACAGTGTGAGAAACTGCATACGGTAGCCCTGTAAGAAAGAAACATTTCATTAGCAAGAGTCATTCAATCACAGTGTAAATTAATCTATCATTGTAAATCATGTAATTCAACTTTTGTAAAAGGTTTATCACATCCAAGCATATTGCTATGGCAACACCAAAAACTCACCGTAGTTAGCTGTGCCAGGTTCCCCGTAAGTTGAAGCAATAACTCCGCAGCCAAAGTCTATGAGCTTGAGCTCCATCGTCTCTGTATTGATCAGGATGTTTGCCCAGTGCGTGTCATTATGATGAACATTGCACTTAATGCAGTGATCAATTGCGTTCACTACTTGGCGCATGAAATCACGGGCCTGATTTTCACTCAGATCTTCCTGTTGATTGATGAATTCCCTCAAGGTCACGCAGGGTTGTGGATATTCCAGAATGAGGATGAACATAATTCTATCCTCAAACCATTCCAACATTTGGACAATGTTGGGGCATTTCTCTGGTTTATGGAGCAGCATATTTAGGCCCACTTCTTTGGGCAGATCTTCATCATGCCCCGGCTGGTTGAAAAACATGGAAAAAAGGTTAGTTGACCATAAATAACATTTCTACGAATCATATGTGTTGAGATACATATGGGTCCAGAAGTCTGAGATCACAAGAAATGCAGTTTTCTAATAAAATAATTTACTGAATGCAAGCAGGTGGTTATCATGCCTAGGATGGTTTTTAAATGCATTTTTTGTGCTATAACACACATAAAAATATATTGTTTTGTAAAAAGGGTTGCATGTAAATTACTCAAATTTGATTTGTGACCTTAAATTAGTGCTCAACCTTTAAGATTTTCACTTAATTTCCCATCATCTCAAATTGGACCTCACTGTACAAGATTTTTCAAATGTATTTAAAATTTGCCCACGCACCATGTTTATATATTCAACCATCTTGAAAAAGAATTTGATGGCGACCTGCAAAGACAGAACAGCATATGTGAGCTTTACAGAAGTACATCCCATAAATCTGTAAATACATTGGAGAATATTTGGATCAAAATAAGCATGTTTTGCATGGTAAAATAAGAGGTTTCTACCTTGAGGCCATCAGATCTTCGAGTTCCCTGATGGACAACACCAAAGGATCCCGCTCCTAGCTGCTCGCCCACTTCGTAACGTGATAAAAATGTCCCTTAAACAATAAATACAAATGAGAGCACATGAGTATTTTGCGTCTTGCGTGGACTGAAGTAGTTTGATGAAAACCTGGTATAACAAATATTACATATACTAGATATTAATTTATACAATTTGTTGAGTAACTATGGGTACAAATGTGATCTGGTGTTAAAAAGCAGTATACTCACCATTGGCATCCAAATACTTCATCACAGGAATGGTGGAAGATGTCTTTTTGGGTGAATCTGGCTTAGGAGTGGGCTTTACAGGTAAAGACACCACTCCGTTGTTTGGGGTGGGAGACGAGGTACGTCTAAAAGCCTTCCATCTTTTCTTTAAATGGGCAGTGACACCCTTCTTCTTATTGCCACTTGTTGGTTGTTCTTAAAGATAAGAAAAGAGAAAAAAGGTCACTCTGTTTAACAGTAAACGTTATTCTTTTAACACATTGTGATAAAATAACACAGGAACTTAAGTTATTTCATCTGACAGAAATAAGGTGTCAGCCTAACATTCAACAATTTCTCTGGAATTGTTAGACAGACCTGGTTGTTGATGTTCAGCTGGTTCTTCAGGAGCTGTCTGAGGATCAGCTTGATCCGGTTTCGGCTGTGAAGCTGAAAGCAACACATTATCTTTTCCGGAACTAGAGAAGGTTTGCTTCATAGCCTGCCATCTCTTCCTAAGGCTGGCACAGAAACCCTTCTTCTTTTTCTTCCATGCAGTTTGTAGTTCTGAGAAAAACAGAAATAATAGAAATGATCATCAGATACCAGAAATATCTCAAACAAATCAATTAAACTGCCACCAAGGCTAATTCACGTTCTCAAATAAAACATGTCAAATGAAATGAACAAGGCGTCAGTTATGCTGCAGAAGATCAAAAATATCAGCGCTTGTCATTGTTAAGACTATTGTGTAAACTTGGTTGTGCCATTTAGACGGCCGCGATAAACAAAAGTATGAAACATCCCCATCAAACTAAAACAATCCCAACTCTCTCTCACGATTGGACAGACCTGCTTGTCGGGCGTCTGGATCTCCGGCGGTTTCCTCGAGTCCAGATGGACCCGGCTGAGGATGGACGGGATCATCGATGGGTATTTCCTCCAAATTACAACAGCCAGGAAGGACCGGATCTTGCAAGACCGCCGGTTTAAACACATGCAGACTTTGCTGATGAGATGGACCTGGCTGAGGATCTGATTGGTCCAGATCACACTTTATTGATAAAGGCGTCACTTTGTTGTTTTGTAGGCCAGAGAAGGTGAACTTCAGTGACTTCCATCCCTTCTTAAAGCAGTCCTGGACAGCCTTCTTCGGCCTTTTTCTCTGTCCTAAAAGACGGAAAAAGAGAAAAATCACACTTTAAAAATGTTGTTGTACACACACACACACACACACACACACACACACACACACACACACACACACACACACACACACACACCTCTTTAAAAATCACTCTTTATTTTTGTCATTTACAATTTTACCACTAAAAATTATTTAAAAGTGTTTGTCAACAACAACAACAACAACCACAACAACCACCACAACAACAACAACAACAACAACAACAACAACAACAACACAATGTTTCTTTATATTATTGTTGTGTTTATCTGATGTTCATAAACTGTGATTTTAAGATGGATGTATGGATGTTAATGTATATTTTCATAATTGTATATTTGAAGATATTTACATATTATCCCTGTTATTATTGTTGGACTGTTTCACTGACCTGAGGTCTGCTGCATGTTGTTTCTTGTTGAAGAAACTGTTGTTTGTAAAGAATCCTTTTAATTCGCTCTATTTCACAAACGTCTGTTCGTGTAGACGATAATCACTCGATAAAGATTTGTAAATTAATCAATTTGTCGAGTTTTGTTGTCTTTAAAGACCAGAATCAGCCGCTCGTTCGATGCGATGCGTCGACTTTGCGCGGGAAATAAACGTTTATGACGTCATAAAGCGAGACGGATTACAGCGATTTCCGCCAATACACCGGAACTGAAGGTCATAGGTCATCATGACAAACTTTGGTTGAAAAAGAGAATAAAGAGCTTTTATTTATAAATATTATAAAAAAGATATTTCTCATCACATCATATACATGTGAAAATATAAAATTGTAAAAATTAAAATCTAAAACTAAAAACGAATTGTTTTCTCAATGTTACTGTATTTGAATATTAAAGCTCAAAACAAATATGTGTTTCCTATTATAACTGTCGTTTTATTATTTAAACAATAACAATATAAAAATAATAATTATTCTTATTACAACGATCACTGTTATTATTATTATTATTATTATTATTATTATTATTATTATTATTTTTATGAAACGTCTTATTATTAGTAGTAGTATTACTATTATTAAACTTATAATTATTATTACACTTCTTCTTCTCATTATTATAATTATTATTATTATTATTATTATTATCAATGTTATTTTTACTATTATCAATATTATCATCCTCATCATTATTATTTCTATTATTATTATAATCATCATTATTTTTCTATTATTTTGATCATTACACCATTATTATTACTATAATTATTATTATTATTATTATTATTATTATTATTAACAATATTATTATTTTTATTATCATCATCATCATCAACATTTTTATTTCTTTTACTATTATTATCATCATCATTATTCTTCGATTATTATGATCATTATACCACTATTATTATTATTGTTATTATTATTATTATTATTATTATTATTATTATTATTATTATTATTATTATTATGTTTTATAAACATTTATCAGTCTCTTTGTAAATGAGATGATAATTTATTTTATGTTTTCTGACGTTCATCGGCATGTCTTCAGTTTTATTCAATGTCCTTTTCATATTTATCTTTACTTCTTACTACATCTGGCTGGTCTTAATTCAGCAAAAAAGAAGATTGTGAAAATAACCAATAATAACAAAATTGACCCATTTGTTGTATGAAATCCAAATATGAAATTAAATCTTGTGTTTGTTAAGAGTAATGTTTGTTAAAGTCACATGGGGGCCCTGTTACCTCTTTTATAAACAACAGCCCATAATAGAAAGCCTTTGGAAAATGGAAACTACTTTTGATATAACTAATTAAAATCATCATTCCCCAATCAAACAGTAATAAAATAAACAGAATTATTATTTTTTGTGTTTTATCATTAAAAATAAACTCAGAATAACTGCAGTTTATTCTTTATTATAAAAATGATCAAAAGTTTAGCTGATGTTAATACTCTATACTGTCACCAGATGACAGTAGAATACAGTATTGTGATTACTTCACAATCATTTTACAGTATTGTGATTACTTCACAATAATTTTACAGTATTGTGATTACTTCACAATCATTTTACAGTATTGAGGTTACTTCACAATAATTTTACAGTATTGTGATTACTTCACAATCATTTTACAGTATTGAGGTTACTTCACAATCATTTTACAGTATTGTTGTTACTTCACAATCATTTTACAGTATTGTGGTTACTTCACAATCATTTTACAGTAATGTGGTTACTTCACAATCATTTCACAGTATTGTGGTTACTTCCCAATCATTTTACAGTATTGTGATTACTTCACAATCATTTTACAGTAATGTGGTTACTTCACAATCATTTTACAGTATTGTGGTTACTTCACAATCATTTTACAGTATTGTGGTTACTTCACAATCATTTTACAGTATTGTGGTTACTTCACAATCATTTTACAGTATTGTGGTTACTTCACAATCATTTTACAGTATTGTGATTACTTCACAATCATTTTACAGTAATGTGGTTACTTCACAATCATTTTACAGTATTGTGGTTACTTCACAATCATTTTACAGTATTGTGATTACTTCACAATCATTTTACAGTATTGTGGTTACTTCACAATCATTTTACAGTATTGTGGTTACTTCACAATCATTTTACAGTATTGTGGTTACTTCACAATCATTTTACAGTATTGTGGTTACTTCACAATCATTTTACAGTATTCTGGTTACTTCACAATCATTTTACAGTAATGTGGTTACTTCACAATCATTTTACAGTAATGTGGTTACTTCACAATAATTTTACAGTATTGTGGTTACTTCACAATCATTTTATAGTATTGTGGTTACTTCACAATCATTTTACAGTATTCTGGTTACTTCACAATCATTTTACAGTATTGAGGTTACTTCACAATCATTTTACAGTAATGTGGTTACTTCACAATCATTTTACAGTATTGTGGTTACTTCACAATCATTTTACAGTATTGTGGTTACTTCACAATCATTTTACAGTAATGTGGTTACTTCACAATCATTTTACAGTAATGTGGTTACTTCACAATCATTTTACAGTATTGTGATTACTTCACAATCATTTCACAGTATTGTGGTTACTTCCCAATCATTTTACAGTATTGTGATTACTTCACAATCATTTCACAGTATTGTGGTTACTTCACAATCATTTTACAGTATTGTGGTTACTTCACAATCATTTTACAGTATTGTGGTTACTTCACAATCATTTTACAGTATTGTGGTTACTTCACAATCATTTCACAGTATTGTGGTTACTTCACAATCATTTTACAGTATTGTGGTTACTTCACAATCATTTTACAGTATTGTGGTTACTTCACAATCATTTTACAGTATTGTGATTACTTCACAATCATTTCACAGTATTGTGGTTACTTCACAATCATTTAACAGTAATGTTGTTACTTCACAATCATTTTACAGTATTGTGGTTACTTCACAATCATTTTACAGTATTGTGGTTACTTCACAATCATTTTACAGTATTGTGGTTACTTCACAATCATTTTACAGTATTCTGGTTACTTCACAATCATTTTACAGTATTGTGGTTACTTCACAATCATTTTACAGTATTCTGGTTACTTCACAATCATTTTACAGTATTGTAGTTACTTCACAATCATTTTACAGTAATGTGGTTACTTCACAATAATTTTACAGTATTGTGGTTACTTCACAATCATTTTACAGTATTGTGATTACTTCACAATCATTTTACAGTATTCTGGTTACTTCACAATCATTTTACAGTATTGTGGTTACTTCACAATAATTTTACAGTAATGTGGTTACTTCACAATAATTTTACAGTATTGTGGTTACTTCACAATCATTTTACAGTATTGTGGTTACTTCACAATCATTTTACAGTAATGTGGTTACTTCACAATCATTTTACAGTATTGTGGTTACTTCACAATCATTTTACAGTAATGTGGTTACTTCACAATCATTTTACAGTATTGTGGTTACTTCACAATCATTTTACAGTATTGTGGTTACTTCACAATCATTTTACAGTAATGTGGTTACTTCACAATCATTTTACAGTATTGTGATTACTTCACAATCATTTTACAGTATTGTGGTTACTTCACAATCATTTTACAGTAATGTGGTTACTTCACAATCATTTTACAGTAATGTGGTTACTTCACAATCATTTTACAGTAATGTGGTTACTTCACAATCATTTTACAGTATTGTGATTACTTCACAATCATTTTACAGTATTGTGATTACTTCACAATCATTTCACAGTATTGTGGTTACTTCACAATCATTTTACAGTATTGTGGTTACTTCACAATCATTTTACAGTATTGTGGTTACTTCACAATCATTTTACAGTATTGTGATTACTTCACAATCATTTCACAGTATTGTGATTACTTCACAATCATTTTACAGTATTGTGGTTACTTCACAATCATTTTACAGTATTGTGATTACTTCACAATCATTTCACAGTATTGTGGTTACTTCACAATCATTTAACAGTAATGTTGTTACTTCACAATCATTTTACAGTATTGTGGTTACTTCACAATCATTTTACAGTATTGTGATTACTTCACAATCATTTTACAGTATTGTGGTTACTTCACAATCATTTTACAGTAATGTGGTTACTTCACAATCATTTTACAGTAATGTGGTTACTTCACAATCATTTTACAGTAATGTGGTTACTTCACAATCATTTTACAGTATTGTGATTACTTCACAATCATTTTACAGTATTGTGATTACTTCACAATCATTTCACAGTATTGTGGTTACTTCACAATCATTTTACAGTATTGTGGTTACTTCACAATCATTTTACAGTATTGTGGTTACTTCACAATCATTTTACAGTATTGTGGTTACTTCACAATCATTTTACAGTATTGTGATTACTTCACAATCATTTCACAGTATTGTGATTACTTCACAATCATTTTACAGTATTGTGGTTACTTCACAATCATTTTACAGTATTGTGATTACTTCACAATCATTTCACAGTATTGTGGTTACTTCACAATCATTTAACAGTAATGTTGTTACTTCACAATCATTTTACAGTATTGTGGTTACTTCACAATCATTTTACAGTATTGTGGTTACTTCACAATCATTTTACAGTATTGAGGTTACTTCACAATCATTTTTCAGTATTGAGGTTACTTCACAATCATTTTACAGTATTGTGAAAGCTTTGCAGTTGTGTTCTTTTTGTAAACTTTTGTTATATTTGAACCCATTTTCCCACATCTTATTATTCTTGTTATGTGCTTTGTACCGAATACTCCCGGGGTTTTAAAATAGACTGTCACAGAAATAATCATACAAACTAAAGAACATTTCATCAGTTGTGCTGTTTTTAATACAGTTTTGTATATTTGTGTCTCTTGTTTCTGCAATACTAAAGCGTTGGAAGAATAAATCTCTTTTATTTACTAAAATTTTTTCCAGATTTTTTAAACTGTACTGTTTCCTTTAACTTTCTCTGTAAATGATTTTCAGTCCAGATGAATCTCTTTATTGTTGTTGTGAAGGTACATCCCTGTCACTGTTGTGGTTATGAACAAATGTCTCAAATCTCTTTACAGGCAACAATGATGAAGAGGTGAAGATATGAGCTGTGATGAACACAATTGCATTTCCTTCCCTTTGTTTCATTTAATATTTTTCATAGTTTTTATTTTAAAACTGTAAAACGTTGCGTTCCTTAATGTGATGCTTCTCTGCATTTTTATGTAATAAAATAATGTATGGCATGTCTGTTCTATCTGGGACAGAACACATTTCACAGAACATATCAGTACATGTCCAACTTTTCCATCATGTTCTTTAACAAACCATTTATTTTTGTTCTTAAGATATGAGGATTCTGAACAATCCTCACACAGTTTTCCATAGCAGCATCCTAAACGGCTTCCTCGAGACCCTGCCGAGCAGAAGAAATGTAGACATTTGAAACCCTTAAACATTCTGAGAGTGAAAAATCAATATACATATCTAAGCGTTTACCTTCCAGACCTCATACATTTGAAACAAAAGTCCCAGTAATGTGCAACACTGTGCATTAATGCCTCTTTTAGCTCAGGCCAGTTTTCTTCCATCACAATATTGAAGCCCGTGTGAATTTATTTGAAGCCATAATCACAGATACCAGAAATGCCTTTACAATGCCATCACAGGAAATAAGGTATTTATGTAGATGTAAGAAGAGTCTCTTTACTCTCATCCCCTATCAGCATCCTAAGAGTACAGTTTGAGAGGTGCAGATAAGACTGAATACTGTACACAAGATACAGAGAATGTCTCGCTTCACATCTCTCCTTTATAGAAACAGTAAATCTGGGCTCCATGCACGATACACAGCCTCCTTTCAGTTATTCATTATTTCCTGTGTCGTCATTTAATCACAAACATTTAATACAAAAAACTGGCATGAGTTCATTACCAAAAGAAAATATGTTGATGATTTCAACGGAGAAAATAAAACAAATTTGCAAGGAACACATTTTATTTGGCGTTTCTTTGGTTTCAACTTAGAGTCGTTTCCTAAAGTACAGTAAAGTGCCGATACTATAATCTGATCAGTCTTTTGGTTTATTATTATGCCTGTTTGTATTTTGTGGGCAAAATGTCTCTAAAAATTATCAACTTCACGCCATGTTTCATAATATGTTAGCATTAATATTTTTTTAATTTAAAATTTGTATTGTTCTTTAGAGTCCCGGATAATGTTTATATGTTATTATCGTTATTAAACATTCAAAAGCTTTGAATAAACATTCATTTTGTGTTTTATTACAACATTAAGATGATTTAAAACCTTGGTTTTAATGTGGAAATGCATACAAAATCATTAAAGATTAAAGTTCCTTGAACACTTAAGTTTTTTTAAACATTTAGTATATTGCCAAAAGTGTTCTCTCTCCCACATAATTATCCAAATAATGTGCTTCTGGAAGAATGGCTAAAAATTCCCATAAACACACTCCTTAACCTCGTGGATAGTCTTCCCAGAAGAGATGAAGCTGTTATAAAGAGTGGACCGACATCATATTGAACCCTATGGATTAGGAATAGGATGTCACTTAAGTTCATATGCGAGTCATAGTAGGTGAGCGAATACTTTTGGCATTATAATGTATGTTTCACAATTGTTTAAATTTTTCACTAATTTGGTCACTCAAAGTATAGAATAGTCAAACATATTTTTATAGATATCTCCAAATCACTGTGATAGTATCTCTGACAGACAGTGTGACGCGGCCCTGTCTGCGGTTTCACTCGAGTGATGTGAAATGTTTGATGGGACACTTGTGTTTTAAATGCAGTGTGGAAAAGTAATTTTCCCAGCAGCTATCCCAAGTTTTAGGTTTGGCTACGCAAGAAGTAACACAACTAATTCTGCATTAAAATGTAGTAAACTACTAGCTTTATAATCATGTAAATGCTATTTACCAGTTAGGGTGGGGTAAAGGCCAAAAATAAGTGTGTCATGTGATCCCATGATGTGCAGATTTTTGGGAAAAAAATGATTCACTGACTCATCTATTACAAACTGAAAAACACAAGACTGTTATAAAATAGCGACACATTTTATATCTCTTTGACAAAAACACATCACATGACTTCAGAAGACTTGGAAACTAGTTTTAGTTGCAATGACATCCTGTGGTCTAGGTGTTGGAAGCTGTGGTGTGGGTAAATAAATGTGACAAGATTTCTTTCTGTATTGTTTCTGAACACAAATTCAACTGTTACTACACAAAAAAACACAAACATTTAGTTAAGTTGTCTGGTTGATGTTTTCAAATTAATTTTTAACGTCTTATACGACACATATACATATAATATACATATATCATACGTTTGGTATTCATTGTATAATCTTTATTATTTTTATTAATATTTTTTTATTTTAATTTACCTATATAATTTAATGTTTTCTTACATGAATGTATGTAAATATGCTTATTAACACAACAATTTTATGCACGGCACAGACAAAAAGTACCTGTATTCTGCATTCAATTAATCAAATAATTGATCAAAACTGTATCAAATGTTAATTAAAAGCTCTTTTTGTTGGTGATAAACCAGACTTACCGGATTTTTCCCCATTTTAACATTAAAATTCGATCGATAAGAGGGGCTAGCTGTCAAGTCTGAATGTGTGTTTGGTTTAATTCTCATTTTAATCCATCCTTTAAATGATCCTATGCTTCGACTTTCCAATTCTCATCACACTCTTTGAATATCAGATTCAAATTGTAAAACCGTTTAATTCCTAAAGATATTCATTAATATGTAAGAAATAACTGATAATTAAAGCAGACAATAATGATCATAGTTATTCTATATGAAAATGACACAAAGAGCATTAGCATAAGATTATGCATAATGGAGTCTGATAATGAAATATGTTTTAACATAATTATATACGTCTTTGAAAATGACATACCCATGCAGATAATGCCCTAATGCTTTGTAAGGAGACCAGAAGCGGTTAAAATAAGTTGACAAGACAGAAAAAATGGCACTGCAGCCAAAAAAAACGTGTCATCATCTCTGTTTAAAAAATGTGCAGAGAAAGACAACCAACCCGATTTGTTACGCGTTGTGATTCTTATATGTGTCTAAGATTAGCTGAAACTGGTCATTTTTTGAAACACAAACGGCCAATTATTACTTCTAAGAAAGGCTTTGCTGGCATCCCCATTCATTGCTTTCAATTTAGTAGAAGTTAAATGAAAGATTTTAATGTTATCTTAACCAAACCTGGCAGCTCAGTAAATTTTAAAGCTTAAAGCGTAAAGTTGAGCTTAAATGAGTTTGATGAATGAGTCAAAAGGCTTTCTTTTATGTCAAAATAGCAAAACATTAATGTGATTTGTATATGATTACGCTGTTAGGCAATGTTTGTGCTCCGGCAAGACTGCTGACGTCATACAGCACTTATACGAAAACAAACTTTTTATACAATTATAAAAACAATTATACAAATTGATGTATAGAATTATATGAAATAGATATTTATGAGTGTGGTAAAGCACAGTTTTCTTTTATTTGTAAGTAATTTTCCTCTTACACCAGTCTTATTTGTGACTGTTTTATGTCATGATCATTTTTAAATGTTTACAAGGCTAGAAATGTAACAAACCATTCATTACACTATTTTAAATCGAGAAAAAGTTTAAAATATCTTGAGCTTTTTTTATCATAACATAAAAATCACAATTCCCTCCAACTATTTATTCACTTATTGTGACACTTAAGCATTTCAAGATATCCGCCCTAAAAATCGGCCGCACATTTCGCCCATCGGCTGACGCTGACTTCTAAACATCAGCACGCGCATCGGCTATATAAAAACCAACTCGGGACGATCTCTGTAATGTTTTCTCTTGTTATCTATGTAACATGTTTACGAATGAGTTGGGTTCCAAATACTGGAGTCGTTCAAGAATCAAAATAGAAAGCCAAGGAATCAGATTGGATACGGATACTTGAAACTATAATGTCCTATGTGTATTTGTTTTTAAAGTGAATGTTTGAAGCATAGGAGCCCAAATTTGACCTCCGTTTCATTATACGAACAAAATTTGACCTCCGTTTCATTATACGAACATGAACAGTTTAGCCATGATGTAGTTAAGCTGGGATAATACAAATTGTCAAACACTAGACAAAACCTAGTTGCTTTGTTTATATGTACTCAAAACAAGTAAAAAGAAGGCAAAATGACCATGCAGGTTGATATCTAAATAGGGCTGTCAAAGGATTAATAGCGACAGAATAAAAGTTTGTGTTTACATAATGTTTCTCTGCGTACTGCGAATGTACATTTTTTATTTATAAACACATATACATAGATGTATTTATTTAATAAAATACCAAATAGCAAATTATTAAACAAATGCACATACTTTCAATTACTGGTCAATATAAATAAATTCATTGAAATATTTCTTTATAATAAACGCATGTGTTTCTTTGTTTTTGTGTAAATAAATAAAAAATGAACTTGCCCAGCACAAAGATATTTATAATGTAAACACAAACTTTTATTTTGGATGTGAGTAATTGCAATTAATTGTTTGACAGCCCATATCTAAATGTTTATCTTCAACTGAAATCTAAAATGGGAATCGAGAGGAATCTAAATGACCAAATACAATGGGAATCGAAATCAGAATCCATAACATTCAAACGATACCCAACCCCCTTACGAATCACTTTCTGAAAAGCAGTTTGCCCGTTTAGCGCCACTGTGGAGACATGGCACCGAACTTCATGTAAGAGGATATGCTGATTAAGACATTGCAAACGTGGTCATCGAGTGGCACATCTTCTATAGACTCTGATGTTATTGCACTTCTATGCAGGTGCTGATCCATTCTGAGTGATTGATAGTGTGTAATAATGTGCATCAAACATCAATTGTAAGCCAAAAACAGCAAATGGATCTACAGTATATCTGGCCTTCTAGAAAGACAGCTTCTCATCATCATTAATAGCTTAGGTAATTTACTTTAAAAATACATTCATACAGACGCTTGGTTTGCTTTCCAGACAGACTTACAGCATATACAAAGAATACAGTTTGTTTGTTTCCTAGGATCGAACCCTTAATGGCTTTCCATTTGAGCTACATCACAGGAGCATTATACTTTCCTACATGCATACAGATATATACCCATACTTTAAAGGCCCTGTTTGTTTTCATATCTCAAAAAAGAGGTGCTCCAATCTCTGTTATTTCTCTTCCCACTCCAAGTTTACCGCAGTACCATTCTGACACTTACATTCAGTCAACAATCTACACACACACATATTACACGGCCTGGATTCATCTGTCCTCTGATACTATCTCTCCCATCCCAGTCTGTCACCGCCTGTACTTCCCGCATTGGCATTTTACTTAACACTACCAGAAATTGCAGAGATGCTTTGTAACGCAACTGTGACAATGAGTGGTTATAAAAGAACAATATCTGAATACCAAACGGCCTATTTGCGTCCAATGCTGCGCTTTAGACGTTAAAATATCGATTACGCTGTCACTTGTGCGGAAAAGGGCTGATCTTTTTCGGACTAATTTGTAGGAAAATGCACCTTGTGGCACCTCCCTTGACACAGTGTTTATTCAGCAGAAATAATTGGTAATGCTGCATAATATCTAAAAGAAGACGTGAGATGAATGATCATGGGCACTTCTCATTTTTATGCCGGTGCCGTTAACATCTCGTGCATATTTATGTGGTACGGGAGCAGTACAAACGATAATGTTGAGTAATTAAAAACTTATGAATGGGTGAAATGGAGCCTGAACTGAGACTTATTGCCCTTTTTCTTTTTATAGGGATAGGTTGTCCAAAATTAAAAAATATTTTTGCATTTACCCACCCTCATGCTGAGCTTTCTGCTCTGCAGAATAAGATCTCTCAGATTTATCACCAGACATATTATTGTCTTAATTTGAATTCAATTAATAATAATTTAGAAATTTACGGCACATTACAATCGAATATACAAATGACAACAGGCACCAAGTTGAGAGGGGAAACAAGGCCGGATGTCCTTCAATTCATCCTACAAGAAAGGGACTGCAGGAATGATCCAATCTAAAATAATGTGCATGATCCCAAGCAATTTCTTTAAAATCACTAGGATTCGACTAAGTCGCAGCTAGTGATCCAAAAATAATGGGTGTTGTCGCGGACAAAAGAATGAGGCGAAATAAATCCACGAAATCCTTGCTTCTGCTCCAGAGCACACATGGGTATTTTCTTCCATCTGACATTAGGACTGTAAATCCGGGCCACGACTGATGTTTACTGCCGCTGTCCAAGCTTCCCGTCTGATCCATTTGTGTACACAATGCCGCGCTGGCTTAGGCTGAAGCTGTTCTGTTTTGCTAGCACTGCATAACTGAAGAAAGAGCAGAGATGAAGAAAACTCCTCTCGTTTGGTTGCTCACTCCAGATGTGCAACATTCTTCCAAATATCTTTCTTTTTGTTCGTAAGAACAGAGAAATTTAAATTCTAAAAAGAATGATCCTTGACCACATGTTTTGGTTCACAGGTTGTTTTAGGATTTGTATTGCTTTGTTCGGTTGAACACCAAGAAAGATATTTGGAAATATGTCGGCAATTGTGATGAGCACCATTGAAAAATTTAAATAGTAGTCATATATCTGTTTGTGTCCTACATTCTTAAAATATCTTTTTTTCAAATATTGTCAATGGTACCAACGGAATCTCAGTTGCCGACGTTATTCCAAATATCTTTCTTTGTGTTTAACCAAACGAAGAATTGTAAAGGTGTAACAACTTGAGGGTCATTCATTAGAATTTGCAGTTTCATTAAAGGTATCCCATTGCAAATAACTTAATATCTGTTTGTCCATGCTTGAATGATCTGACAGTGACAGTTATGGAATATCAAGTGCTGTGGTTTTTCCTGTAAGCTTTGGCCATGAGTAATCCAGCTGGATGTGATGATGATTTTTGGATGCTTGAAGTGTGAGCATCGAGCCTTCCCTGGTTTTTCATTCATGTAATCCTATTCTGTCATAATCAGCCCAGGATTTCATTTCATTAGTACTTTAAAACCTCCGAGTCAGTTTTCTAGCATGCTGTCCTTCTCATTTCTCATTTCTAAAGCAGCTAAAACCAGCCTTTTCTTGTTGTAGGAGTCTCCTACACTTGACGTATGGTAAATATTGAATGTACACTCTAAAAGATAAGTACATATAACAAAAATGATCATTATATTAACTTAATGAAAAAATAATCAGTGCGACAAATTAAAAGAGTTGATTAAAAATCCAACAGAAATTTCTGGGCAATGCCATGAAAATGTCAACCCAACCTAATTCTAAAAATATCGATTTTTGTCAAAAGTTTTTAGGATACTTATATCGCAGATGCCAACATTTAGTTTCCAAATACCAATGTAAGGTCTGTCCTTACATTTTTTGAGAATTCTTTTTATTTTAGGGCATGTTTTTCATAGTAAAGTTAAGTTAATTTTCTGAATCGTCCCATCTATAACGCTAAATTTTGCTCATTAATGGACACATTTAAAAATATATAGTAAATATCTTTTGTTCTATAAAGAGCAATCCCTTTATCATTTGTTAGATATTAATGATGCCGGATTGTATATTTTAATTAACATAAATCTTACAAAATTTGTCATCTTCCAGAAACCTTTTTATTTGTCCTTTTTTGCCACGTCCATAACACAGGTTTATTTCCCTTTTTAAAATACAAAACCTGTGCATAGACTGAATTCTCTCCAGTGTGTAAAGTAATATATATTTTAAATGTACATCTTATATATTTGGTGAATTCTGAAATTTAGTTATTGACATTTACTTATTTTTCACAGCATATACAAAAGATATAAATGTTATATATCATTAATACATAAAATAATAATAATATAATATAAATAATAAAATTTACTTATTTCATAGTGTATAGTATAGATTTAGAAGCGTACAAATAAACAAAAGATTTAAGTATTGAATAAATTATATGTATAATGAATATTAAGCCCTATTTGACTTTTTTAAAACTGCCTTTCCCATAGGAATGCAAAATCCACATTTCCTATAAAATCTCTATTTAGTCTTCTATAAATAGCGGTCGGACGAAACAAATAAAATGGTGTAATGATGCTTGAAAATGCTGTCTACTTGGGTAGCTCGCAGTATTGAAACAAAACCTATGCTTTCTGAGCTCTATTCAAACATAAATATCAAATCAAATATAAGATCATAGATCATCCTACCTTTAAAACACCTAAGACACTTGATATTGGACCAAGTTTGGCTAAATGTCAAGAAACAGAAGAAAGTTTTTCAGTATTTTTCATAAGTCGGGCTGATTCAGTCAGCGCTTGAAGATTTTATAAATTAAAGTACGTCTGAAAATCTTAAGGGTCACCCGGGATAGAAGTAGCACATGGCACATACAGTCTCTACAATAATACAAGCGCGGTGCACTCTGGGAAATATTATTGTGAAAAATAACACTTTGGCTTTTGCCTGAACAATACCACGAAGGCACAAGAATAATAACTCCACAACAATGAGACAGATGTAATCGCTCTTTTTAAGTAAATAATAAAAAGGAATGGAAAGGGATATCCCCACGTCGCCTCATTATTTCAGGCTGGAATGTTTGCATCTCTACATCCGCCATCGAAACTTTATTTTAAAATGTGCATTTCTATCCAAAGATGTTTTGAACGAAAAAGAGAAAAAATATATCATCACATCTTTTCCAGTGTTGAGTTTTACAGAAAATATAATTTACATCTCTAGCCATGTGTGAACAATTCAAACTATCAATTAAGCAATTGCTACAATGACTGAACATCATAATTATTCTATGGCTGAATGCCGAATGGTGAGTGTCAGACTCCCTATAATTATTGTTACCTTTGACCTTTAATAACCCCGTAAGTCCTTAGCTTTCACCTTTAATAGAGAGAGAAAATGTGGAGCCTATTTCTATTCCTATTAAATTAGACAGAAAGCAGTTCCTGTGAATTAGTGGAAAATGCACTCCGGCAATCTTTAGAATGGTTTAATATATTTATTAATTTATGTCTGGTGTCAAGATCTGTCGTTTTACAATCTGAATGCAGCAGTAATGGTTCTTTATATGGTATAATGTATAAGGATAATTTTAGTGTGCAGATGTTAAGATTAACCACGCAACTTTACCATGTTACGTTTTATCTCTTCTACATAATCTAAAAGATTTCCATATGCCTCTTTCTCTTAAACAAGCTAAAACGACCTGGCAAGTGGTGCCACACTGGCACGGTTAACAGGTATGTGCATCTTCCAGCATATTTTAATTAATTTTCGATATTAAATATATTACTGTTAAACACTAAATACATTATTTTCCGGTTACATATTTTCCACAAACAGCAAAATGTTTTGAAGTACATGCAGCGTGCAAACTTTGCTGTGCTGTTAAAAAAAACTGGCACCCATTCACTTGCATTAGTGTTCGATTTCCGGCTTTCTTCAAAATGTCTTCTTTTGTATTCTGCGGAGGAAAGAAAGTCAAACAGGTCAAAATGACATTATGGCAAGTAAATGATGACAGATTTTGCCTTTTGATGAACTATCGCATCTTAGATGGAGATAAACATATTAATAATTCTATTCGTTGTGATTTCAACCACACATAAATGCCATTACATGTTCAGGATGATTTGTTAGTTTTATTTTCATTTTTTATATTAGCCTCGTGTCTGAAAATCACCCGCATTTATTTCACGACTCTTTAAGTCCCGCTTCCCACTGTACACTGATTGGTCAAACGGTCTAGTCTACTGTTATTGGTCAGCTCAGCTTTCAGCTGTTGCATCACCAGCATCGACGAGATGACATCATGTGAATCCCGTTACTTTCGTAATTGATCTCTGACGACACATCACAGAAGTAACTGGATGACTACAATCCTGACGTTTGCTGTAGTCCAAGACATCTGATTTCGGTAAAAGACGATAATTCACTTCACCATGAACTAAAGTTTTCATAACTTTACAGATTGCTTACAGGTACTAACACAAAAACAAACACACAAAGGAAATATGAATAAGCTTTATAATCCTGAAACCACTTTAAGAAACAATGTACGGAAATTGCTTATTGTTTTCAGCTTTCATAATGTTATGTCTATCATTTACTATTCAGGTAGTTCTTATTCCAGGTTCTTATCACATGCACACACACGTAGGTTGCTTATTAACCTAACAGGATGATCTCATTAGCCCTATGATTATTTTCATTCTTGCACTTTTATCGTTTCTTTCACATGATGTTGAAAAATACAACGGGTTTAATGATGTTCACATTACTTTTAATATCACTGCTATTCTTTTCATACCTCAAGTGTGAGCCAGAGCTAAATTCGTGGGTTATACGAATCCAGACTTGGACTTCTTCGTTAATTACTCGATGGTCAATGTTATTGATCCAAGCTGCATCCATAAGAATGTAGTTCTTTTCCCTTCAGGAATGATTACACACCATATCCATTAATTAACTGCTGGTATTTAATCCGATCGAGTGCCATTGTGCACTGTACAAATTGTCGTTTATTGGTTTTTGTGGTGTCAAACTGAACTGCAACTGTTCATTCCATTCGCAGTTGGCATAGTGAAAGAAATATTTATAGAACAGTATGTTTGCAACGTGATAATTCCAAATAAAAATAATTGTGGCTTGTGTTTATAATGCACTCCGGTTTCCTACTCAAAGCGTTTGAGTGCCTTGTATTTGAAACAGTCTGCTACTTTCTCATTTCACCGCAGTTCATAAATGAAGTACTGAAATCTGTAAGAAGATACTAAAGACACCTCCATATCACGGTATCAGTCTCCCATTCCGAACGCTTTTTGGAGTCATCAGCGCAGTCCTGCCTATTTGCATATTGATGGATTTCAACGCAAATTGGAACTCATTTCAACTTTGATGTTGCTGCTTGGATCCAATGTGAATTAATTTAGATTTCCATTTCCTGCTCTCATAGGCCCGGAATGCCCCTTACATGACCTGACAGACATTGATGGAGGGATGTCACGACGATTGTGTTCGGCAAAATATCACTCAATAAAGGTAAGAAAGTGAAATAGGAAATCCAAAAAGTGGCAGAGTTTTTGTCAATATCAAGTGAAACTACACAGATTGAATTTGCATTGGTCAAAAGCTGGAGAAATCATCTTTGAAAAATATTTATTTATTTTTATTTAGAGTTTAAAGAATAGAAATTTGTCTGCAGCCTTTTAAAAGAATGCCTCAATAGAGGCCGATGACTAATGACTTAACAGAGGGCATTTAAATAGATAAAACAGGCAATAAATCCATCATTTCTGCAGTATAAATCTTTACATCAACACTCACCGAAATCCCCAAACTGATTGTGCTGATAAATGACCTTAAGCAGCTTGGAGAATATACACTTTTATACTTGTTTCTATACAGTGGGCTTTAAATTGTTTTATCTGTCTCTTCTCAAACTTTCGAGTGACGGCGCGTTCTCAAGTGAGGCTGAATTGATTCATTATTTATGAGCTTTTGCCATTCACTGGCTGTCAATGTGAATCCGAGGCACTCGCGAATGTAACGCATCATCAAATCATATTCAAATGCAAACAATGGAGTACATGCATATGCAAATTGATCTCGAAATTGACCCAGTGTTGTGAAGGCACGTTGAATGTGGCAGATGAATTCAAAAGCCTTCAGTTCTAGCAGGCTGAGCAGCTTAGTGCTTATTAAGAAAAATCATTTTTCATTAAACGCAAGTGATCAGTGTGATTGGAATTCATTGATTAATTAGAATTCGTTGTTTGCACCGGTTGTGGATGTGGAAATGGACTTTGTGGCTTGTTGAAGATTTGCTGGAAATGTAGATGGCTATTAATGTTGGAAAAAAAACGCACGGTTTAGGATTTAAACTGGGCATATCTGATATTAGGAATATGCATTGACAACGGTTTCCAAAATATCTGCTCCAAACAATATCTTCTTTCATCCAAGCTACACTATTTTAAATTTCTTTTTTTACAATTTTACATAATTGGTATTATACACCGTACAGTAGTGGAATAAAACGTTCTGTCAAATGCTTAAATGTTGATGTACAGACTATTTCAGAAAGAACTTTCATTTGTCTGAATTTACCATTTTTAGCTTATGTTTGGGTAAACTGATTATTTTTATTCTGCAATCTCATTCATTTTTATTCCATAAATTAATAACTGGATTTTTCACAAATTCAAAATAGGAACAAATATAAATACCTCTATATCCTTTTTAAGCAATAAGACGGTAGTGTTTCTAAGGGATGTAACAATTCACTCAAATCATGATGTGACAAAAAGTGATCTCATGGTATTAATGGTCACAAATCACGATTTATTTTTAAACAAAATTAAACAAAATTTGAAATTAAAAGTTAAGAAAATTGAAATGAAAAAGCACCCTTTATTATTTCTTAATGAAAACTCAATTTAAATGTATTTTATACCAAATAACATGACAAAAGTACAATTTTACATTGTCTTCACTCCTAAATCTATTAAATACAGAAGAACCCTCATTAAAGCTACAAAACACATTGAATTCTTTTGTTTTGTTGTTTGATGAACATTATTGACAGGAGTCACAAAGTGCTGTCCCTTTAAGACTCACTGCTGTGGCAGGTCTGATGTGTGTTCTATAACTTTATTAAAAAAGACTTATTGTCTGGCATAATCATGTGTGTTTTTGTTAATTCAAGCAGGTAAGAGAAGTTGTTGCTGACAGTTTCTGATCCTTTTTTAGCCAATGGGTAACATCACACCAGTCCGGGCCTCTGTCGAATTGTGTTCAGCCACGTCATATAGTCAGAAACTGTCTATCCATAGTACACAAAATACAACCATTTCAAACCACCTATATAGTTTAAAGTTTTTAAAAGAGTTTAAATTCTTAAAAGTTGGCTTCAAATCTTCTGATCAATGTGGTTTGGCCTGTTTGTAGTTTTTTGCATATGGATTGCAAACAGCTTTGGCGGTTTATGTGCTGCATCATATTCGTTGTGCTGTTACTGTACGTGAACTTCTTCTTAACTTCTTACCTTTCCTCTGCTTTCTCAACATTACACTTCAAACTGAATGTTGTTCGCCGTTAATGCGCCTGTAGAGCAAGTTTGCAGTACACAAAGTAATCCCTGCTGCTCCAAACTTGAATCGCCCGTTGTTAAATGTCAGCCAGTTGGAATCGTCAACTGATTATCATCCGGCTCACGTGAATGGTTACATCCCTACTATTTCTATGTGAAATGTATTTCGGGAAACATTTCAATCAATATTTTCGTCATCCTAAGTTTTCACAATCTTGTCGGGATGTAGTCTTTCTTATGATCTGGTTTATATCAAATGGAAACTTAACATGAATGGTCACAATCCAACTAGAATTGCTTTTAAAAATTGAAAATTTGCAATGGTCTCTTAATTCTTCAGTAGCTTTATATGGCAATCACATCTGACTTTATATACAACATGACATTTTTTTGAAGAGAAACTTGACAATATCTTCTTGAGCACCTGAACAACAATGATAAAATGGAAACAAACAAACAAACTATAATGTCTCTTCAGTGTTAATACAATAATCAATTTGAATTCCCTGGATTTGGAGTCTTTTCTCAACAATTAATTTGATTGTAATTATTAGGCTTATTATGTAATGATAAAATAAAGACAATTAAATTAGCCTTTATTGTTATGTGAATGACGCATTCACAGGTGCTCTGGTTTGTGATGTTAATAGATTTTGCAGATTAGATGTTATATTGTAGACTGGTTGTATTAAACTGTCCTGAGATGTTTGATGTATTTTACATAAAAGAACTAGAACTTATTAAACCCTTCCACATTTACATCTTATGTGAAGTGACATTACTTGAGCGTGTATAACATCTTCAGATTATGCTATAATGTTCTCAGTATGGCACCACTTTGGTTTCTAATATGACTCTCTGTGAACAACACAAGCATGACAGTTCAGCTGCATATATCCCCTCGGTTTAGAAAGGGACTTTAAATACGACGACCTCTTCAAGCCAGAGAGTTCAGCGGACCATGCCAAGCACTCTAAAGAACACAATTCCTTGCATCCTGTATCTATAGAGACCTCATTAAAACAGTCCAGATCTTCAAGGTATGATGTTGAATTTAAAGACACCATGTGGGAGACGTGTAGATCTGTGATTTGCGCAACCTTGAAATGACACTGGGTGAAGCTGTCAAATTTTTTTTTTGATTTAGATTGAAGTGGAAATTGTACATCGCAAGAATGACAAGACCAATGCAGTTCTAATGCAATCATAAAAAACATGAAATGAGAAAGTTTAGAAGGATGCTGATTGGAAATTAAGTAAAAATAAATTGCAAATTTAATGATTTCATAATTCAACTTGTGATTTTAAATGCTTGTTCGTTATTCTGTTGTGCGTTGACTGCGTTTTATCCATTTTTCATTTAAGTTTAAGATTAAAATGGAAGTCTAGCTTCCGTGAATTGTCAGTCGTTCAATACATTCACAGCAAAGTTTTTTTCTGACTTGAAACTTATTTAGGATAGGAATCACTCCCATGAATCCACAACACGACACGTTTCAAATGCCCTTGGGCATAGGGCTGAATGGACGAACACATCAAAGGCTGATAGTGTAGTCGGATGCCTGGGCGTCCCGCCTGCACATAAATTCTGCATGGTTTTTTGAGAAAGAGCATGCGCCAAGCTAAACCTCAGAGGAGCTGCATCATGAAAACTTGATGTAGTAGAAGACAGAAGGAGAGCTAATAAGAGAGGGAGAGAGAGAGAGAGAGAGAGAGAGAGAGAGAGAGAGAGAGAGAGAGAGTGGGACAGAGAAAAGAAACGGAAAACTAAACTGGATTGAGAGGAAAAGTAGATGAGTTAAAAGCTAGAAAGGGAAAAGTTAGAAAGTTTAATTTTAATCACAAGTAGAAAGTTCGAGGACGATTTGATCCACTGAGGGACAGAAATACTGATGATTGGAGCAGTTCTGTTGTGGACAAGTGTTTCAAACAATTGGGCATTGTGGATTCTTGTAAATGAAAACTCATTTATGATTTTATCTTTCCGCGGAACACAAAAGAAGATAATTTGAAGAATGTTGATAACTGGCACACATCCTCTTGCATTGGTTTTGTGTCCACACAATTGGAGTGAAGGGGTTCCACAGATGTTTTGGTTACCAACATTCTTAGAACTATCCTCTTTTGTATTCTGTGAAAGATGTGACAGGAGGTTCACGAAATAGCATTTTTTCCCCAAACCCAGTTAACACAACACAGTTTAAGGTAACATGTTTCATGTGCTATTTAAACCTGAATCTGCATTTTTAGTCAAATTAATCTTATGAAAATGTTTAAAAATAATATAGGATTTTTATATATAAAAAAAGAAAGTTAATGACTTTTAAGCCAAAGTATACCTTAAAATTGGTGACTGGCCTATCTCTAGATCAACTCAATAAAATGATATAAAATGATACATTTAGGCATTAGCTAAAATATATTAACCAAACTGAGTTTGTGTGCAAAAGATTGTTGTCATTTCTCATTGGGTCACTTTAAATATTTGCAAGTGTATTGCAGGTGTACAGGCCTGCCTTTATTTGAAAGACCAACGCTGAGTGTGTGTGTGTGTGTGTGTGTGTGTGTGTGTGTGTGTGTGTGTGTGTGTGTGTGTGTGTGTGTGTGCACGCGTGCGTGTGTGCGTGTGCGTGTGCGTGTGCCTGTGTGTGTGTGCGTGTGCCTGTGTGTGTGTGTGTGTGTGTGTGTGTGTGTGTGTGTGTGTGTGCGTGCGTGCATGCATGTGTTTGTGGAGGGGAGTCAGAGGCTCTATTTGCTGCAGGACTGTAATTGATGTGAAAGACATGTGTATGTTAAAGATAATGCACTGCGATCCAGTGACCTCACATAGCCTGACCTCATTCTTCTGGCATCATTCTAAATCTATCAGCTCATTTGAACACAGCCACCTGAAGAGAGGGTGAAAAAAAAGAGTGTGTGTGGGGGTATCAATGCCAGACCATTCACCTAATTACTGCAATGCATCATTCTTTCTGCCTTAAAAGGGTTGAACCATTTGCGGGTCATTAAATGCGGTCTTTATTTTCAGCCTGAGTCCTTGCTGTACTCATGTGTTTCAGGTTTGTTGGGTAAAGGTATATTTTGACAATTACTGTACACTTTCGGTCAAAAGTTTTGGGACACTTACTCACTTATGAATTTAATCTTTTTCCACATTTTAGATTAATAAACAAGGGAAACTGTGGGAATTATGTTGTAACTAAAAATGTAATGAAATAAAAATAAATAATCAATATAAATTAATATTTATTTAATTAATAAGTATGGACCTTTCGACTAGAATTTGTAATTTTCTCAAGCAGCTTCTTAAGGTCTCACCTTGAGATGCTTTTAAAATAATTTTATTTAAAATAGTCCCCATCTATTCTTTGTTCTCATTGGCTGTTCTTTCTTCAACATTTAGTCAAAGACATTCATTTAAAATTTTTTTCAAACAGTTGGTTATTCACCTTCAGATCAAAAGAATTTTGAAATAATGAAAAATATTTCCCTCAAGTGTCCCAAAAATGTAACTGGTGCTTTATATTTTATGGGGTATTTACGTGTGAATTTTATTCTAATACGGAGTTATTTTGCTTATCTGATCCATAACTATGTGTAATCTGTATTTTGCTTAGCAAATGCATTATTTAAAGATCACCAAAGCATCAGTTCCGGTAACTAAAGCCTAGCAGATGTTTGCTTCAGAACACCACAGCTCAGCGCTTTATGTTCCCAAACCTTTTTAACCTTTAATGAGTTTCGGCCCTCTGTTGTGTTGTCAGTCAGTTACACAAAGCAGAACTTCACAAACTCCATATTACATATTCACCGAACCGAATCACAGTTGACCGAATGTTTCCCCGCTGAAGATATTGACCAGCTGTCAGGAAGATGGAGATTTTCCAAGTCTCAAAATGCTTCCCGTTCGGATGATCCATGGCCCTTCTGATTGGTGCGTTTCCCTGCTCTGCTTCCTCCCAGCGAAGCGGGCTTGGCTCAATCGAGTGAACTAAAATTTGATTGATAGCCACCTGAACGTGGACCCACGCTTAAAGATTTCCTGCCATCTCAAACAATATCAATCTGAGCCCTAATGGGCCTTTAGACCCTCAGGAGAACATCCTAACCAGCTTGGCAGACGGAGAGGCGCTACCGTGCGGGGTGACTGTTTTGAGAGGGACCCCCTCATTTGTAAGTTTGATGGATTCTCCTTACGACAGTTTCAGCCTCCAGATCTCGGTTTTGATGTGAGCAGAATGTGGAAGATTTGTCGGGTCTCTTTAGACATTTGTATTTCAACACACTTTACAGTTCCTCAGTTTGAGCACTGAAATGTCTTAAAGACTGAAAACCGCAAACTATATTTTACTCATGCATACAGTTCTGCAGCCGCTGTCCATTTGAAACCTCAGATTAGGAACCGGAAAAAAACACTAGACTACATCTAAATTAGGAAATATGTCCATTTGAAATGATTGAATGATAACGATGAAGTTCAAGTGTAATCATTTGCTTTTTTAACTTTGTCTTTTTAACTTCTTAAAGGGATTGTCTTACCCTAAAATGAAAGTTCTGTCATCATTTACTCACTTTTAAGTTGTTTTTATTTTTTCTGATGCACACAGAGAAATATTTTGGAAGAATGCTTGGAACCAACAAATTTTGGAACCCAAGAACTTCGATGGGAGGAAAATTACTTTGCATTTTTTGTTTTTCTTAACACAAAATTAGATATTTTGAAGAATATAGAACAACAGAAAGGGCTGTGTGAGTTTAGTCTACCCTTTACACTATTCCTTCTATTGTAGTCAAAGCATTCATTGAAATATGTTTTCTTTAACCAAACAAATAAGATTTAAGGGTGTTTAATTCATGACAGAATTTTGGGTAAAATTTCCCTTTATATGAGTTCCCTTGCAAAACAATTTAAGCTTGCACGACTTCCTTCTCGTCCAACATCTGTGTGACTTCCCAAATGCTCTTCTGGAGGAATGGTCAAAAATTCCTGAACCTTCCCAGAGGAGTTGAAGCTGTTATAGCCACAATGGATGGACTGATATCATATTAAACACAATGGATTAGGATCAGGATGTCACTTAAGTTCATTTGGAATCAATGCAAGTGAGCGAAAACTTTTAGCATAGAGTATGCTTAAGATGACTGAATATATACATCCAACAGTGCGTTCATACTATGCGTTCAAATGCTTGAACATTTGAGTTTCCTCGGTTTATTCCCGCATCCGATTCACTTCAAAAAAGCTGCGAAACGCGTGGGAGATCTTCTGCTAGGCGAACACATCAACACGTCAGCGGGAAAGTATCGTTATTGTAAAATAGAGCGATTGAACTCAATCTGCCTTAAGCTATAGACTCAATATGTGTATATAGTTCAAATCGAGGAAAGAGCGTTAATTTTTAACCTACCAGATTGTCCGATCTCCTCGCTTACTTTCTTCCAAGCAAGATCCCTTTTATTTCTGTCTCTGTAAAAGTATCATGTGGAATCACGCCAAAGTTCACATTTGTCCTCTGCATTGACTCGTAAATCACTCGCGCTTCACACTCCATTGGTGGCTGGTGTGTACGCGACATAATAGGAAAATATTTTTTCTATAAAAATGAGACCCAAAAGGAAAATCATTTCCTAAGACTTATTTAAAGCCACACAAAGAGCCTTTGTTATAAATGTATTATAAGCCATTTTAACAATTCGAAGAGTCTATAAATCATCTACAGTCTACCAATTGTGTAAATTGTGCAGTAACCTGTGTGTCTACAAGGTTTAAACAGCTTCGCACGTGACGTGACACACATCCACACGCAACGTCTCTTTTTTCGTCTTTGAAAGTGAAAGGTTTATTGTCTCTCTCTCTCTCTGTGTCTCTCTCTGTCGGAGAGTACCTGGCTCATTTAGTGATTGATTCTTCTGCAGTACTGCGGTAGTAATGAGCAGGCAGGTGTTTGGGAAATGCTAAGGGTAGCAGATCGTCCATCAATCAACTCACTTCCAATTAAACTCACCGTGAACGTCTTTCTCCCAACCATCGGCGTAATGGAATTAAAGCGAACTAGAACGATACGGCTTAACTGCCAACGTCCCACTAAACTATTTATTCTGCAGGGAAAAAGCGCTTTTCTTTCATTATTTTTGAGAAGAAAGAAAGTGAGCAGTTTTCATTCCAGGGTTAGAGGCAAAATGCTGATTCAGTGCCTTGGACCAGTGCAGTTAATTCCCTTAATCTGTATTTTTTCGGCCTGTACGATACTTTTCCCTTCTCGGTATTCTGGCTTTGCAAAGCTCATTTGGGCTGCAGTGTTTGATAGGGAATACATTTATGAATAGCAATAACTTTCCCTCTGTTCTGGGATTTGAGGCATCTAATGCAAAACGCAAATAAAAAAGTTTTACAAAAGTTCATTAGAAGGCATATCAAAGTGGATTTGAGAAATGTCTCAGTGGAATGTTGTTTTGGTTATCGACATTCTTCAAAATATCTCCTGCTTTGTTTTGTCGAAGCAACAAATTCAAACAAATTTGAAACGACATGACGGTGGTAAAATATGAAAGAAAATCCCTTGATATTTGTGACTCAATTTCCACAAAGACAACAGGGAGAGTTTTGTTGATGATTTTTTATTTTATACATTTATACAGCTCTATTTGGTTGTACTTTTTATATATCAATATATGTGTTCACTAGTTGTTTCTCAACTGTCAATCTGTTTTATCTATTGCATGCTTGAACTGGCACGTCCAAGAAAGTTTTCAAAACTGTGTAACAGAAATACACAACTGGTGAAGTTTTACCATCCTTACTGTCCTTCCGATACTGGCTGAAGTGAGCTTGTAAAGAGATTTATGTCTCTGATGCTTAAGTCCCAGTGAAATGTATGCTTGTTGCTTCCACCAGCACATTTTACTGCTTATGTCAGCCAATTCTAATCACCTCATGACTTTGATGTGTCCATCAGGAACTGAAAAATGTTTGCTTTATTCCTGAACGCAAACATCTCAAGTATGCTTTCAAGGGTGCTCCAGATTTGCTTTTTCAACATGGTATGAAAGTTTCTGGCTTCAGAGCTTAAAGCCAACATTTTCCATTAGTATAATTAGATCATGGCTTAAAGGGAAAGTTCACGTGAAAGTGAAAAAATGTAATTTCAAACTTTTATAACTTTCTTCTGCAAAACACAAAAAAAGATATAAAGTTGTCAACTAAACAACACTGGCACCCTTTCCCTTCTATTGTATGGACATAGAACAATGCAAGGAAATGGGTGCCAATCACCAACATTTTTCAAAATACCTTCTTTTGTGTTTTGCAGAAGAGAGAAACTCATGTAGATACAATCTTTGTCTTCATCTTTTTATTTTGAACCTCTTTGTTTGCATTTTGGGGTCAAGTTTAAAAAAATAATAAATCTTAAATTAAAGCGATAGTTCACACTTATGACATTTTAAACATGTATGACCTTATTCTGCAGAACACAACAGATGATATTTTGAAGAAAGTCTACGATGATGACACCCATTCACTTCTACTGTTTTGACACAATACCAATGAAAGTCATTGGCTCTCAGTCCCCAACCTTCCTCGAAATATCTTCTTCTGTGTTCTGCGAAAGAAATTCGTGCAGGATAAATTGACAAGATGTATTTTTAATTTGTGAACAGCATCCATTTATCATTCAATATTTGCTTCACTTATTTTTAGAAAATGTATTAAATTGTTTTATATATACTCACCTAATAAACCTGTTTGACTCTCTTTCAACTGCAGAACAAAAAAGAAGACTTCAATTGTATGGAAACAAAACAAATGTTAATTCATGTAACCATGCAAAAGTAACCAACATTTTTCAAAGTATCTTCTTTTGTGTTCCGCAGAAGAAAAATACTCATTCAGAGTATGAATAAATGATTACAGAATTTGTATTTTTGCATGTACTATCACTTTTAAAATGTACCTGCATTGTGGAATTCGTATTGTTTGCATTTTACAATTGAGATATGGAGAATCTCTGCATGAAAAGGCTCATACTGTTGAAGTAATATCTATATTTATTTTGGGGCCTCAGGTGTTTGGCTGTGCATGGTATTATGAGAGACAACCCGGGAACCCACGGATGCCTATGCAGGAGCTGATGGGAATAAACATTTTTTGGATTTCGAATGTTTTTCTAGAATCAGTTTTCATTTTCAGAAATTGTTTTCATCAAGGGTCCTGCCACCAGCAGGACTCTACATTTTTATGACGGAAGACTTAGGTTAAAAAAAATCCTGCATATTTTTTCTTTTTTAATTGGAGTCAAGTAAACCCCAAACGTGCCTGAAGTCTTTTTCAAGGCCATTAGTCACCGGATGACGGATTTAGAAAACGTTCCCAGTGTTTTTGTACGTCTCAGCATCTTTTCATTTTCGTAAAAAATCCAGTTCTTAAACCATCTGCACCTATAACCACTATTCAAAGCTTCCCCTTAAAACATCGACTCCCCCGGCCAGTATGTGCTTGTCTTTCTAAATCGGTTTGTCCCAAAGGATTCGAGGCAAAGAGGTGCTGCTTCCTGTGTGCTGTCTGCAGCTATCTGAGTCATTCCATTATCAGCCCATCATCCACAGTCTGGATGTTTTGTGTTTCATCTCTGGTGGCCTTGACACTTGACAAAGATTGCTCCAAATGCAACACAATTGACTTGTTGTGCAGTCTGTGCGGGTTGTCCTTGCCTGCTTCTTGCATCCTGTGATTATGTTCTTGATTGTTTCAGGTGCTCATAACTGTACATTCTGTGCCTATTCCTGTCATTGCAAACATTTTACTTCTAAATGAAATCAGTGGGTGGAGGATTGCGTAATGTGTGTGTGCGTGCGGTTGTGCATGTGTGTGTTTTTTTGTTTTTCTATGCACACGGTGATGTCCAACTTTTGAAAATTCATGTTTTTGCTTTTCATTCAAATGTGTTATTGATCATGAATTAAAACTTTGAATTTATATTGCATATTTGTATTTAGAGTTTAAACTGTAGCTAAGAATTGTTCAGATTAAAAGAGACTTGGCCAATAAAGCCAATGACAATATAGCTGCGATTTATATGATCAACACATGTTACCAGATAAAATTATAGTCCCAACATGCTGTATTATCTAAAAGGTTTTGTGTTTTTGTGTATAGAAGAATATAACCCTTGATTCCTGAAATGTAACAATTTTGCCAATTATTTTGCTCATTATGATTCCTTAAAACAGCGTTTAGTGTCCATTCTTGTATCGTACATCTCATAATAATCTAAGAGGGCTTTTAAAATCAAATGTTATACACACTTATACAAATTGGACATCCCTTTAGGCCACTACTGTAAATACAACTGTTGTCTTGTTGTGTATTATATTTTTATGTGTCAACTTTGTGAATATTTAAAGTGATAGTCCACCCAAAAATAGGTCATGATGTTTCTAGTCCCCTTGTTGACTCTCTATGTTCTACATAACACAAAAGAAGATATTTTGAAGAATAGGTGCCATTTAAAACATTTTTATGAAATATCTTCTTTTGTGTTTAGTGAAATAAAGTCGTACTGGTTTAAATAAATAAATGATGAACCATTTTCATTGTCGGGTGAACTATTCATTCAAAGAAGCAAAACTTGGGATATAATTTACCCTTTGCTAGGTTAACATCCTGGGTTAGTTTGTTTTAGAGAATGGAAGCAATTATTTTTAATGGCGCACCGATAAAAAACAGGATTTAAAAAACACATTTTTTACTTTGGAAGCATTAAGGAAAAAGATGACCTTTTTGGTTTTGTAGATGAAACGGAGTCTTATCAAATCTTCCGCCTTGAGGTTGAGCCACTGAATATTTCTCGTTGGGTTGTAAATCCGCAGCTACACGGGATGAAGTTCAGCCTTAGCCTTTACTTCAGAGACGTCTCAATGTAAAAGTTTATAAGACAACAGGGTGCGTCTCATGTCTCCCCGGGTCCCAGAAGACCCAGCGTGAGTCCTTGACAGATTCCTGGTGGAGGCTCGCAGCGTGCAGGCGCATCCGCAGTTCCTCACATCAAAAGGGACTTGAAGTCTGCGGTACTTTAGGTTACAGTTGTCAGCATATCGTTGTAAAAAACAAAACATTTATACAAGGAAAAATACAACTTTTCTCTTCGCGCTCACATTAAACTTGCACCTTGAACTTACAGCTAAATGCTGCATCTCATCAAAATGTAAATTATGTCCTAAGAGGATGTTTCCTAGCAATGCAAGTCGGGAGAAGAAACGTGTAGGTTGTAATTTTTCCTTTGGGAGCAAAACGAATGCTGGAAGAACGGAATTATAAAACCACATCAATATGAATATAATGTCATCAAAACAGCAAAGAAAGCATCGTGTTATTGTAGGAGTTTTTTGTGCGTTTGAAAAGCTTGGGGTGGATAGTTTAATCGTGTCTTTTCGGCTTTGGATGTCCAAAGTAGGATTTCGAGAAGCCGCTCTATATGTGAGAAAATGTGTATTCATTCCATGACTTATTGTTGAATGAATGACCTGCTAACTGTGCGATTTTCATGAAAAGGTCAGATCTCCACCCGGGCATTTTAAGTTGTCCGCATTGACGTATTCCTAGACCCCGTGTTTGGTAAGTGCCAGGGTCACAGTCGAACATTGTTAACATCCCTCAGGGGTTTGAAACCATTTTACTAAAAGGAAAATAACAATGTGGTTGTGATTAGTGCTGTATAATCTGGTGAATATGAAAGGCCGATTGTTTTTTCGGTTTATTTTCAACTTGGATGCGCATCATACATTACAAAGGACTTGAATTAAAACTAAAGAAGACAAATTTAACATAATAGTGTACTTTGTAAAAATTATACATTGTGTTGGAAGAATGCTTTTAACTTATAAAGCAATTTGGACAATATTCAAATCGAAAGTTATAGGTTTTATGCAATATATCGAAGCATCGCCGATGTTGCAAAAGTGCATATTGCAACGTTTGAGCTAATTAATTCTTTGAAAAGGTATGTATGAAATTAAGTTTATATAAAGTTGTATGTATATAAGCTGTTGGATGCAGTGATGTCAAACATTTGCTTGTACGACAGATCTCTGGTCCAGCAATCCTAACATTTTTGTATGAATGCAGTTGTGATTAAGCAAGCAAGCCATTCAAAGAAAGTCATACTTTCAGAAGTACCAGGTATGCTTTCTTTTTCCTAAAATAATGTGGAACATTGTTGGTTGTATTATTTTTCTAGATTTATTTTAATATAATTAAACTGATTTTAGAAAAAAAATAGTGTATGGTATATTTAATATCGCATTGTTTTGCATGCTATTGCATATCGCATTTTCTCTCAATATCGCACAGCCCTAGAAAATTATTTACCAATTCATGTGAGACTTTAGACCCTGTTTTCTATACACATATTCGCAACTTGCATCTTGGGAAAATTCCCGTTTTATACAGCTAACATCCATGATTGCATAAAAAAAGAAGAATCTTGTAACATGTAATAATGTAAACTTGATTTAATGTTTACGTAGTGTTGAATTAACGCTTTAAGTTTATAAACCAATTTGAAAAAAATATACCAATTTACGTACCATTTGATGTTTTTTATTCTGTACTAGCAACCTAAACTCTAAAGAAGAATTTCTAACTTTTTTATGAGTTTTATTATTTTTACGAAGGGAAAAATATACTTATTATAAAAACAATATTTAAGAACCTCCAGTTATCCCAAAATGTTCAAAAAAGATTTAATTTTTTTTTTAACAAATTCCGCCTCATAAAATAGGAATTCTCACAGGATGGAGTCAGTATTAGTGAAGTTTGAGTGATGAACTTGGGCTGTCTTAGAAGTTCTCTGCACTCCTCATCCATCCTGATTTACAGAGCCGACGATCAAACCGATTCGCTTCAGGCTCGGGCTGTGTATGGTCTGTGACAGCTGCGACTTCTGTTGGCTCGCATCTAAAATTCCCTCTTCTTATCTTTTCTCTGAAGCGTATCGCCCAAAGAAAACACAATAGTGAAGAATAAAGTCATCGGCGCTCGAGAAGTTCTCTGTTAATGTGAAAGCCAACTAATGAAAACTTAATTCATTCTCACAGCCGGTTGTGTCTTCACCGCTTTTAAATTAGTCTGTTTGTCTTTCATCTGGATCTTGTCTCTTTTATGAATACAGAGACGTGCGGAGAGTGACCTTTGAAGAGTTGTAGATTGGGGAACCCCTCCCCGGTAGAACCACAGGATTCTTCCCGTGGGATGCTGACATGTCTTTCATGTTGAGCCTCATCTCTTCTAAAAGATTAAAGTGTCACAGAGTCTCACGTTTGTCTAACCTTGTTCCTATGTTATTACAAACGGATTCACGTTCATGTTTTATTGGTTTGGATTGACTATAATCAGCTCGATGTATGTTAGATTTGATCGCTATGATTGTAAAAAATGTATAACTTGCACTTTAATAAATTAAAGGCCTTCATAGAGTTTGGACCTTCTGCATGTGGTCCCTTTTTGGTGTCTGATATGTAAAGAGACTAACCAGGCCTGCGATTGGCCATCCAATGGTTACAATGAGACTTCGAAGAACTTCAGCTAACAATGCTTTTGGGAAACACAGCCTAGTTTGAAGTAAAATAAACATTTTGAAAGCGTCAAAATCAAATCAAATAATGACCTAAAAATTATTTTAAAAACTTTATGAAAATTCTAAAAAAAACTGACGTAAGTTAAGAGCACTTGACTTATTATAATGAAACTAAAACAAAAATTTTTATAAGGCAGCATACATTTTTTTTGCCAAAACACAAAAATAAATGCAACTTAAAATATAAATATGACTAAAACCAAAACTACAATAACTCTGAAAAGCATCTGGAGCTAATGAACATAAAATTTCACTTGAAGTTCTACTTATCTACATTTATATGATTATTTGAATGTGTTCAAACATGACTGTGGATTAGATTCAGGCTGGGAAGAAAGTTGTAAGCTTGTCTCTAAGCTACTTTTAACTTTGGATTTGTGAGCACTTCTTTAGTTTATTGTATTTTCAGGAGGTTGAAACTTTTTAGGCTGTATTATGCCATGAAGGTTTTCACACTCTTGAATGAATGACATTTTATATAACAACCTTTCAGGCTATCCACGCTCACTCATCCCTATTACAAAAAGAGTAAATCTTGGGAGTTTGAAGGTTGAAATATAATGAAAACTAACATCAACGTGTTAAAAGCATGTCAAAATTACCCACAGAATTAAAACTTGTTTTTGCTATGTACAGGTCCAGAGATCAACTGGTTTGCAAATCTCTGTGTGCTTTTAATTACCTTTATTTTTTCAGCTAAACATTTATGAAGAAATTCAGGTTAGCTACTTTCCCATGTTAATGTTTTAATTAAAAGTAGAAGTGATGTTCTCATTTGCCTGTATGCTCAGAAAAAGTTTTCCTGCCAGACCTTTGAGTTAAATTTGTTTTCGGTATCAAAGCGTGGGATTTTTTTCTCTCTTAAAACGTCTCTTCTGGAATATCTGTGAAGGTACCAGCTTTGATCCACTTTCAGATTAAAATGTGCCGGGTACAGCGCAGATGAATTTGTCGGCGGCTTTGTAAGAAAGATCAGCGCCTTTGATCAGGCCAAGCTTTGTCCTAAATCTAAAAGAAAAATAATCTAATATATGACTGTAAGAATTTGTTTTTGCTATTGTTATTATTATTATTGTTAGGAAAATAACACGAATAACAGAAATGAAATTATTGAATGTCATCCAAAGACTTTCACGGATTCCAGGACAGACATTGACTGTTTTTCCATTTCGTCTCAAGACATGAAACAACAAAAAATGTCAGGTAGAAGCATGGCTGGTTTATAAATGTTGTGCGTCTGACACACAGACGGCTTCAAAGAATATCTTCAATATCTGACAAGACAGAAAAGATTGATGGCTCATAGAAATTTAAACATGTGTTCTGCATGCTGCTTCAAATTTCTATTTATTAATGCAAACATCAGTAGATTGTTTAATGTATTCGGAAGTTATATAGACTTCTTGAAGCACTTTTCTCAAATTACTTTCTTGGCTCAGTACATTAAACTTGAACAATGCTTCCAATGGTCCAGATGGCAAATCTTCAGAATGGATTATATGCAAGAATAAATGAGATCAATCATTCAGGAGCTTGTCTGTTTGCGTTTTTCAAAGCTTACACTGAATACAGATGATTTGGATTCTTGGGATATTTGTGTTTCGTAGTGTCATCGGGAATTTGTTCTGAAGCAAACTATTTAACACTTGTTAGATGTCACCACCAGTCATTTCAATACAGTACTTGTACACAAAAAGCTTAACATAGCTGTAAACAAAGTGATGCAGTGTAAAGGCCATTCATCAGCCCTGGCAGTATTTAAAGCCCGTTCTTCAGATCCGATCACAGCTCTTTCACAGCAAAAGTAAAATCTTTCAAAACGGTGTCTATTGCCCTTTAGATCTCTGCTTCTGTGAAAACAGCAGGGTGGTAAAAATAAACTTCACACGGAGGTAATTTTCTCAGTCTTCAGGTAAACGGATGCCAGGCGATGCCCTCTGTTGTATTGAAGTTCTCTCAGGCTGTCAGTGTCCTGTTGGTTTTTGCTTGTGCAATGTCTAAACATAATTGGAACGGGACATTTATAATAGGCTGTGGTGTGCTGTATGTCATCGTAATGTGATGTAAACTGTGAAGATATGGAAACAGATTTTGTTCGGAACAGCTACCGTATAATCGTTTCTGGTGTCGTTGAACAGAAATCTGTGTTCAAGGCTGTCCCGAATTATAACAGTTAGGTCATAATAATGATAGTTTAGCTGTCGAAATCCTTTTTGCAAGAAATATTTGTATGCTGTTTGACTTAAATCCAGGTAAATTTTTTTAAAAAGCTTGGAATTTTATGTTTTTAACAGAGCGGCAATAGAGGTGAGATAAAAGTTTCTATTAAAATACCAGGATTGTGCTGTGCAAAGTGATTTAGGAATGCTTCCAAATTTTAAATGTGAAAAAATAAATGCAAAAAATAATGTTTAATTTTTTTACATTTGTGTATAAATATTTGCTTGCGATCCTCTTTAGCTAGAATTAAAATAGGTCTTGCTTACAGAAAAAGGACACATTATCATTTAATTTCATGCATGAACATGTGCAAAGACAACACATGACATACAGTTCTTATTTTGCACAAATGTGTTTTTGATAATATTTGTCTGAACCAAGACACCATTGCTTGGTTTCACAGACAAGGTTTAAGGCTATTAGCAGACTTAAATGAACGTTTGATCTGTCTTTACTAAAAATGATTTGCCTTGACGAAATATGTTTTTTTTAAAGTGACCTAAATATCCCATCTTAACTACAGCGTATTCCTGGCTTAAATTCTAATTTTCAGACCACAAGGCCAAATGCATTTCAGTCTGCATATATATGCAGAATTACTCATCCTTATCCGTCATTATTTCGCTTTGTTTTCAATGTTGGACTCATAAATCATGTAAGGATGGGACAAAGTCTATGAGACTGTATTAACCATCTTTGATTCGCTATTTCGTTAATTTCCCTTTCTGTCATTCCAATTCAAGGTTTAATTCAGCATCCTGTGTGGGTGTAGCCAATGTAATTCAGATTCTCCTGAACTGAATGAGAATCAATTCTGAATCTTTCCTAGCTCGCACACAGCACGATTGACACAGCAAAACAAAATCCTTTAAGATCTTTAAAGGTACAGTAACCCTTAATTGACAATTGCAGGGCAACGCTTAAGTGCCCAAATGGAAAACTTGTCGGTTTGCAGCTCATTAAAAGTCTCCTGGAATCCAAGCAGGCCTTGTTTTAAGAAAGCACGCCTTTTACTGACTTGACAACTTTGTATTTTCTCTGGGACTTATCATTAATCTAAGAATAATTTGTTTAATTTATATTAACAAAAATATATGATTAATTCACGTACAAGATGACATTCTCCATACAGATCAGGGCTGACACATTACTGATGTGGTATTTAATAGGTAAAAATGATTGTCTATACCATTTGGAGATGCGATAGGACTCAACGCTCAACCATTTGAAATGCATTACATTTTTGAAATGTATTGATCTACGGATTTTCTTGTCCTATGTGGTTTTGGTGAGGTGCTTTAGCGAGGAGTCTCCCCCGTCCCTCAGCCAGACTGAAGCTTTTGATGGGTTTGTGTTGAGGTGTGGTGTTGAATATGGATTGTTTATGTTCTCGGTACTCTTGAGTATAACAGTGTCTGGTTTTCAGTATAGCACTCATAATCAGAGCTATGCAGACGCATACAAGCATTCTTCACCATACAGACAACAATTCACACTTTGTCATTTAGTCGCCACTTCTATCCGAAGCAATTTACAATATACAAATTGCTTAGAAATTCCTTCTGGATTTACGCGGGACTACGGCAGACCTGATTCAGTTCAGTGCTCCTAACCAGACACAATGCAATGAGATGTCATGGAGAGATTTGTGGTCCAGGATGAAAGGGGTTTTGAACTTGACTTGTCGCAATGCACTTGTATTATGTCTGATATTAAAGGTTTAGATTGAATATTAATTCATTAACTCACTCTCTTGTAGTTTTGAACCTTTTTGAACCAAAAAAAAGATATTTTGAAGAATGTTGGTAACCGAACAGAAGTGGCACCCGTTCCCTTCTACTGTATGGACACAAATCCAGTGCAAGTCAATGGGTACTATCACTGCTCGGTAGCAAACATTTTTCAAAATACCTTCTTGTTTTAAGGTTTTTTGTGACAAGAGGGTGGTAAATGTTTACATATTGTTAATTATTGGATAAACTTCACATTTGATATTGAGATTGTAATACTTACATAATATGTTTTCTTACAATCAACATTAGGCAAAAGTAGAGTAAAGACCAAATAAAGGAAAGCATACTTTTATATTACTGCTATGACATTAAACCAAAGCCTATTTAAACATACTTTATTCAAGATGTTACGAATATTATTATTTACTTACATAGATCTCAACGTTTTTTTATTGGGTCACCGTGTGCATTTAAACAGACTGGTACTGGAAATAAATTTAAGAAGACCAAAAGGTGAAAGAAACATATTAGCAAAATTAAACATGACTGATTTGAATATGTATATTTATTTATTAATAAATTAAAAAAAATATTAATACATTTTGCATTTTAAATATATTTAATATTCCTAAAGAATAATAAATGTAAACAATTGTTCATTTAAAAAATATTAACTGGTATTATTAAAATGTTATCTATTTTATAAACATCCCTTAGGAAAAACTGAACTGCTCTGCACCTTGAGACAAAACAATGGCACTTTTATCTTCATCTTTAAAGATGCACCAAAGCAGATAGTTTGTCACAAGACGGCTCAAAGAAGTATTTAAGTCAGGGAACAGACCTAACCCCGCTTGTGTATGCAGGCCTCAAGAAAAAACATTACAAATAGTTTTTTAAGAATTGTACCTAGCGTACCTGACCCCGTTTAAAGAGTCAAAATGTCTCATCTTTTTATAAGTTGAATCGGATGAGGGCGAGCCTACCTTGAGTGTCAGAATGTAATGCGGCACTTTGGGCATAAGGATAAGACATACATTATTAAACACAGAAATATCCGATCAAAAGCAGCGCTATCCAGAGATAATCCCGGGCCTGTGAGGCATCCCAGAGTTGAGCATTTCAAACCAGAACAGACAGGCCGTGTTATTAATTAACACACAGCACTGCCGGCTGTTTCTCTCTCTTCATTAGACCGACTGATGCCCGGGGTCGTGCGGTAAACCTAAGGCGCATGCCGTCATTTCCCCTGCGCAACACGGGCACCAAGCCGATCCAGGAGCGTGACAGGAGCCGAGGGAAGATAGTCCATGAGACCTCAACACTCAGATGAAAGAGCGTTTTGATGGTTCGATTCAAGTCTCAATTCCCTGTCCGAAACTCTGTAGTGTTTCTCAGGTAGAAAGGAGGCTGTCAAATATTTGGTGTGTTGTTTTTTAACTGTTTCATGAAAGATTCAGATCTGGGTAGAGGCTGTGCTTGGGCGTCTCTGTCGGGGGAATTTGAGTTTTATAATCACAGTGGACCAGACTCATAAAACTTGTTTAATACTCATAACACTGGTTCAGCCTTATGAGAATTTAATAGCATTACATGCGGTAATGGCATTCTGGGATTGCTTTCCTTGCTTTTTTCTTTATGGAGCTACGTTTATTGATTATAGTTGGAAGGCAAATGTTCTTAAGCCACCAGGCGGCCTGGACAAAACCTTTCGGGAGTTATAGTTTCACCGTGCCACCACATAAATGAATTACACTTAACCGTACTTTTCGGATGAGTGGCTGTTTGTGTTCTTTTGTCACTACGAGACAAACAAACAATAATGACCTTTTCATTTCATAAAGATGATTAAAGACGGTACGTACATTAAAATGCTTTTGTGCCAAACTGATGCCTTCATTCCTCACAAACAGAGAGAGAAGATAAAAGCTCAGTGCTTACATAAGATGTCATTGTAGCTCAACTGCATGATTTTAAAGATTTGTGGAAAATCATTCGCAGGACTTTTCTTTTTGTACACTTGGGTTGGACTCCCAATGAACTATGTTTGGAAAGGCACACCACCCTTACATTTGCAGTATGCCAATATTTTGTCTGTGCCCCCCCCCCCCCCCCCCCCCCCCACTGTGTCCCACAATCCATCATCTCTGTTTCCAGGTGAGGAATTAACCGGGTTCTTATCTATGATATCTAACATCAAATTTAATAATTACTATCTTCAAGAATTGCAAAATATGAAGACTTTTGTTTTGAAAGTTAAACTACTATTTCACAACAGGTGGAAAGATTGGGATCACTTGACAAAAATGTTTCTCAAGATCTTAAAAATATTTTCATTTTACAGTATAAATTACAATGTCAGAAAAAAGTTTTAGATTGAAATAATTGTATGTTTTTCTGCACATTTTAGTCTAAAGGTTTCTGTTTGAAGAGGCTAGAATATAACCTAAAAGCTTCTTGTCACAAAATAATTCCAAATTTGGAATTTCTGCCTTCCTAAATTCTTAATAGCAAACCTGTTCTTAAAGACACATCTCAGCCTGCTTTACCCAGAATTCTTGTATCTCACAAAATGGCTTATTTATCTTAATTTGCATGATTTGTTTCGAACAAAAGTGTTTAATTATTACAAAAAGCCAAAAGCACCAACTTTACATCAATTGAGTGAAAGCAAATCAAAAAAAAGTTATGAATTCATTAATTACCATCTTATATATTCAAATATAAATAATTATTTTTAGATTGTGTTGCACATTCAGCTTGTATTTGCCCTCATGACCACAGGCACTTCACATCAGTTGATTCTTGGTTGTAGTGTAACGTTCAGAACATCTATTGCATTATGTGCATCACTAGGTATTGATGTTGACACGGTCCACATAGTATTACATTTAAAAGGACAAAAATGATTGATGTGCAAGTGTAACTTAAGATTGTGGCATCAAGCAATTTCAGTCCTGGATGTTCTAAATTCATCACGTCTCACTTGGTAGTCAGGAAGGTTCTCTATATCATAGTGATTTGTTCCAAGCAATTTCTGCGAGAAATGAAATGATGATCCCTGAATACACGCCCCATAAGCCAACGCCTATCAGACGAATTTCTGATGTGATTTAGCCCTATTTTTTGTAATATTATTCGAAACAGGTATTGTTGGTTTCGAGGATACAACATCAGGTTTTGTCTCCACAAGAGACGCAACAAATCATTTCTGTTGTCTTGTTTTCAAGACAGCAGAGGAAATTCTTGTTTAAAAGTGCACACACATACACACACACACACACACACACACACACACACACACACACACACACACACACACACACACACACACACACACACACACACACACACACACACACACACACACACACACACACACACACACACACACACACACATATATACATAAATATTATGGGTTGGTGTTTAGAACTGTAGGGTTTGTGTACTGCATTTGTCATGTTTGCTGTTGGCTTAAAGCCTGATGAAGTTGGTGGGTTTTATTTTCAAAATCTTAATGTCAGTGCACTTGATGAAATGCAATAATAGCTCCAAGATATGTCAAACAGAACCAACATAATGCAATCCTACTGTAAGCTAATTATAAGTCACATTAGACAGAACGTTCATACAGAACAGTTTTGAAAACCAAAGCCCTTTTAATGTCAATTGTATTTTCAAGTCGTTGTCTCCAAAATATTCTTTCATAATAAACATGTTCTTGTTGTAAATGATTAATAACATTGATATAATTTTATATTATTATTATTATTATTATTATTATTATTATTATTATTATTATTATAAGAAAGAATTAAACATTTTTATTATTAATATTTCAATAATCTGAGATATTAATAATTATACAAAAGAACAATATAGACATTTAAACTACTTAACCATGTAATTTAAATTACATATTAAAAGTATCAATTATTATCAAAATGATTTACTAATATTGTTCATAAACTTTTATAAAAATGTGATGTTTATTAATATGGAGCAAAATGAATAACAGGCCGTTGTAAAAGTCCAGATGAACAATCTTTTCACTGCTTACATATATCTCCTAAATGAGTCTTTTATATTACAAAGTCCTCATAAGACCTGAGAAGAAAATGCCTGATTTAAGCTTCTGTCTCTTTTTATTTCAAGAAGTCATCCATGAAATCTAATAGGGAACTTCAAGGTTTTTTTACTATGCTCACTGGCAGTCACTTAAGAATGTCAGTTATTTCTAAAGTGCCAAGAAGTTAATCCGGCCAATTAGATAAACTGTATCTAAAAACTTTTCTATCACATCCTAACACATTCACATTAGGGTGGAAAAACTCTCTCCAAAACTGCAGCCCTAACGTCTGGGACCGGACGCTGGTCTCTTAACCCTCTCACCTGATCCCAAATCTCTCCAGATGGAAGGATTTCTATCTAGTAGGACGAAATTAATTAGGGAGGAAGGGGAATAAGCTGATCTTGTTGGCTCTGGGATTCGGCTTTTGACAACAGGGTGTAATTGTTCAAGGTGCAGAGCTTTGGCTCCTGTCGTGTGGTGGACAGGTGTGGGGCAGATAAGGCGCATCTCGTCTCATGATGGCGAGAGCTAAATCCCACTCTGGGGGTGCAGGTGGTTTGTGGGGGTGGTAGGGTCATTGGCAACAGGGTTAGAATCAGCGGTATTTAAATTTGAACCACAAAGATTGGATTACAAAATAGAAAAATACTATAAATAAAAAGAGAGAGGTCAAACTATATACACTCCAAACATTTGACTAGTTTTACTTGAAATAATTGACACACAAAACGAGGAGTAAACTTGAAAATTTACTTGAAAGTAAATATACTTTTCAAATATTTGTATATGTAGTAAAAAAGTAGAACAATTAATAAATATTGGTGTATATCACAAATAGATATTTGTTCAATAAAGACCTTTTTGCATTGCATAAACATGAAATATAAAATACGTAATTTTAGAGAAATGAATTGTTGGATTTTTTAATAATTTATTTTAATATTTTCCACTGAAAAAAAATATTTAATGTTTTTGAAACATTTTATTAAGGTTAATATAACTGTTTATTTTTGTGATATTCACCAAGCCACATAAAATGTTTTAACCGTGTAAAGGGGGCTTTGAAAATGTTTTAAACTTTGCCATTTGCAAAATGCACCTATTATTTCATCCACGCAAAAAATCTGTATTATTCTTTGTTGTTACATTGTTTGGTAAGGTTGAATTGTTGCATTCCAGAAAGGCAGTCTGATGTAACTCATGCCTGTAATGTTTTCCGACGGGAAAATGTCTGATAGATCGGCTGAATTTATGTTTTCTTGAATTCGGCTGTATATAAATTACATTCATAGCAAATAGGAAAAGCAGCTTATCCGGTGGTATCAGCCGAACAGCTGGAGTGAGAGATCTGAAAATGAGATTTTCAGCTACAGGAACACTAGCTTCATTGACTTTATATTTACTTCCAATGTAAATACATGCTTTCATGTTCGTGGACTACATCCATCTGCCTTAAGGAGGATACAATTGAAAATGAGACGGAAAATCAATACCGCCCATTTGTTTAGTCATTTATGATATAAACCCAGATAATGTATTGATGATTGATCCGGAAATGCACATTACCACCTTCCATTTCAAATAAAAATGACAATGCAATCCTGGACTCCAAATCTATTTCCTTCAGTCCCTTTTAGGATAAATGTCCCTTTCAATGCATGAGTGCAAAAACATCAACTGGATGTTGTTAAACTCACCAATTTTATCATAACATCTCTGTAAATTCTTTGTGTTTCTTGAACTGTGTGATGCAGAGGGATCGGATATTTTTTTCAATACTGTAAAACACTTTGGATTATGTTTATATTAAAATGTGAGAAAATCTGTCTGTCTGTTTTGTAGTCAACAGACACACACAGCTGAAATGAGGCAATTTTGGAGTCCTATTAAAATCAATTTCTCATCTGTGATAGAAGAGGAAAAAAAAGGAACACATAGGTTTTTACCACAGTTTTAAATAATTCACATTTAAATAATTCATATTGTCATATTAGCATTAATTTGATAAAATGTTGAAACATATTCATGAAGAGATGTATTGAATATTTGATAGCAATGTATGGGACGGTAAACTTTCTCTTTGACAGATCTTTTTAATATCTCATTTATTCTTCCAGATGAGATTACATAAAGGACAAATGGAAGCAATCTTCCTTGATAAAAAGATCCAGAAGTCTCACAGATATCTCTATTGGAGTTTCAAAAGACATGTTTCAAAATGAGCTCCGATTTGACATGTCAATCAAAAATCTAAATCAAATATTATTAAAGATCTCCATCAAATTATTCAAATCTGGATAATTTTAATTCAGCAAATAGCTTCATACATTCTTAAAAATCCACATGGCTTCATAAATATTTCAGAACAGTTATATTAACTTGATTCAATCTTTAAAAAACATTAAATATATTTTTCTTTGGAAAATATTAAAATAATTGTTTTAAAATCCAATCGTAAATTTATTAAAAACGTCAAATAATACTTACGTTTTTGTAATGTGAAGTTGTTAAACAAAAATATATTTAACAAATCTAATAAATCCCTTAAATTTTTGGTGAATTCTAATGGAAATATTTGAGTCAGATTTACTTATTTTTTTACTTACATATACACAAGATTGTAACAGTATATGTAATTAATTTTAAAGCTTTAAAATTTACATTTTTTGTGGAAATAGTTTATTTGGAAATCACAGTAAAATGTGAGTACTCTTCTTGTGATTTAACAGTTGTATTTCTATTTTACTCCACCTAAACAGCTTCAGGAGGAATAAAAGCATCTAAGCAATATCATATTCCTCAACATTCTTTCTGAAAGTCCATCAGTAATGACAATCCTATAAAATATACACTTTTCCCCAGCAAGCTCCATCCGTTCAGTTTGTTTAGACCGAATGAGAGTTACAGGTCATTAAACATCACATTTGTGCAGATGAACATACAGTGTGATTGTATAAGTCATGTGATTTTTATCCCACGATTGTTTTGATGTTCAGTCTGTAATCAGGAACGGCCCGCAGAAAATCAGACTGTCGCGAGTCGTTCATCAGCCGGTGTGACGTCTGCCGTTGGTCTCTGGTTGTTTGTCTGGGAGTGAAGCTATTAGACGACGACTGCACATTTTATGAGCTCATTTTTCCCCGCACTAAACACGCATCGGGTTCCCAGAATGCCCCGCAGGATGAAAGCAGGGGTTTGGCTCAGGACTGCAGTCTGTGATGTGCTGCAAATGATCATTCACGTCATGGAAGTTTTATGTTTGTGTCATTAGATTAAAAAAATGTGCAGATGAATCATGCTCACTGGGACCAGGAATATAAAACTCTAAAGATTTTGTTGACTCAATGGCATGACATCATGAGATAGAGAAACGGAATAAAACTGAGACTGTGAATACCAGAGGGTAACATCTGAATGATCTTCTTCAACGACACCATTCATCAGCAACCCCACCTGGGGCTGATGGGTCTTATCACCATGGAGATAGATGGATGAGTGGGTGGTGCGATCAGTTAAGTCTTGAACAGCTGAAGACGTAAGACGGGGGTTTAACGTCCAGTGACACTGGTGTCTGTAACTGTACTTACAGTCTTTACCCGCATTAAATGTTGCGTAATACTTCGCAAAAAATAGATTCATAAAAACCTGAAAATGCCGAGTAGGTTCAGACCTCGCATCCGTCAGATCAAAAGGACTCTTTTGAGGACCAGAGATGGTTATAAAGATGAATTTGTTCAAAGATGTATGCTTGAAAGGTTTTCTTCTGCTTTCAAACCATTGAGGTAAACACAAAGATTGTCAAAGGAAACTCAACGTTCAGATCTTCAATATTTTAGTTGTTTATCGACAACGGCTGAGAGGGAAGAAATGAAAGCAAAGGGGAGACTTTAACATTAACGTTTTGTGCTATGCTTTTTATATCATGAAGGCATATATCATGCAACTGTTTTTTATTACCTTTGCATAGACAGATAATACTTAGGCCATTTTAAAATGATAGTTCTCCAAAAAGTTAAAATTCTGTAAGCATTTATTCAAAAGAAGATATTGTGAAATATGTTGGTAGCTAAACCATCCATTTGCAGTGGTTTTGTGACCATGGAATTGATGTCAATTGGAAATGATATTTCTGGGTTACCGACATTCTTCATAATATCTTATTTTGTGTTTTGCAGAATAAAGAACGATATGATGAGTCTGGTCACTAAATTGTTTTTTATTTAACATCCCCTTTAAAACATTTGTCGCATCTTTGAATAATTCTTTATGTTTGAGTGCAACTCAATATATTCTTCGTGATAAAAAATCTTCAAATCAAATACAGAAGCTTCTCCAAACGGCTAAAGTTACCCCTGGGTCTAGTTCAAGTCCTAATATGAAAGATCCTAACATTTTCAGGTAGACTGAATCCGTCAGCGCTCACCAAAAATGTATAGGTCTTAAAATGAGCATCACCTGCAACTCTCCCACCAGGCCTGATGGTCAAGTGTATTTCCATTTCACCTCTCATAGATGGTAATAAGTCCCGGTTGGGACGGAGAGACGCGGTTTGGTGCGTATCGCCCTGCCGAGTGCCGACGTCCGTTGGGAAATAACCCAACTTCCCTCCCGGTGGTCGTTGAATTTTCAATTTCCTCAGCCTATAGAGATGTATTGGCCAATGAGACGTCTTGCTTACCCCTGTTGAGTCTCTGCCAGGCTTTAATGTGGATTCTTCTTCAAACTGTCACGCTCATACCTGCTTGATAGCGGTGAAAGTAATGAGTGTATTAGCATAAGTGCCGGTACACGAGGTCAGCAGTTACGTGGAAAGACGCTGAACGGGTTCAGCTCGGCGAGAAGAAAGCTATGCTAATTTAGACAAATATGTGCCCGCCGCCTGTCAAGATACAGTTTATCACAATATGTGCCATTATGCATCATTGAGAGAAACAATCCATATGCTTTCTGTTACTGCACAGCTTGCAAAAGAGTTAATTTTAGACTTTGCTACGCACAATGAATCATTGTTATTGCGGTTGAGATATCAGACTTAGATACGGGTTTGGAGGGGAAATGGAGGGTTTGATGAAATGACGATAATTCTGCCATTGATCGTCTCGCAGTCAGTTGTAATCCAATTAGAAAATCCTCAGGATCCAGCCGGGGCTCACAGACCCTGTGTGTCCGATATACTTGGTAATCCATCTTTTCTTTAACATCCAAAATAAGAGCTAGCTTAGTGATGAATATTTTACTTTTAGGTTGAATATTATTTACTTACATGAATATGACTCTATTGCATTATTAAGAAACAAAAAAAAAGGACTACAATCCAGGTTTTTAATAATTATTTCATTTATAGTGGTTTATGATTTACCCACCCTCCTCATGTGGGGGTCAGTCTACTGGTTAGAGAGTTGGACCTAGAATTTTGCTGGCTTGAATCCTTGTAAGTCTACTCGTAAGTCGCTTTGGATAAAAGCGCCTGCCAAATGAATAAATGTCAAGTTAATTTGGAGAACGTTGGTAGCTAGGATTCCATGCTTGCATTGGTTTTATACTGTAGAAGTGAATGAGTGCCACTGCTATTAGGTAAAAAATATTCTTCAAAATATTTCCTTTTGTGATCTGTAGAAGAAAGTCATTCACTCATACTTTATCTAGATGCTATAACCAGGGTCGAGGTAAAAAATATCCCAAAACTAAGATGTGTAAAAAGTGGCATACGTTTCTGTATATAACAGTTCACCAGATATATTGCTGTATATTACAATTGTATATCGGTTAAATATTTTTTTTAATTAAATTAAATTTATCTTCAAAATTAGAAAGGGGCATTAATTGAAAAAATATTTGTAAATTTAAGCGATATTAACTGTTGGAATTTCACAATATTATTTTTTTCCAATGAAAAAATCTAACTACGATTTTTAAAAGATCTTATTAAGTTATAAAACTTTTTTAATTTTTGTGACATTTACTGAGCCACATGAAACATTTTTCACGGACTATAAAGTTGATTGGAAATGTGTTACTATTAATATCTTTAATAATCAGAATTGCAGACTGGACAGATCTGCTCTCAGTTTGAGACATTGCTGAGATCTCTTCTGAATCAAATGAAGATATTTGTTAAATTTCTCAGGAGTAATATCAGATAAGCAGGACACTTTTCTCTCCACTTAACTTGCTCTCTATTCACCTCTGACCTTTTTTTATCTCGTATTAGATGTCAAAAATAAACTTAATACAACTTCATCCAGGAATTAAATACACTTCTTACATACACAAATGTTATTTTTTTAAATACTGTTCTGTACATTTTACAGAATAATACACATGTATACTAACAGATTTTGCACTTAGCAAAAATGAATTTCTTAATATGAGGCAATTTATATCGCACCAGTAAAATAATAATTGTGAATGCGTCAGTAATGCAGCAGCATGTGTTTGCGTGTGCACACACGTGTGTAAGCGACAAGCCTCATGTTCGGAAAAATGCACTAACGCTTCGTTTGGTTTCATTCCCTGTCAGTAAAGTTTAACAAACCGGAAAACTTCAATGAGGTGATGAAGACCTCAGCCTGATGCCATCTCATTAGAGTACGGAGTCATCACCATAGGATTAAATGCACATTTATAAATACCATGTGTACTAATTAGTCAGTTTATCATGGCCAGGATGTCAGATATTAATTTAAAAAACTTTTTAATTAGAAGAGTTAGTTAAAGTAAGCTACTTTTCGTTTTTTTAAAGGTTTTGTCACAGCCGTCTGCCCATGCAAAACCTATTACCACAATGCAGGGGTGATATACATGTCATACTGAGCACACTGTATGTCATAGCAAAATGTCCTGGAATTTTCTTTGTGGAACATCAAATTATACATTTTGAGAAACGTCACAGTGCTTAAAACAATGTAAGACAGTGACAGCCACAGGTCAATAATTTTTTTTAAATACCTTCTTTTGTGTTCTGCAGAAAAAAAGGAACTTATTTTCTTTTGCCCACCTTCATATTTTTCTTAACCGGTTTTTCTGCAGAACACAAAAAAAAGATATTTTGAAGAAAGTTAGGGACCAAAAACAACGGATCTCATTGACATTCATTGTATCAACAAAAGCACTGTGAAATTTCTCAAAATATCTTCTTTTGTGTTCTGCAGTAGAAAGGAACTCTTTTCTTTTATTCATCCTCATATTACGCTTAACCTGTTTTTTCTTCTTCCGAAGAACACGAAAAAATACATTTTGAAGAATGTTAGTGACCAAACAACAGTTGCTCTCATTGACCTTTATTTTATGTACAAAAGCACTGTGACATTTCTAAAACATCTTCTTTTGTATTCTGCAGAAGAAAAGAAATCATGTTCTTTTATTCATCCTCATATCACGCTTAACCTGTTCCTTTCTTTCTGAAGAACACGAAAGAAGATATTTTGAAGAATATTAGTGACCAAACAACATTTGCTCTCATTGACCTTAATTGTATGTACAAGAGCACTGTGACATTTCTCAAAATATCTTCTATTGTATTCTGCAGAAGAAAGGAACTCATGTTCTTTTACTCATCCTCATATCACGCTTAACCTGTTCCTTTCTTTCTGAAGAACACGAAAGAAGATATTTTGAAGAATATTAGTGACCAAGCAACATTTACTCTCATTGACTTTCACACTATGAACGAAAGCACTGTGACATTTCTCAAAATATCTTCTATTGTATTCTGCAGAAGAAAAGAAATCATGTTCTTTTACTCATCCTCATATCACGCTTAACCTGTTCCTTTCTTTCTGAAGAACACGAAAGAAAATATTTTGAAGAATATTAGTGACCAAGCAACATTTGCTCTCATTGACCTTTATTGTATGGACAAAAGCAATGTGACATTTCTCAAAATATCTTCTTTTGTGTTCTGTAGAAGAAAGGAACTCATGTTCTTTTACTCATCCTCGTATCACGCTTAACCTGTTCCTTTCTTTCTGAAGGACACGAAAGAAGATATTTTGAAGAATGTTAGTGACCAAGCAACATTTGCTCTCATTGACTTTCACACTATGAACAAAAGCACTGTGACATTTCTCAAAATATCTTCGTCTGTCTTCTGCAGAAGAAAGAAACTCATGATACAAGGCCGAGTAAAAGAACATGTTTTTGTTGACATGCAAGCACAACAATATTCACAATAGTGCTGTTCAATAGTCCTGTTTACATAAACATCAGGGACATTCCTCCATAACAGAAAAGCATCTCTGCAGTACGCTGGAGTTTTCCCATGCTCGAGGCTTACACGATCCAGATTAATTGTCACTGGTACTCTCACGCCCTCACGATGGACTGGAGGGATACGATACACTGCACGCTTCTTGTCTGCGGGATTGCGTTCTAATTGCATTTGGATAGAACAAAGCAAGTTCTTTTACACGCTCTTAAGCAGATGGAAGCAGAGGAGAGCGTACAATAATTAACTAATCGGACCGAGGATGGTTAGCGTACGACGTTCATTATGCTGCAATTTTCTGTTGCTTTTAAATAAAAGCTTCCAATACTCCAAGCATTTGGGTATAATTGTAATTAATTAAGTTCTGTGAATGCGTACATCAGCTGGAAAAATGATGTCAACCGACAGTAATTTCTTCAAGAACGGATTAAAAATATGCCTTAGCATTGAACAAAAGCTCAAACTTTAATACACAATCCCATGTGTAATTTTTCTCCTCGAAATGCAGAAAATAATATCTAGTTTTGCAGAATAAATTAAGTGACAATATTTAAGAAGGAAGCAGGGAGGGGAGGAAAACTAAATGTCTCCCTTTATATTTTTCTTAACAACACAAAATATTCAATGGAAGAATGATCCAAATGGATTTCCAGTGTAAACTACCACACATTTCTCTAAATATCCTTTTTTTGTGTGCTGCAGAAAAAGTTATGTATATTTGATTGACAGACGAATGACGAAAGATACCTTTTAAAGAGCCGAAAAAAAGGTATTACGATATATATATAAAGTTACGAAGCAAGAGTGAGCAGGATAAAAATGAGGAATTTAAATTCCAATTATCGATTTTGATTTATTAATTAGTTGTCAGTTGTTAGGCAGATGCCTTTCCAATAGTTTTCATGTGCACTTATGGCTATTTCACATTTGGATGAATAATGAAAAAGATACATATTCATTATGAGAAACAATAGAAACGGGACAATGTGGCCCATTGGACCGGACGCTCAGGGCTTTTATTATGTACTGTTGCCACCGCTCTCAGCAGGGCATCTGCTTCCAATAATGAACTCCTAACCTGCCCGCGGGCAGATGTATTCATTCCAATAAAAAGAGTCTATAAAAATATAAAGTAAATCTTTCAAAAGTAAACTAGAAAACAAAACACTTTACATGTCCGTGGGGAGCTGTGAGTTTTGTGGTCTCATTCAGATCTCCAGTTTAACCACATTCTCTCAGGCACATGCTCGGCAGGGACACCGAATGTGACGTCAGTCCAATATCTCTTTGAAAACACGCCGAACCACCACCAAGCTGAATTCATTTATAACTGCTTTAAAACCCGCTGTTCCTCGGTTTCTTCAGCGTAACACGACGAGTTAAGTTGAACGGGTTTTCCTCAAGTCATCCAAGTCTCAGCGGGGAGAGAAAGTGCAGAGACTAGGGAAGGAAGTGCAATATTTAGTTGAATATCAAATAAATGCATATAGACAAGGTCATTGTTGACAGTTCAATGGTATTCTTGCTCGGCACAAAATAGTGTGAAGGGTGGACGGAAAATTCAATTTCAGATATTAGGGTGCAACGTTTGAGACCACTTGTATTTATTATTTGAATATAAAACATTTCCATTTTTTAAAAACATCCAATTCAAAATGAGTAAGTATGCAACGTTGATTTTGATATTTTATTTCAAAAGTTTAAATCCACAAAGTCTCTCCATCGGTCACAAAACTGCATGCATCCATTATGACAAAATCAGATGAAATATGTTGTTAATTCAGAGTTTATCATCTCAGGCTACACTACACTGCTGCTTCATATGTCATGTCATACACATTAAATAGAAATGTTTGTCATTAATGACATTTAAATATTGATGGCGGTGTTGCCGAGAATCACACCAAAGGGTAAAACCATATTTATTTCATGAGCCATCATTCATTGTCTCTCCCCACCCAGTCCTGACGCATCAAAACCCTCATCAGCTCTCAAATATCGGCCTAATCGAGATTAGACAACTAAGATCACTCGTGGTATGGGTAAGACGCTTTCTCAATGTCTCTATTCCAGCTACCGGGGATGGGAGGTCAGACAACGGGTTCAATTGCAAATTTTATTAAGGTTGAAACAAATCAAACACAATGTAAATTGAATTGAACAACAAATTAGGTACTGGATGACATATAGTGTGAGAAACTGTTCTCAGTGTATTGAGATAAGTGTTTCAAATATTAACAACTGAGATGTTTTCCCAAAACTAAAATAAAATAGAATGTGTATGATCGTGGATCTGATGAAAATTTTAGAAAATTTATATTAAGATCTATATCTGCCTTTGATTGCAGGGTTGCCAGATCTCGATTCAGTTTGTGACGTCGATCTCTTCTTTCACACGACAGAAATATAAGCAAACGTTTCCGTTTGATTTTTCTACGTGACATTTTTCGAAATCAAGATCTTGTGAGGTTTACCTTATGGAACGTTAGTGACAGGCTAAGTGCAACCAAAAAGGACCCATGTAACACCTCTCTTCATAAAACTACATTGGCTTCCGGTAGCAGCTCGCATTGAATTTAAATGTCTTGTCATTGCCTACAAGACCACCACCGGTTCAGCACCCACTTACCTTAACTCACTAATGCAAAGATATAGGCCCTCAAGATCTCTGCGCTCCGCAAATGAGCTGAGACTTGTGGAACCAGCTCAAAAGGGTAAGAAATCTCTCTCTCGAGCGTTCTCTGCTTCAGTTCCTCGATGGTGGAACGATCTGCCTCTGGCCTCACGCTTGTCAGACTCGGTCTCTATTTTTAAAAAACTCCTAAAAACTCATCTTTTCCGGCTACACCTAACTCACTAACTACTCACTCTATCAAAAAAAATAAAAAAAAAATAAAACTTTTGTAACTTCGCTCTCTGTGTAACTCGGTAGCATTGTTGTAGCACTTGTTCACCTATTGTTGTATCGGCTATTTACCGCTTCATTGTCTCCTCGACTATTGTAAGTCGCTTTGGATAAAAGCGTCTGCTAAATGACTAAATGTAAATGTAAATGTAAGTTAATATTTACGGCTTTGTTCATATCGCTAACCCCATGTACGAGTAAACACCAGATGTTGTTTTACACTATAAGAACAATTAACAATTATTCTATTTTCTATATGACAAGAGAAACTGGAACAGCGACGCTGGTATGCCATCTGAACCTGATCCAAATGAAGTCTGTGAAGCAGAGCTCAGGATCTTCTAGTTTAAAGCTCAGAGACATTAGAAGAAGCGTTTTGATGTCAGCACTTCTAAGCATCCTCCCCACTGTACGCAAGCAGCCAAAATAACATCCTTCTGAAAATAGTTGAGCCGAGATCTTTATTCAATTTGCTTTAACCTTTTGTTTTGCTTGTTGAAAATCCAAGACACCGCTGGAGCTCATATCCGCAGGATTTATTTGATTTCGCTCATGGAAGCTCCGAGATCATATTGGCTTTCAACATTAGACTTGAAATTTTCTTAAAAACATCAAGCCTGGAAATCCGGATCTTCTTTATTCACAAGGAGAAAATTGGATGTGTGCAGGAAGGGAAGGAACCAATTTGTTTCAAGTGCTCTTACAACCCATGGAGGTTATTAGATGTATCTTCTTCCGAGTTATATTTAGAGTGTCTAGATGCCTCCTCATCCTTTCAGAAGGAGGCATTGTTTCCGCACGTCGCGTGGTGAGATTACAATATGATTTTGACAGCAGAGAAATAGTTTGACAGCTGGCTGAAAAGATACGTATCGCGTTCTTGACGCCTGTCGGATGGAAGGTAAACAAGGTGCTATTAAAGAGGTCATGTTTATGCATGCGCGTTGCACTGTTTCGGTGCCGGCTGCCCGTCATGTCAATGCATCAAGACGTTGATATTCTTGATCGCTTCGTATTTGTCTTTTTTGGGGTTTTATTTGAACAGCAGCTTCTGAAATCAGGTTGACAATGAAGACAATATAGAAAACTTGCCTTTGGAGACAACAACATCACACACGTGCATTAGAGACCTGGCCTGAGCCAATCACGTGGCTAGAAGAAACAGACGATGCAGCAGAGATGTAAAGTGAGTCAGTCTACCCCTGAGCTCAAACCTCAGAATAACTCCAGGTTTTGTTTCATGTTAATGGAGACTAAATTGCAGCCGTGTCTGTACATCTGCACTGAAAATGATGCAGCATTTTCATTCTGGATCGCAAAACATTTGTCTGCCTTCCTTTTTCTTTTAGACGTTGTGTGCGAATGAGGATCCAAGTCATTTCAGGTTTGCCTGAACACGCCCCGATCTTCACCAGCCCCTATCCAAACTCCCACTATTGGTTAAGCGAAAATTTTAACAATTTCTTTTAGTACAATCCAAACCTATAAATGGTTAATTTATACATGTTTATCTTATCTATATATAAGGGCTGTTCAATTATGCCAATTATTTGCCCAATGCCCATTTCTTTCCAACTTTTAATGATGTCATCTGAAGAAACGCATGTAATTTTACTCTTGATTGAGCAGATAATGGACTTTCTTTTTGGCAACCGCAGAATGATTTGATGTTAATTGGTTTCACTTTTTTCGGTGTATTGGGCCGAAGCAGCACATTCTCTGTCTTTCTGCACCTTTGAGCTGATGGACGAGAGAAAAATTGAGGGATTAAAAGGAAAACCTTTATCACTTGCTTCAAGGAGCAGATACCTACAAGTGTTCTCCAGTCAATAACAGAACTAACTTCTGTAAAGGTGGCTTTTGATCTTTAAATAAATCTTTTAAATCAGATAATCCTCCATTCATTTTAGTGCACAGTGTCCTTAATAAGACTCAGTTGCCACATTTCAAATTTTTTATGTGCATTTAATCAGAATTCATGTTTTACAACTTTAATCGAGACCTGCCAACCTGAATTATTGTTGAAATAGTGAAATAATTTATTGTTATATATTTATGTTTTTTGTATGTATACAAATATAATCAATGTTATATATTTTAATGATATATACACATATCATCAAAAGATGTGATATCACAGGCTTTTATTTTACCATATGTGTGTTCTTTTATGGTTTTTCATTGAAGCAATAACAATATTAAAGTACCCTTTGACCTGAGAAGAAAAGACCGATGTGTGTGTGTGTGTGTGTGTGTGTGTGTGTGTGTGTGTGTGTGTGTGTGTGTGTGTGTGTGTGTGTGTGTGTGTGTGTGTGTGTGTGTGTACGTTCTCTGCTTCAGTTCCTCGATGGTGGAACGATCTGCCTCTGGCTTCACGCTTGTCAGACTCGGTCTCTATCTTTAAAAAACTCCTAAAAACTCATCTTTTCCGGCTACACCTAACTCAAAAAATAACTTAAAAAAAAAAAAAAATCTTTTGTAACTTCACTCTCTGTGTAACTCGGTAGTATTGTTGTAGCACTTGTTCGTCTATTGTTGTATCGGCTATTTACCGCTTCATTGTCTCCTCGACTATTGTAAGTCGCTTTGGATAAAAGCGTCTGCTAAATGACTAAATGTAATGTAAATGTGTGTGTGTGCGTGTGTTAAAGGCACTATATGGTTAAAAGTCCTGTAAGTTGTATTTAATTTTAACTCATTGCATTTTGCGTTGAACTTTAACATAATAAACTTTCGGAATGACGTGAAGACACCCAACAACAATGCAAAACACTAATAGAATGCAAAAAATCTGACTTATTTCATTTTATATTTATTTTTGAAATTCTTCTAAAATGTACACAAAACAATTGGATTGTGATTTTTAAATGTATACATGAACCTTTTCTTTACACTATTTTAAATCTGTAAACGTAAATGTATTTAGCCTATTTCAAGCCTATGACATTTTGAGAAATATAAACATTAATAACTACATTGTTTGAGTGCTTAATTATACATAAAGTATATTTAATCTTCAATGAACGCGTTATTTGATGTAATATTTACCTTGTTGCTTTGCATCCAAAAAACAGTTGCTTTTAGTACCGGATCTTTAAGTCCCATGTACCAGTGAACTCTGATTGGTCAAATGGTCTAGTCTATTGTTATTGGTCCATTGAGTTTTCAGTTACATCATTACCACCGGTGACGAGATAACATCACGTGACTTCAGTTACTTCTTTAACGGGTCTCTGATGACACGTCACTGAAGTAACGGAATGAATGCAATCCTGTTGTGTGCTGCAGTCCAAGACATCTGATTTCTGATAAACATGATCATCTTTATCAGGAACTTGTAACTGCACATATCGTTTACAGGTACTAACACACAAAAACACACACAGAGGAATAGTGAAATGAGATTAAGAATCTTAAGGACACTTCCAACACACAAATAAATGATTTTGATCTTTTATATTTTACATGGTTGTAGATTTGTAGAATACTTTTTAGAATGATTTTTTATGTTTATTTGTGAACATGCAAGTTGAGTGGCATACTGGTTGCTAAAATTTGCAACAGAACATGTAAAATACAATGATGCCATAATAGAACCATTTACATAGAACGATTAAGTCAAAGATTCTTTAAAGATCTCTCTTTTTTCCTTTCTTTTTTACAACATGAACAACAAAATTGAACTTTTTCTCCACACAAAACTTTTGTGGGACAGAAGATTTCTTCAGATGTTAAAACTTCTTTTTGAAACCATTTAGACAAAAAAGCTAGTCTCAGAACCTCATGGTTAGGTTTGATGGATAGATTTTCAAGAATGATTTATCAAAAGCAACCATAGTAAAATGCCACGTTAACATATTAAATACTGTCATCGACACCCTTGTGATTGTAGAAGCCCGCGAAAAGCGTCATTTATTAGTCTATATTAAGCTTCATTCTCTTGTGGCGAATGAATATGAAATTCGATTCACACGCAGATGCCACCGAGCTGGTAGGAATAAATAAAACAGTTAATCTTTTCTTTAATTAAATGTCTCTTCCAAGCCTCGTTGCAGTATGGGAAAAGAGCCACTGGTGTATAAAACAAACCAAATTAAATCGCAAACTTCGCGACGTCGACTTTCTTTATTTGCTCGGTGTCTATCATTTTGAGTGAACGAGGGTCTTCGGTTCACAAAATAAGAAAATGTGTTGATTAAGGAAAGTTGTCGTTTCGGTATTTAACAAAGCAAGCAGACAGAAATGTGTGTACGTTTAAAAGTAGGGAAAATTTATTTTCGTTCAGATTCTTGAAAGAATACAATCGGAACTTCAAGATGAAAAATAAGGTCTTAATAAGTCTTTGAGCACACTTAATCACCTTAAAAGAGCAAGGACAGTGATATTGTGTCTTGCAGCTCGGTTAAACAGGTTTACAGGAGTTAAATGTTTCCTTTCAAGCCCTCGGAGAACGGAGTTAGTACTCGACAACAGCTGAAACAATTCATTAGCGCTAATCCAAGTGTCATGTTATGCAGTATTAAATATGTATGCATTCAATATGCTCCAAATCTCCGCAGGCTTGTATTACAGTGATTCTCGGGTCACCTGCTCGACTGCGAGATTAAAACCGCCAACATCCACAACTTTATGTTTTTCCTCCCTTTCCAGTTGAGACGGCGGCTTCAATTTACAATATAACCCGATTAGAATCTCTATCACAAAGCGTGTTACACTAAATGAACTGAGACTGCAATTTCTGAAATTTTTTAAATGTTCCTTGGTAATGATCATATGCCAGTTATGTTTTTATTGTAACTGACTAAGCAAATTTTTTCTCAGCGCATTGCCAACAGGACATCAATGTTATCCGAAATATCCCAAAATGAACATTCTGTCACCCTGAAATCATCCCCATTCTGTTCCAAATCTGTATGATTCCTCAGCCCAAAAAGGATGCTTGTTTAAAATGACCTAAATAATGGAAATAACATTATAGATTTTTCATTCTAGGTTCTATATTCTACATATCATTGCTCAGATTTGGTAAGAAGAATAAGTATGCTTTATATTGTATAGTTGTTACAATAAAGCTACAATACATATATAGTACATATGAATATAAAATCTTGATCTTGGACCACAAAACCAGGCAAATAAAATGTGAGGCATTTAAATGACGATGTAAACGGGCCTTTTGCAACTTTACTATACAATACAGGCAGATTTTCCAAAACATTCCGAAACATTCTTCTTAAATACTTCAAACTTTTGCTCCCAATTAGCAGTCGATCAATCAGAGAATCTATCTGACACAAGAGCTGAACACAGCCGGTCATCGGCGGGTCATGACCACAGTTTAAATGCAACAGGGCCACAGGCCAGCAGGTCAATGAATGAACAGCGACCAGCTTCATAGACTGTAACCTGGTTAAATGGTGAATTTGACTGCTTTTAAGTTACATTTGAATTGTTTAATAAACTGTAAAACATGCAGCCTCAGTCATTCAGGCATATTACTGGTTTCGACTGAAAAAACTGCAAAACTGAGACTTAAATGTGCCATTACTGAAATTAAAAGACCTTCAAGACATTCAAATTGGGAATTATGGAATTGGGTTTTTTGGCAATTATTTTGTCCACAAGGGAATACAAAGTCAAGGCTTCACAAGACGTTTTTACTAGAAGATAACATGTTTACCGGTTCAATAAATTGAGTCTTAAAAGATTTACATTGCTCTTGTCAATGTTTGCAGGGTTGGACCTTCTTGCCTGTTAATCTTTCCGTTTTATATAAAACACATCTTAGAATGTGCAAGGAAAGAGCGAAAATAGTGAAAAAGAATTAGCATGTATTTGTGGAGAAGTATTCACCGAAGGTTTGTTTTTAATGTATGTAGAACACAGAAAAAAAGACTGCTGAGACCATTCCTTATTTTTATTTAATCAGAATTGTAGATATATCGTAGTATTAATTGTCTAGTGTCTGTTAAATTTGAACAAAATCAATCCTCAGGAATGACAAAGTGATCCAACAGCAACATTTTCAGAAACACAAATATTAGTTTGGTTTCACTTTCCAATGAATTGTCTTTGCAGTATTTGAAGTCTGAAAAATACAAAGTTGTTCCTGTTTCTCAAGAGTTATTTCTCTGCAAATAAATGCAAATATAAATAATCGTCTGGTTTAAAATTGGTCTCCAAATACCTTTACTATATTCAGATGTATCTAACGTGTTTATTCTGTAAAGAACAGTTTCATTGAAAAATTATTTAGTTTCAAACCACTAACACACATATATTGTTTCATTTCATTGCAAGTAGTTAAAGCGTCATCAGTAAACAAGAAAATTATAAACTTTTAACGTTTCCCAGGTGACCAAAATAACCTTAATACGTAACATTACCTAAAAGATCCCAAAAGCATTTAAATGCACATTTACTCCCCATTAAATAAAATCAAACAGGACACATCACTCTACATTTTCATGTAGCATTTCTTCTTTCCGAGATAACCTGACCTCACAAATGCTCTTCTTGAACATTCCTTTTACTCAAAGGGTAGAGTCTTGCATTAGTGATGTGGGTCTGATTCCAAGAGAACACACGTAATGATGAAACATATGCTCCAAATGCACCGCAAGTCGCTTAAGATAGAAGTGTCTGGATAAATATAAATGTAATGTAATGTAAATGTCTTACCCAGGGCTAAATCAATTCCCATACCATCTACTACATCTCCAACATTTATATTTCATCCTGTGGGAATACTGAACTCATGGATGATTAGTATGACTGAAAATCAATGCCACGTGTCTCTCATTTTCAAAACAATCAGCTTTGAGGATACATCAGCTCCAGTACACCAATTTTGTCATTTGATGAAATAGAATCATGTTAGGGACTGTCTTGACCTGATGATCACTCTATGGCAATGTTTCATTTCACAGCAAGTTTAACAAAGCATACCATTTTCATCATGAATAGTGAAATTATTTTGTAGTTTGAGATGGCCCTTATTTGGAGGGTTCTTCTAAGGTTTAAAGGGGGCTGCCATAAAAACTTTACTCTATCAGGTGTTTCAGCAACATAACCACAACAAATATGACTGAAAGAAACATAGACAAGAATCACTTCATGGCACGTTACCATGGCAACCAAAAACCCTCAACAACGGCAGAATGCACAGAGAGCCGGGCGCTTTAGACTGCAGAAGGGCACTTCTGATGCCATAGAGAAATAATGAAGTGGTTACTGTAATGAACTCCTGAGGGAAGGTTGTACCAAGAGGAAAAAAAACATCAGTGCTTAATACATCTCAAAGCGGTCGCCATTTAACAAAATCTCTCTTTTTTAAAGTGCTCGCACCGAACGCAATCCGAAAGGCTAAAAGCCTCCTAAATGGGGATATTAAAACTTGGCGGTACAATATTGTGTAGCCACGCCCAATTAATCTCCACTTTGTTTCAGTTGGACCAATTTCATGCTCCTCTGATCAGACAAAACACTCACAGACCTGCCCGTTTACTAGCCGCTGAGAACCCCAACCAGGCGCTGGTGATTAGAGAGACTGCCTGTTCATGAGTGGCTTTTTCCTTCTGAATCGAGCTGTGTGCCATATGTTTGTGAACAACTGGAGCCAGCGGCGCCGGCAGACGGCAAGGGCGTAGCCTGTAGGTTGTGAGACCGGAGCAGATTCCAAAAGAAGATTCGGGAATCCGTAGTCGTTATGAGTGACAAAGCAGGTTCTATAGGCGGCCTATCCCTCAGTGGGTTTATTTTCATCGAAAATGAAAGATGAACAATACATAGGGTTTTTAATGGTTTAAATATACTGTTTATTTACTGTATATTTACCTGCCCTCGAAAAAATGCCTAGGTTTTATTATACCCGCGTTGTACCAAAAGACACAAACCCAACCATTGGATTGTAAATTAACCAACGTTGGATTGTTTTAACAAATTGTCGGGTCAAAACGGTATTTTTGTTTGTCCACACTCTTTGTTGTTGGTTCATTTAAACCCGGCAATGAATCAAAATGCCGCAAATCCAACCATTGGGTAATCAATTAACCTATGTTGGGATGTTTTAACTCGATCTGAATCTTTCTCTTGATTATTTTAGCCCAACATTGGGTCAAAATGGGATAAACCCAGCCGATGGTTTATTTGAAATTAACCCTGCTTTCAACCTGGGTGGGTGGTTGATTTTAGATCAAAAAAAGAACTCATATCCCATAAAAAGTTTTCTGTATTTGACCCAACAATGGCTTAAAACAACCCAACGGTGGGGGACAAATGGGTTGTGGTCTTTAAGGTACAATATAGCCAAAAATGGTTGTTATAGATTGTTAAAATACTGTAGGATTACCATCTCAGGTTCCACGAAGAGTCATTCAGTCAAAGTTCTTGTAAGAATCATCTCTTTCTTACGTGTTCACCTGAATACTCCTTTTGAAGTACGAAGATCCTTTGTGAAACAGAAAGGTACTTCAAATGTTGAACATTCCCTATGGAACAGAACGTTCTTCTTTAGCAGTGTAAAGCACCTTGTTTATGTAGGAGACCTCAAATAATAAGAAATGAAATTACAACTTTTCAACCACATCTTGTCTGTATTAAATGATGTTGTTGTCTCAGAATAAAAGAAAAGACCAGTTTTCCTGTAAAGTGTGTATACAAATAAAATAAAACTACTATAGAGTCCATGTGAAAAGCGTCTCTATAAAGCAGCTTTATGGATGGAATCAGGAAAGCAAAGGTCATGAAGTAGTCTGTCCCTCCTGTCTGCAGTGATGTCTTTGCAAATCGGTCTTTTCCGGAATGGCACAGTGAAGGGCTATTATAAGGACGTCTGAATGGGAACATTAGCTCACAGATACAGCAATTAGCTTGATGATAGCGGACATAAAAGCCGCCGAGCGGAAACCAGCGTCTCGCAGCTCTGTTTTGGCAACCTGTCTTGCTTTTGTCATGTAGTTGATATGTTGTGATATCTGTTCCATAGTTTGTTTACCTCGAGTCCTTACATCCAATTATTTTACTCATCAGAATGTGACATTCCAAGTTATTCGGAGAAATGCCGCGTGTCAGCGGGCGACTTCAATTAATCCCGTGCTCAGGAATGGCTTTTCGCTCTGGTATTCTCTCTTCCTAATTAATTGGAAGCGGAACGACTTTGTAAAAAATGGCAGCGTGGCACAGCGACAGGGAATTGTCATTCTTCAGCATACCTGAGGAGGGGCTTAAGGCAGTGCCCGACGAGAAGGGGTATGGGCGCGTACGCCGGGGCATAATTGGAGAAGAAACTGCTGATATAAGCTTTTGTTTACCCACTTCGACTGCGGCAGCTAAAAATGGCGCTGTGGAAAATGAAATATGAATTTTCTGTTAATAGCGCTGTCATGGGATTTGTCCTCTTCTGTATATAATTCACAGAAGTTTAGGGTCAGTACGAGTTTAGATGTATGAGCATTCTTGAAATAACTTTTTTACAAAACAAAAACGTATACATATATATGATATAATAATAAGTTGAAAGAAATGTTTTGTCAGAATTGCCAGATTTGCATTGAAACCCCCATCCCTAACACCTAAACTTATAAAGAAAACACATATTTTACGGATACTTAAATGCTTTAAACACAATTTTGACTTTAAACAGACTGTATAGAAGTGAACAAGCACAAACAATACTATTCAAATAACTGATTATATAAAATGTGGCTTGTTTTAAATGAAAAACAAAAATGAATATTAATTATGCTATACATATTGCATTCAATTTTATATTTAATGCCTATTTAAATTGAAGAAGTATATTACACTGTGTTGCGATGTTACAAATGTTTGTGCAATAAAAAAGAAAAAAAAAAAGATTATTTTAATGACATGCTTAAATGCAACCGAAGAAAAGAAACCTCAGCCTAGTGGAAGTTCATTCAATATTTTCTTGTACAGTGTAAACCGTGCGATTATTAGAAAAGTGCAATAATGAAAAACTACACCTAAACATGTCACTGGCAAACGAGCTCATTATTTAGTTCCGGGTTTTGTTAAGAGTGGATCTCTTGAGTGAAATGAGACGGGCTGGTGTGCAACAGCAGGAAGCTGAGAAGTCTTTGACCTCTGAAAGCCAGCTGGGTTTTCTATAGTGTAGGTTTGATTTTAACAAGGACTGTTAGAGACCTTGGGTACAGCCTTAGCTGCCTCTCTCCGCATAGCTACAGGAATTCTCAATCCTGCATTTTTATCAATAAAGCCAGACATGTTTTGCATATTGTGGCCGCTTAAAATAAAAAAAAACCCATTTCACAGCAGGTGTTGCACAACAGGATCATTTGCATCAGTATAGTTTAACAATGTCTCATCTTAGACGAAGACAAGAATGCAGGAATTTGCACTATATCAAACTTTTGGAAATGCTTCACCTAATGTGTTTCTCCAAATATGTTGCACAGGTTTTGTGTCCATACAATAGAACCAAATGGGTACCCCTGTTGATCAATTATTGACATTCTTCCAAATATTTAGTTTTGTGTTCTGGTTTAAGTAAGAAAGACATTATGGTTTGACATGACAAGTGGAAGATTAATGACTGAATTTTCATTTTTGGGTGTACTACGTCTTTTAGATCTAAACTGAAATTATATTTTGCATTTTTGTATTTTGAGTCTTATTTTTATTTTGTTTCTGCTATTTTTTTTGCTATTAAATCTTCCTTGTGTATTCAAATTTACTACATAAATACATTTCACTTACATTACAGTCTGCCGTAGATAAACTTACTGATGTTATCTTTGCCATTTAGATGCCACTCAAATCTGATCAAACTGACCATTCCCTTATACCCGTCTCAATTAATTCAGGCCTGCTGCATATGTCAGTGTTTATGTCTTTATAAATAGAATACGTGCACATACCACTGATCCCTACAGACTGACTAAGCTCTTGCTATTGTACCAGCACTTTTCCATATGTGCTATTGAAAAGTTTAGGTTTATATTCACTCCTATACAAATTAATGTATGCAGAACTGGCAAGATCTCAAACCATATTAGCCATTAGGATCTTTATAAGGATGGCTGTTGTTTAGTTTCCTAATTGACATCATAATGCTCAGTCCAATTTGTTTTGGATAACGCGGGCCGTGCGCGAGAGAGCACCGCGCGGTATTCTCCGGCCCCCTGATGTCTTCAGCCATCTGGCTATGGTCGGTTCATCTCACTCGGAGCGCTGCTGAGCACACACAGTAATTACAGAGACCTGGCCCACCCAAGCATGACAAACTAACTGCGTTTGCTCTGTAGGACCGTTTCGACGCCGTCCTTAGCAATTCTCTGTTTTTAGTTCATTCCATAAATATTTATGAGATGAAATGTGCGCTGGCATCATTTTCAGTCCTCCAACATTAAGCCGAGAAGATACATGTCCGAATGCTGAGATATTTGTCCTACACTACCGGCCAACCACACACACACACACACACACACACACACACACACACACACACACCAGGCTAGACATTTCCATCTGCCTCATGCGCAAAGCATTTTATTCACCCTCATGTCATTCAAAAGCTGTTTGACTTTCTTTTGCAAAACATAAAGAAGATATCTCAAAGAATGTTGTTAATAATATTATTGTTACCAGTAAACCAAACCAAATTTGTAGTGTTTAGACAGTAGAAAAATGTGTTCATCTTTCAAATTCATCTTTATAAAACATGAAATATTTTGTTTTGTTTCATGGTTCCTTTATGAACAAAATGGAATTATTATGGGACATATCTCAAAATATCTTCTTTTGTCTTTCACAACAGAAAGGGTCCGCATAAGGGGTAATATTGTTAATAATGTTCAGAGCTTCACAATTAATCATTAAGATTAACCTCCCAAACTATCTTCCTTTTACAATTGAGCTAATACTTTAAAGGAGAGAAAAGAGACTGTCTCTGCGGATCTCAAGATAATACGCAATTCCTTGCGCAGCAGTCGTAATGACATCTTGACCACACATCGGGTAAAGCCAGGCTTGCTTGTGTTAGTACCATTGGTACAGCGGATGCTTTCGCTGGGTGTTAGAAACAGAAACTTAAGAGAATGAGTAAGGAAGAACATTGGCAGGACGTAGGCATGTCTGCCAAGAACCTGATGTTATTTTATTGCCAAAAATAGGATCCTTAAACAAAATTTTTTTGGATTCAAACCAGATTTTATCTACACTCAGCAAAACATAAACTGTTGTTTCTGCACCAACGGGTGACACCACCAAACTGCAAAGTCACCTTAAATGTCATTATTGTTGATAACAGTTCCTCAGAATTAGAGGTTAAAAACATCCACGGCTTAAAACACAAGTGCTATGTACTTGACACATTACTTGTCGATGCTCCTGAGTTGAACATTTTGATAGAAAAGAAAGAAAGTTAGTTTTTATATTTATTAATCTACATATAACATTATTTTATGTGTATAAGATTTCTATAAAATTGATTGAAGCCAGGAATATTATGATGTCTTCCTGCTTAACAAGTCATCTTGCTTGTTATCCTAATCTTCAGGCCATGTAAATCTTTCATTTTTGAGAATCGTGAGAGAATCGTGATCTGAATTTTAAGCAGAAAAACATGGTTCTCATTTTATATAGAATTATATATATATATATATATATATATATATATATATATATATATATATTTAATACAAGCTATGATACTTAAAGGTTTTAAATGCATGAACCTACAGTATAAAGTCAACTTTATCCAATACACATTGAAAGATTTAAAATGTAACAATCCATAGACCTTATATAGTCTCTACCATTCATTTTTCTTAGAATTAAAAAGAAAGATGCATCATGCTTCGTGTGTCACCATTGTGGATCCTTCTGTCTGCCGGAGCTCGTGCCACATGTTCTCACACAATCGGGTCAACAACTTGCTCAACTTGCCATGAATGATTTATTCAGAGAAATTAACATGCACTTCGTAATCTACTTGCTCATTTGACATTGCGCTTCTGTGCACCGTCCATTAAGAAAAAAAAAAAGCACAGGGGTAGACACCAAACCAGCCGAGCTTGAACACGGTGTTAATTTCAGAAGAAAAACCATAGCGGCCTGCTCATCTGTTCAGGAAATAGATTTGGGTGAACTCTGTGCTCGACTTCAATAATCGTGTTCCCCCCGTTACCAGAGTCATTCTGATAATATCCAGACTTATTCATAAACTATATCTCTGCTGAGAGAGTCTCCATCCCTACAGGCCATTTTTGTAAGCCCAGCCGAGTGAATCATGGGAAAGAGGAATGCATGGGTTTTTAATCATGAACTACATCCGATGTCTATTCTGCTTGGGAAATGATATTATACAGTGTTCTATATGAGCCGGTATAATAGCTGGATGGTCATTTTCTACAGATTCCTTTAAATCTGCTGTTTAATATTTGTCTTTCTAATGATCTGTTTGCAGTTTCATTTTAATGTTCTACCAGCTTTATCTTTTGCAGTTTGTGTAGTCGTCTCAATTGTAGTGATAATTGTCCATTCTAATTTTTTTCTAAATAGTTCATCTGTTTCTGAGGTCATCGTCTCTGCCCCCATGTAATTCAAACACTTATTACAGACCACAAA